>JABXJD010000058.1:315000-807500 GCA_013375575.1 Percina caprodes
TGTAAAGCACAATATGAATAAAATGTATTATTATTTAGCCTACTTTGCCTTAAAAGTGAGCAGAGGGAATTAATGTTCCTCGGGAGATGTACCCTAAGGACTAGGCTTTATTTTAAACCTTTATTTACAACGCGTGAACATGTTTTACAACCATATGCACAAATCTCTATAAACTATGTCTAATTCTAAATAACTTTGTACAATTAATGTTCATACAGAACAATCAGAAAGGTACAAAAACTAGAAAAATATGTAAGTGACTTCAATACACGCTGTTAACATATGTGTAAAACAATATTCATGGTTTTTTAAATTCTTCTGACAAGTAACAGCATCAAAATAAATATATTAAGAAGCATTGTGGTGTTCCCTGTGTGCTGAATGTAAACTACACTATATACGTATATAGGCCACGTTATTGGTCCAGGGATGTAAGACTTATGAGAAGGTTATGAAACCAAAGTAAGTTATATTAAAAAACATCAGCCTACATATTACGGAGTAACACAAACTATCCTTTATTAGAGAAGGACAAGCAACAAGAAAATGAAATCATGAATGTATTGGTCTCTGACCGGTCTGCCATTAATATCGTATCTGGGAATATAGCCCCATCGTCCCACTTAATCTCCGGAGCGCGTCAGCTGCACAGACCACGGACGCCGCTCTGCTCATCTTTACTTTTACAGAGAGAGTGGACACTGACATGATGCACAGGTCTGCTGTCAGGCAGTGGCCGGCAGGCAGCGGCCACCGGGCAGCAGCCGCACTCCAGGCAGCCTCGACACACTGCCGTCCCACCGGGAAAAGTCCCGACTCTCCCGATTGCCACTCCGCATCTGGGTGCCAGTGCAACCATTTCTAACCATCTCAACAACTGCTATAGTAGGGTTTAAATCAGACTCATGACAACAATAGTGACAAATAATGCATGTTAATAAAAATAAAGCAGAACACATTCAGAAGACAACGGAATAACTGTTAAACACGTTTATTTCGGTTCAGAGCGGCAGCTGATTTAACACATGTGACTCCAGGATTAAGCTTAGCCTGTCTGTTAGCCTGCTCTGGACCAGGCTAGCCGCAAAGAATAAATCTCCATGGTTACTTGGCTGGGTTTAATTCAACCTGGTTTCGTGCAACCAAGTCAAAGCTAAATTCATCCAGGATAACTTGAATATCCCAGCTTAATCCCTTATCCTGGTTTCGTGCAACAGGCCCCTGGTCTTAGGTTGTTGGCCCTGTCTTGTGTTCCCCTGAGTGTTTGTATGTTCTGTTTCCTGTTTTATTTTGAAGTCAGATTTTTGTCTTGTCCTGCCTTTTGTTTTACTTCCTGTGTCTTCCCACTCTTGTGATTACCTGATGTTTTCCACCTGCTCTCCTGCCCTCTTGTCACCTGCCTCTCGTTACCGCATTACCTTGCGTAGTTAATGTCTGTGCTTCCCTTGTCTCTTGTCAGATCCTTTTGTCCGGTCATCGTGTATTCTTTTGCTGTGCGTCTTCCCAACAGCGTTTTCCATGTTTGTCGCTGCTTATCCCCATGAGTTTTTCCCTGCCTTCATTCCTGTTTTTGTCTCGCCTTTTTCCCTGTTCCCTTTTTGGATTTTTTGGGGGTTTTGTTTTTGATTTTTGGATGTGGCTTTTTCATTTTGCTCCTTGGACTGTTTTGAAGTGTAAAACCTGCTCCTTGTGTTCCCCTTGGACTTTTTTGGAATAAATTTATCTTTAACTGCTCTTGCCTGCCTTCCTCTTTTCTGCTCTTGGGTCCTTATTAGGAGCTGGACCGGCTTGAGTACATCCTCAGCCGGTTCATGACTGAACTGGGGAGGACCACAGATGTGGAGCGCCGGGTCACCATTTGTTCCCTGATGAGGAACGCCATGGTGGGCAAGCCCAGGATTTGAGGTGCCGGGTGTGGCTGCTTTGGCTGGGGAGCTTTATCGGCTGGATCCGAGCCTGCAGATCTCCCTGGTTCCCACCAGCCACTCGGAATGTGGGACATCTGCCCCCCATTCGGAGCCTCCCAGCCTTGAACCCTAGTTGAGGTGCAGTCTCCCTGAGCCTTTGTCTACTTGCGGTCCCCAGGAGTCGGCGCGGACCAGTTTCTGGGAGTCTGCACGGATCAGCAACCCGAGGCTAGCACAAGGTTTGGCTAACTCTGAACTGGCGTGCTGGCAGCCTCGGAGCCAGCATGCAGCTCTTCGGACCCTGGGCCAGAACATGGCCCTTCAGACTGTGAGCCAATGTGCAGTCTCCCTGACCTTGGGCCGGAACGTGGCCCTTCTGACACTGAGCCGGGTTGCGGTTCTTCTGACCCCGGCCGGTACGCGGCTCCTCGAACTCTGAGCCGATGCGCTGTCCCTCTGACTTTGGGCGGCCACCCAGTTTCCCTGACCGGACGCCCAGCTTCCTTGACTTCGACCTGATGTCCAGCTACCTTGACCCTACTCCCAGTTTCCCTGGCGTCCAACATCCCTGGAACCAGTCCCCCCAGACCCAGTCCCCTGGCTTCCCCCGGTCCTGGTTCCCTGGGTCCCAGGTCCTCAGGGGTTCTGGCCCCCAGTATTTTAGGTCCCCTTGGTCCCAGTTTCTCCGGTCTTGCTTCTGTCCCTGTCTCCATTTCCATCCCTATCACTGTGCCCGTTCCCATTCCTGTCTCGGTGCCCTTTTCTGTCCCTGTGTCTGTCCCAGTGAATATGGTCTGATCTTTATTCTCCATGCCAAGTATGAGCTCTTGTACTCTGGCAGAAGATATAGGGTACCCTAATTCAAACTAAATATATCTATACTATAGGTCTAATTTGGACCTCCCTCAATGTTGCTTAAGGCCGCAGGGGTTGTGCAATAGCTTCAATATATGATGCATAGGGATGTGTATTGCTCTTGTTTGTAAAAGATGAGCAATAGATTGTGGCTGTGTGATGTGCTTCAGTCTGGCTACATATCACTTTGTGTATGTTGTTTTTTATTGTAAGTATATGTCAGCTGTATGATAAAATAATATGTCAAGTGTTATGTGTGAAGCATTTGAACTCAAGGCAAATATTCCTCTGGACAATGCCAGTTCTAGCAATGTATGTTTATTTTAGTTTCTAGCTTTCATGTAAGTTAGATGGCACCAACATTTAGTCTAATAATGGTCTGACAACCCAAAGGCCAGTGTTTTGTTTTGAGATTTGTGTGCACTTATGATGTGGATGTCTGGGGGTCCACCCCCTGGAAATTTTGAGTATTAAATAAAAAATAAAATTTAAAATTCCTGCATTCTAGTGATTTTTTTTTAACCTTTTTCTTAATCAATTTATGATGGAAATAACTATGTAAAGGGGAACATAGATTACAATCCAAATATAAAACTTATAATGGAATATATTGCAGGAATCTCAGGCATTCTGTATTGCTTTCATCTATTTATTCTCCTGTAGATTGACTTTTCTAATTTATATTTGAGTCAGCACACACGTAGCCTAGCATAATTTACTCTTCCCTCTTGTGTCTTTTGTTGGGGAAGTAACCTCCTAAAATGTGCATATGACAATTTTTCCCCTGAATGATACATGAATTCATTTTAATTTATTAATAAACCCCTGGATTGTAATATTTCAGATGTGTTTGAGGAAGATTTTTGCTCATGTTCGAAACTGTGCACATTCAAAATATACAGTACAGGCCAAAAGTTTGGACACACCACCTTCAATGAGTTTTTTTTATTTTCATGACTATTTACAGTACAGATTATCATCAAAACTATGAATGAACACATGTGGAATTATGTACTTAACAAACAAGTTTGAAATAACTGAAAACATGTCTTATAGTTTAGTTTCTTCAAAGTAGCCACCCTTTGCTCTGATTACTGCTTTGCACACTCTTGGCATTCTCTTGATGAGCTTCAAGAGGTAGTCACCTGAAATGGTTTCCAAACAGTCTTGAAGTTCCCAGAGATGATCACCACTTGTTGGCCCCTTTGCCATCACTCTGCGGTCCAGCTCACCCCAAACCATCTCAATTGGGTTCAGGTCCGGCGACTGTGGAGGCGCAGCACTCCATCACTCTCCTTCTTGGTCAAATAGCCCTTACACAGCCTGGACGTGTGTTCAGGGAATCTGTGCGTAGACAAGGCCTAAAATTCCATGATGGGCCCACAGAAGTGATGCCTATGTAAGTCAATGACAGGTATCACTTCCGTGGGCCCATCATGGAATTTTCGGCAATTTCGTGAAACCGCCACAGAATTTGAGTTAAGGGGCCATGTTCATTTCACGGAATTCTGTGATATCAGGTTGATCCATCTGCTGGTCTAAAATGGCTTTTACAATATTCCAGAAAAAAAATTCAACTGAACTATGAATATATATAAACTGTCTATGACTGAAAATTCAGCCCTGGAAATGGAATACAGTGAACCCTCGCTATATCACGGTTCACCTTTCACGGTCTCGCTGCTTCACGGATTTGCATCGTGCGTTGTGTTCTGCATTCTGCAAACATAATCAATGGTGGCATGTCGGTTTATAAGAATCTTTTTTTCCCAGAAGAAAAAAGAGCGACAACAACTACCAATAACTATGTTCTTCGAAAAAACACACCTGCACCGCGGGCTTTAGAAGAAAAACCCACTACAGAGCGGAGGCGGGATGCAGCGGCTCCGTCAGAAGAGCAGGGAAATACACCTGAGTCACTATTTTTCCTACTGTACTTTACTTTGTATTTGTTTTCATAACCATTTTTCATTTTCTCCCGTTCTAATGACTCTGGTCGCGGTGGGGCGGGGGGGGGCTGATCTCCGCAATTTGAAGCCTTCAGTTCGTATTGGTGATTAAAATTATTATTTTACAGTACAGTAGTTATTTGTAAAAAAACGTTTATACAGTACTTTTATTTGTTAAACAAATGCTTGGGCCTGTAAAAAGGTTTTGTTCTTTGGTTTCAGTGTATAATGGAGTATTTCATCGTATAATAATGGTAAAAAAAAAAGGTTACTACTTCACGGATTTCACCTGTCACGGGTTCTTTTTGGAACGTAACCCCCGTGAAAAACGAGGGTTCACTGTACAGCATATCACTTTGCGTGACATGCTGACTACCTATGAAGAGAGAGGATATGCCCGTAATTTTATTATCAGCCTGATTAATATTGTGTGACGGCGCTGCCTATTATGTTCATATTGGGCTTGCTCATTGAAATGAAATGCCCGCATCTGGGTTTGCTGTTAACTTGTTTAATTCGTATGGCTGCTCTTTTATTGCTTTAACACAAACATTGAAATAGACAACAGGCAGATCTTATTCACTGAGAGGCTTATGGCCAACCCTAACAATAGCTGTTTCCATCCAGTTTTTGATTGACAAGTGGATGAAAACTTAGCTAATGTGTTTTGTTTAATGAAAAAACACTCATCGTAGATACAGGCTTCCCCGGTCCATGTTCCTGCTGTAATAATGATGCAGAGGTGCAGAGAGTACAGATGAAGAAACCCTGACCTATCAGAGCAGACTTTTTAGGGAGGGAGCGTAAAGAAACAGATGCTAAAATTTCGGACAGAGGGGTAATAAAGGTATGACAACATTTTTTATTTTTTTGAACATATAAGCTTAAAAACATTTTCTTTTAGAAATCCAAAACACAAGTATGAACCTATAAATGAGCATATGGGACCTTTAAGACTTAAGATGGGAAGTTTCTGAAATTATCCATCCTCCAGCCACCTTTCATGCACCCTCAGACCATCACTACGCTCCCTGACTGCTGCTGCGACACATCTTCTTTTCAACTCAAGTGTCTGGACTAACCTGAATAAACAGTGCTGGACAGCGATAACGTTTCTAAACATGGTAATGACATTTTCTACCAGACTATTTACAGAAATTAAATTTGCAGCAGTGATGTATCTAGAACCCGACAAAAATTGCGGGCAGCAGCGAAGGCGGAAACCATATGGCGACAGGCGGCAAAGGCGAAACCCCTCTGGTGGCCAAGCAGGACGGAGAAGAGTCTCTGAAGACTGGCGGTGAAGGTGAAACCCCTGTTGCGGCTGAGCAACAGGGGTTTCACTGGGGTTTCACAGGGGTTTTTCATTGTAGCCTAATGTAGCGGAGTAAGAGTACAGTTTCTTCTTCACAAATCTACTCAAGTACAAGTAAAAGTATAGTGATTTAAAACTACTCCTAGAAGTATATATTTTTTTAAAACTTACTCAAGTAAATGTAACGGAGTAAATGTAACTCGTTACTACCCACCTCTGCATTTAGGACAGAAAAAACATCTGGTTGGTGCCAGGTTTCTGTAAGGCACATCAAATCCAAACACCCATCTAGAATATGGTCATGTATGGTCAGTGTATGTTTTGGTCATTCGATTTTCATTTCATGAACAGGTATTAAAAAACAAAAAAATGAGTGGTTATTTGATTTTCGTTTTAAAAAACAAAATTGAATATTGAAATACAAAGCATTTTTCCTTTTCATGGACCTGTACCCTTGTGGATGAAGTCTGTAAATGAGGTCTTCTCTCCTGATTGTGGCGATGAGATGACAGCAGCAACTGCATGACGAGGGTCCAATAAGACTCCTTTCCATGATCTAGTCGCACCTGGTCCCACATCCCACAAGTAAGTACAGCAGGCCTATTGGATGGAAGAGTGGGTTTTAATTTGTGCAAAACTTTTCAAGCTCCATTATCCAAATCACTTATTCACACTATAATACAGTCCATAACAACGTAGATGTCCAGCAATGATCATTTAGACATATTGACTAAATGCACTAGCTATGTGTATGTAATATTTTACAACTATTTAAGGGATAGTCTAATTTATTTGGGAGCAATATTTGTTATTTTGTTACATTATTTGCAGCCTCTTCTTTTTAATTTGATAGGTGGGTATAAGGTAAATGACTAGTGAAAAATGTGTGTGATTGAACCATGCTCTTACTGTGAAACCAAAAAAATACTGCACTTATGTCATACCATCCATCCATCCATCTTCATCTGCGTATCCTGTATCGGGTCACGGGGGAAGCAGCTCCAGCAGGGGACCCCAAACTTCCCTTTCCCGAGCCACCTCAACCAGCTCTGACTGGGGGATCCCAAGGCGTTCCCAGGCCAGGTTGGAGATATCTCTCCACCTAGTCCTGGGTCTTCCCAGAGGCCTCCTCCCAGCTGGACGTCCCTCCACCTAGTCCTGGGTCTTCCCCGAGGCCTCCTCCCAGCTGGAAGTCCCTCCACCTAGTCCTGGGTCTTCCCCGAGGCCTCCTCCCAGCTGGACGTACCTCCACCTAGTCCTGGGTCTTCCCCGAGGCCTCCTCCCAGCTGGACGTGCCTGGACCACCTCCCTGGGGACCCCCCCAGGAGGCATCCTTACCAGATCCCCGAACCACCTCAACTGGCTCCTTTCAACGTGAAGGAGCAGCGGCTCTACTCCGAGCTCCTCGAGGACTGAGCTTCTCACCCGATCTCTAAGGGAGACGCCAGCCCGGTCTGAGAATATGAAGATGAATATGAATTTCTATTTTCTAGTGATTATATGTTTCGTTGTATGAAATAGAAAATGAAAATCAAATAATTTTTTTAAATTTCGCTCCTCCGTTTTGGACCATGAAAAGGAAATATGCTTTGTATTTCAATTTTCAATTTTATTTTTTAAAACGAAAATCAAATAACCACTCGTTTTTTTGTTTTTTACTACCTGTTCATGAACTGAAAATCAAATGACCGAAACATACACTGACCATGTATGAGGCAAGATTTGTTTGTGATGGATTGTGCATTAAACAGTTCAATCTTGATGGTAGATGGAGCAGTGTGTCTCTGTATTGGCCGGAGTAGACTGAAATCCACTCCACGTTTTCCATCCCAGTCAGCGCGTAGTGTTGCCGTGGAAACTCCAGCGTTACTAGTCCTAGGAGTGGCAGCACCCTGATGACGTGTTCGAGATGCGACGAGGCGTGCGCCAGACCAGAGGGATGGGTGTTGTGTTCCGACCGGGAAAAAACAAACTTTCGGCCACAACTTCTGTGTATGTAGCGCGGCCGGCGAAGGAGTCCAAGCTGTTTAATGACCGATATGCACGATGGAGTGGCGTAACGCTAGTTGTTGAATTTCTTCAGTTGGGTGACGGAATACTTAAGCATAATGTCAGTCGTGGAGAGTGGTCTGTTAGCCGTTAGCAATGCCCGTGATGCACAGAAGAGAGCCATCAGACACAGTAAGCGACCAGCAGTGACTTTGGGTGGAGACCTCACGAACATCAACAGTGACTTAGGTTGAAAGTCTCTCGGTGGCAGGCAGTGATGAATAGGTACGGGGAAACTCCGAGCAAACTGGTAAGTATACATCCGCTGGAGTCGGCAGAATCCTTAAAGAACACATACAATCCACAATGTTTACAAGTGAGCAACGACACTAGTATAATTTACTGAACGTAATACTGGTCGATAAACGTACTATAAAGCCTAGTTGTATAGCAGCAACTGTTGCACAAAGGATTTCGGACAGAGAAGCGGCAAACAAACAACGGCAGCGTCCTCTCTCTCCAATTGCTCTCATCCAACTGAGTCTACAACAAGCCATCTCTCTGATGAACAGCTGACTTCTTACCCACAGTGTCAGGTTCAATTCTGGTCAATAACCTAGTAACACTGTCTCCAAACAGCACCTGTTCACTGGTTCCACTATTATTCCACTTATTTAGTATTATTCATCATTCCCATATCTCAATTATTTTTTACTCATCATTCCCATATCTCACTTATTTGTTATTTATTCATCACTCATTTTCTATTTCAGAACTGTTCATATTGTAATATAATAAGATAATACTATTTATCCCAGTACCCTTTTCACTGTTCCACATTTTAAATAATTTTAATGGACTCTTCATTGCACTCATGCCTCTATATTGTCTGTGTTTCTGTTTAGAGTATGTATATATTAGTGTGTATATATTGTTTGTTTTGTATGTGTAAGCACATTGTGAGCAACTATGCTCCAAAGAAAAATTCCTCGTATGTGTCTTCATACCTGGCCAATAAAGCTGATTCTGAAATGGCAACTGTTGGATCAGGATGCACTGTTCTGTCACAAATGAAGGAGACCGCTTCAAAGACCCTCACCCAGAAGTTGTTGATTGAATTGCAAGACCAGAACATGTGACCCAATTTAGCTGGACTGTGACCACACCTCGGGCACACAGGATTGGTGCCAGGATATATTTTGGCAAGTTTTTAGGTGAATAATGCAATCGATGCACAATTTTATATTGAATAAGGCCATGTCTTATCAAGTCCTCTTTCCATACCAGCCTGGCATTATCCCACGGGGCAATGACCAGTACTGCTTTGTAGATTTTAGACACCCTTCTTTTCATTGTAGGGTCCAGGACCAGTATGGTTTCAATTGCATTTTTCGGTGGTAAGGAGGGAAATGGGAACTGTTTCTTATACCTGTAAGTATCTGAAAAAAATGATTGTTGGGGAGGTTGTGGTCTTTTTGTAGTTTGTCAAATGAAGCAAATGAGCTCTTGACAAAGGTCACCAAAAAATTACCAAACCATTCTTATGGCATACTTGGAAGGCAGTGTCAATCTGGGATGGAGGAAACAAATTATTGTTTGCTAGTGGTAGCAAAGAAATTGCCTGACTGAAATGAAATGTTTCCTGAATTGGAACCATATTTTGTGTTGAGTGTTTCTGACAACTGAGTTCAAACCATGAAGACCTATGCTGACGGGTAGGGGGCCACTCAGGATAGATATGGGTGAGAGTGGGTGATTGGAGTTAAGTTCCATAGAGGCCCATGTTGTTTCTGTATGTAGAAATCCAGTGATTCAGTTTGGAGATGTTGGCTGACCAGTAATAAAACAAAAAATTAGGCAGACACAGTCCACCTACTTCCTTAGGTATCTCCAGGTAATTTCTTTTAATTCGAGGGGTGGAGTTTTCCAAATAAAAGAGGTAATATACAGCTTTTTGAACCAGGGATGAGTGGCCACGCCTCTTGACCTAGTTCCTAGTAAGGCACGCCCCCTCCAAGGAAGACAATGAGCAGCAGCTTCTAATGGAAAGTAATGAGGAAGTGAAGACTATAATATGCAGAAAAGGAAATATGGCTCTTCTCAAACGGAGAGAAAAAGCCCTACAGACTAGGCTATAGCGGACTCACTGAATGCGTAAGGATGTAAAAATATCTACTTAGCCTATCACTCCACTTTTATTATTTTACAAAGTTGTAGGCTACACTGTGTTTTAATTGCTTTAAATATGCTAGTTTCATGTTTCGTTTTTAAGTGATAAATGTGCTGGTTTTACAGTAAAGTGTCTTTGGGTAGCCTACCATGTAAAGCACAATATAAATAAAATGTATTATTTAGCTTACTTTGCCTTAAAAGTGAGCAGAGGGAATTACTGTTCCTTGGGAGATGTACCCTAAGGACTATAGGCTTAATTTCAAACCCTTATTTGAACGCGAGAACATGTTTTACAACCATATGCACAAATCTCTATAAGCTATGTCTAATTCTAAATATCTTTGTACAATTAATGTTCATACAGAACAATCAGAAAGGTACAAAAACTAGAAAAATAAGTAAGTGACTTCAATACACACTGTGAGCATATGTGTAAAACAATATTCGTGTTTTTTTAAATTCTTCTGACAAGTAACAGCATCCAAATAAATATATTAAGAAGCATTGTGGTGTTCCCTGTGTGCTGAATGTAAACTACACTATATACGTATATAGGCCACGTTATTGGTCCAGTGATGTAAGACTTATGAGAAGGTTGTGAAACCAAAGTTATATAAAAAAACATCAGCCTACATATTAGAGAGGGACAAGCAACAAGAAAATAATATCATGAATGTATTGGTCTCTGACCGGTCTGCCATTAATATAACTGGGAATATAGCCCCATCGTCCCACTTAATCTCCGGAGCGCGTCCTGTATAAACCTGAAGCTGCACAGACCACGGACGCCGCGCTGCTCATCTTTACTTTTACAGAGAGAGTGGTCGCTGATGTGATGCACAGGTCTGCTGGCAGGCAGCGGCCACCGGGCAGCGGTCACTGGGCAGCAGCCGCACGCCAGGCAGCCTCGACACACTACCGTCCCGCCGGGAAAAGTCTCGACTCTCCCGATTGCCACTCCGCATCTGGGTGCCAGTGCAACCATTTCTAACCATTTAAACAATACTAGGGTTTAAATCAAACTCATGACAACAATAGTGACAAATAATGCATGTTAATAAAAATAAAGCAGAACACATGCAGAAGACAACGGAATAACTGTTAAACATGTTTATTTCGGTTCAGAGCGGCAGCTGATTTAACACATGAGACTCCAGGATTAATCTTAGCCTGTCTGTTAGCCTGCTCTGGACCAGGCTAGCCACAAAGAATAAATCTCCATGGTTACTTGGCTGGGTTTAATTCAACCTGGTTTCGTGCAACCGAGTCAAAGCTAAATTCATCCAGGATAACTTGAATATCCCAGCTTAATCACTTATCCTGGTTTTGTGGTTTTGTATTCTTACTCTAAGCCACAAGACAAGATGAGATTCAATTCTTGAGGTGAGACAAGATCACTTTTTCAAGAAATCTTTAATGCTGGATTATATGAAAAATTTGAGTATGAAACACTGTATTTCCTGCATCCAGATTAATTTTTCTGGTGTGGTGGCAGGTGATTTATTTCTACCAGCTAAATTACCACTCGTCACAGCTGACTATCAGGACGTACGCTAGTGTGACATCAGTTGGGCGGAGTTGCTTTGGGAGTCTATCTTATCAGTTATTAATTTGTATTTCAAGTGTATTTCACTTTAATTTGAATCAAAATAAAGATCTAAATCAGTGACAAAAATCAAGTTAATTTCAGAATTAGTCTCTTTAATAAATTTAATGTTTTTGTGCAAACAGCATTTGTGCAGAACATGATTCCATTAGCTGTGCTTTAGGGGTAAATTAGCTCACCTAAAATAAACAAACTGGCTGCCAACGCAGTGACATCAGCTACAGCTGTGAACTTAGAAACGGGAAACCATGCCAACAACAGGGTTTATTTAGCTTCTTCCCCGGGCTCATCACATCCCATCGGTCTTGCAAAGAATAAACTCTGTTGACTCAGTAACAGACATTGATGACTCAATATGATGGAGGTAAATTGCAAAACAAAAAAAGTATTTGTAAACCAAAAATGATGTTTCAGAAAACAAAAAATACAATTTTGAGAATTTTTTTTCTAAACAGTAAAATTCTTTGAGTTTAGAGAAATTGGCCAGGTGAAAGGTGAGATTATCTGCATCTTTTACAAGAAGCAAGCAAGAACCTCCCTCCCATCTGCATGACACAGGTAATTTGGGGGTAGTTAGGTGCCATCACAAACCACATGGTCCCCTGTGGAGTCAGCTCTGATTATGCCAAAAGTTAAGGTAGTAATAATGTGCTGTGTAACCTGAGACTCCGAGTATTATGAATGCTAAACTTATAATATACATCCACCACTTATGATACTTGTTATGAACCTTGTTATAAATTGTCATGCATGATTATAAACAATAAGAGTTTTATAAAGATGTACGTATCATAAACTTCAAAGAGAGTGCAATGTATCTTCACTGTCTGTTTCAGTCTCGGCTGTGACTCAGTGGTAGAGTGGTCGCCTGCCAATCAGACAGTTGGTGGTTTGATCCCTGGCCCTGCAGTCCCATGTCGAAGTGTCCCTGGGCAAGACACTGAACCCTGAGTTGCCCCCGATGCTGTGCCTTCGGAGTGTAAATGTGTGTGAGCGTTTATCTAATTAGCAGATGGCACCTTGTACGGCAGCCTTGGCCACAGTGTATGAATGTGTGTGAATGGTTCCTGTACTATATAAAAGCGCTTTGAGTAGTTGTTGAGACTAGAAAGGCGCTATACAAGCACTTACATTTACATGTATTTTGTCAGGCTTTGTTATTTTGTTTTCTCAGAGGATGCCAATTAGGGCTGAATGATATTGTGTTTTAGCATTGACATCGCGATGTGCGCATGCGCAATAGTCACATTGCAGGACGTTGCGAAGTTGACGCTTAAACTTTTTTGCTGCTTGATAGAAAAGTAAACTTTCACCGTTCTCCTTTTACATGATAACTACCGGCCGACCCTTCCCCTTTAAGACAGGTAGCCATGTGGGCAACGTGTGTATGTGACGTGGGTTATTGTTATGAGAAGTGAGGCTCTCCGTGTGTAGAAAAATACCGTAGGCAGCAGCTGCCGCTGACACAGTGATGCGCATAGTTTTGATGGGTAGTCAGTGAAGCTACAGTAGTCAGTGTTTTAAGTTCACTGCAAATACGAACTAAATCACCTGGTTAATGCAACATAATCACAACGTCTCCCGGTCATTTGCCCCCCGCAGAAAGCTGTTATCAGCCAGGCTAAAGCTAATATAGTTAGCCTAAAGAAACAAGCAGAAAGCTGCTGCCAGCCAGGCTAAAGCTAATATAGTTAGCCTAAAGAACCAAGGAGTCCGTCTGTCCCAACTAACGTTACGGTTCGGAGCTGCAACACTGGAAACGTAACACTAATCTACTACAGAAGTCTGTGTCTGATCTAACGTCATTTACACTGATTTAATTGTTCTTGGATACACAGAGTTTGTTGCTAGTGCGCGTGAATTTATCAAACTAACAAGCTGGCCCCGCTAGTCGACCACAACCTGGAATTTAGAGGAAACAACATGCAGTCACTGTCATTCATGTTACCCGGGATTGATAGTATTATATGAATACAATGGTGTCATGCTAGTCAACCAGTGTATTTCTACCTAATTTCCTCTCCAAAACCACTTCAAAAGTAGTCACAGCGCTTACTTACTTTGGTGTTTGTAAAGCATTAAAATTCAACAAAGAATGGTTCACATTAGAAAAGATCCTTGTAAATGCTCTCCCCTACAAAATCAGCAATCAAGAATGAATTATTATTTCCAAAACAGAGCTATTTTTGTCATCTTTTAAAATAACTTTTTCTTTTTTCATGTCGCAATATATATCGCAGGGGAAAAAAAATTGCAATTTCAGATTTTTCCAATATCGTGCAGGTCTACTGCCAATGTATTTGGTTTTGTTAATTTGGTTTCCAAATACCATTTTTCTGTTTTGCACTTCATCACTAATAATTTAACAATCGCTATTACAAAACAACAAGCCAGGTGCAACCTAGCTAACAGGTGGAACACAACTTAACCCTAACAACAAAATCACTAGCTAACTTTTAAATTTGCAAGAACTATAGACCAATACAACACGCTCAAATGAACTGACATCAGTTATATGACCAGAGATGGCAAAAGTTCTCACTTCCCGTACTCAAGTAGAAGTACAGATAATTGTGTTAAAAATACTCTGGTAAAAGTAGAAGTACTGATTTTACTTCTTTACTCAAGTAAAAGTAACAAAGTACAGGTTTGGAAATTTACTTAAAGTATAAAAGTAAAAGTAGCCTTGCGAATGACAAAGCTACCTGGACCAGACAGATGTTACCAGAGAGCACGCTGAGAAACTACAGTGGACATGGAAAAAAGGCTCTTTATATGCCATTGGCTACATTTTGAATGGCTGTCTGTCAATAGGCCTAAAACATATAGCTTATTTATTGTGACAGAGACTGGGACTCCAGGTTAATAAGATTCTGATTGAGTAGCAAGATATGAATTCAAGTGGGATTTTGATTTAATCTAATTGGATGGGAATATACACAGACTTCAATTTGGTATTGATGACACAAAAATAATAAACTCCAGTGAAATTATTTTAAACTTAGTCTTACTGTATGGGGCTCCAGTAGGGGACTCCATAGTTCTGCTGGGGGACTTCAACGCACACGTGGGTGATGATGGAGATACTTGGAGAGGCGTGATTGGGAGGAACGGCCTCCCTGATCTAAACCAGAGTGGTTGTCTGTTGTTGGACTTCTGTGCTAGTCACGGATTGTCCATCACAAACACCATGTTCGAACATAGGGATGCTCATAAGTGTACGTGGTACCAGAGCACCCTAGGCCAAAGGACAATGATCGATTTTATAATCGTTTCATTTGATCTGAGGCCGTATGTTTTGGACACTCGGGTGAAGAGAGGGGCAGAGCTGTCAACTGATCACCATCTGGTGGTGAGTTGGGTCAGGGGGTGGGGGAAGACTCTGGACAGACCTGGTAAACCCAAACGGGTAGTGCAGGTGAGTTGGGAACGTCTGGAGGAGGCCCCTGTCCGACGGACTTTCAACTCACGCCTCCGGCGGAGCTTTTCGGGCATCCCTGTGGAGGCTGGGGGCATTGAACCTGAGTGGACAATGTTCAAAGTTTCCATTGCTGAAGCTGCGGCGGCGAGCTGTGGTCATAGGGTCTTAGGTGCCTCAAGGGGCGGTAACCCACGAACACCCTGGTGGACACCGGTGGTCAGGGAAGCTGTCCGACTGAAGAAGGAGTCTTTCCGGGATATGTTATCCCGGAGGACTCCGGAGGCAGTTGCAGGGTACCGACGGGCCCGAAGGGCTGCAGCCTCTGCCGTGACAGAGGCAAAGCAGCGGGTGTGGGAGAAGTTCGGAGAAGACATGGAGAAGGACTTTCAGTCGGCACCAAGATGCTTCTGGAAAACCGTTCGCCACCTTAGGAGGGGAAGAGGAATCATCCAAGCTGTATACAGTAAGGATGGGACGTTGTTGACCTCAACTGGGAGGTAATAGAACGGTGGAAGGAGCACTTTGAGGAACTCCTAAATCCAGCTGACACGCCCTCTGTGGTAGAGGCAGAGCTGGAGGATGATGGGGGATTGTCGTCAATTTCCCTGGTGGAAGTCGCTGAGGTAGTCAAACAACTCCACAGCGGCAAAGCCCCAGGGATTGATGAGATCCGTCCAGAAATGCTGAAAGCTCTGGGTGTGGAGGGGATGTCTTGGTTGACACGCCTCTTCAACATTGCGTGGAAGTCTGGGACGGTGCCTAAGGAGTGGCAGACCAGGGTGGTGGTTCCCTTATTCAAAAAGGGGGACCAGAGGGTGTGTGCCAATTACAGGGGTATCACACTTCTCAGCCTCCCTGGTAAAGTCTACTCCAAGGTGCTGGAAAGGAGGGTTCGGCCGATAGTCGAACCTCGGCTTGAAGAGGAACAATGTGGATTCCGTCCTGGCCGTGGAACAACGGATCAGATCTTCACTCTCGCAAGGATCTTGGAGGGGGCCTGGGAGTTGCCCAACCAGTCTACATGTGTTTTGTGGATCTGGAGAAGGCGTATGACCGGGTCCCCTGGGAGAAATTGTGAGAGGTGCTGCGGGAGTATGGGGTGAGGGGGTCCCTTCTCAGGGCCATCCAATCTCTGTATGACCAAAGCGAGAGCTGTGTCCGGGTTCTCGGCAGTAAGTCGGACTTGTTCCAGGTGAGGGTTGGCCTCCGCCAGGGCTGCGCTTTGTCACCAATCCTGTTTGTAATATTTATGGACAGGATATCGAGGCGTAGTCGGGGCGGGGAGGGGTTGCAGTTCGGTGGGCTCGGGATCTCATCGCTGCTTTTTGCAGATGATGTGGTCTTGATGGCGTCATCGGTCTGTGACCTTCAGCACTCACTGGATCGGTTCGCAGCCGAGTGTGAAGCGGCTGGGATGAGGATCAGCACCTCTAAATCTGAGGCCATGGTTCTCAGCAGGAAACCGATGGAGTGCTTTCTTCGGGTAGGGACTGAGTCCATACCCCAAGTCAATGTTTCCCAAACTTAGGGTCGGGACCCATAACGGGTCGCAGACCCGTTTTATTGGGTCGCCAATTGGCAGAGTAAAATGAGAATCTGGCTTTTAAACTCTAGCGTACCTGAAAAACTAATACATAAACAGACTAAATGCTCAGCATGACCTCAGAATGACCTCAGCGTGACCTCAGCATGACCTCAGCATGACCTCAGAATGGCACTTTCAAAAACCGAACCTAGAGTAGATCAGCTGGTTGATATCTTCAACCAGACACATACATCTCATTAAATTCAAGTCAGCATTATTAAAACCATGTTGGTGTCGGTCCTGAGGGACGATGGGAGGGGACGGAGACACAGAAAGGACAATAGAGACTTTTTCTGTTTTTGATTACTTTTATAATGGAATAAATATACTTCATATACATTTAAATTCATGGTTTGTTCCGTCTTTTGTCTACAGTTTAAAAATGTAGATGTTACAATGATTCATGGTGTATTTTTGTAAATTTGGGTCCCAGGGAGACACCAAGTTTTGGGTCTTGAGCTGAAAAAGATTGGGAACCACTGCCCCAAGTGAAGGAGTTTAAGTACCTTGCGGTCTTGTTCGCGAGTGAGGGGACTATGGCGCGTGAGATTGGTCGGAGTATCGGAGCAGCTGGTGCGGTATTACATTCAGTTTATCGCACCGTTGTGACGAAAAGAGAGCTGAGCCAGAAGGCAAAGCTTTCGATCTACCGGGCAATTTTCGTTCCTACCCTCACCTATGGTCATGAAGGCTGGGTCATGACCGAAAGAACGAGGTCCAGGGCATAAGCGGCCGAAATGGGTTTCCTCAGGAGGGTGGCTGGCGTCTCCCTTAGAGATAGGGTGAGAAGCTCAGTCATCCGAGAGGAGCTCGGAGTAGAGCCGCTGCTCCTTCGCGTCGAAAGGAGCCAGTTGAGGTGGTTCGGGCGGCTGGTAAGGATGCCTCCAGGGCGCCTCCCTAGGGAGGTGTTCCAGGCACGTCCAGCTGGGAGGAGGCCTCGGGGAAGACCCAGGACTAGGTGGAGAGGTTATATCTCCAACCTGGCCTGGGAACGCCTCGGGATCCCCCAGTTGGAGCTAGTTGATGTGGCTCGGGAAAGGGAAGTTTTCTTTCTTTTTTTCACTTTTTTCTCTGTGTGGCGTGCGTGCCCGCTCGCGGTATGAGGTGAGTGTTGGTGCTATTCTCCGATATGCACTCACAACCACTCCTGATATACGAACTTTTGTACAAAACTAAAGTAACAAGCCAATTTTGTAAAATGTAAGGAGTAAAAGTAAACTTGTAAAGTAAAAATATCTGAAAAGTCTACTTGAGTACAATAACGAAGTATTTGTACTTCGTTACTTCCCAACTCTGTATATGACTTACAGTTCTCAAGGACTCACACACACAATCTCAACTGATTATCGTCCGGACAGCTAGTCTCTTTTTCTTTTCTCTCACTTTTTTCTCCGTGTGGCATGCGCCCCCCCCTTGCGGTGTGCGTGTCCGCGCTATTCTCCCACATGCACTCACAATCACTCCTGATAGGCCACCTTTTGTTCAAAACTAAAGTAACGAGCCATCCATCCATCTTCATTAGCTTATCCGGTATCGGGTCGCGGGGGCAGCAGCTCCAGTAGGGGACCCCAAACTTCCCTTTCCCGAGCCACATCAACTAGCTCCAACTGGGGGATCCCGAGGCGTTCCCAGGCCAGGTTGGAGATATAATCTCTACCTTGTCCTGGGTCTTCCCCGAGGCCTCCTCCCAGCTGGACGTGCCTGGAACACCTCCCTAGGGAGGCGCCCAGGTGGCATCCTCACCAGATGCCCAAACCACCTCAACTGGCTCCTTTTGACGTGAAGGAGCAGCGGCTCTACTCCGAGCTCCTCTCGGATGACTGAGCTTCTCACCCTATCTCTAAGGGAGACGCCAGCCACCCTCCTGAGGAAACCCATTTTGGCCGTTTGTACCCTGAATCTCGTTCTTTCGGTCATGACCCAGCCTTCATGACCATAGGTGAGGGTAGGAACGAAAACTGACCGGTAGATCGAGACCTTTGCCTTCTGGCTCAGCTCCCTTTTTGTCACAAAATAACAAGACAATTTTGAAAATGTAAGGAGTAGAAAGTACCAATATTTGTGTTAAAATGTAAGGAGTAAAAGTAAAAAGTCGCCACTAAAATAAATAAGCAAAGTAAAAAATATCTGAAAAATGTTGATGGTGATCCCAAAGGTGTGGCATCAAATTTAATGGAATTATGCGCTCCTTCAGCAGCAATCTTTTAACAGCATGTTTTTGGACAGGTGATCCATCACCCCTTAAATAATGCCCTGTTCAGTGTCTCCCACACTGCTGACTTCAGCCGCTTCTTTAGTGGAAATAAAGCTTCACAGTTTGGTCCCTCTGTCATAGTTTAGCCAGCAAACAGTAGTAGCCTCCATGTCTCCAAGTCACCACTTGTGTAACTTTGTTTTCATTCTGTGCAATGTAGACACTTGGTGTAGCGGAACATTTACAGTTAACTAACCATGACTTTTTAAAGCACGGTTAATAGTGAAATCTGGTAATAGCTGCATCCCTACTGTAGAGTGTACATACACAACGCAATAATGAGAATAAACAGAACCCATGATTACTACAACTGTATGAACCCAAAGAAAACATTATGCTGTGATTTAATTGAAAAACAGATTAAAATGACGCCAAAATAACTACAACATAATCCAGATTTGATAAACATATGAATTTGTGCTTTAGATCAATGACAGCTACACTATGCTAACTTGTTCAAAGTAAAGTACAATGATAGCTGTACGCGTTATCTGAACTCACTAGGTAGTTCAACTTCCTCGCTTTCTTTTCTCCAAGCACTTTCTAGTTTTGTCCGTTTTTAAAAATATAAATATGAAGTATCACAGAGCTCTGGATGCCCACTGATGCTTTGGCTTTCATTTCGTTGAGGTTCAGGACTTGTTGCAGACTATCTTGATTCAGGGTTTGTCACAGACCATCTGGATTCAGGGCTTGTACCAGACTGTCTGGATTCAGGGCTTGTACCCAGGTATCACTTTTCCTAAAAATAAGGCCTTAAAATGTATTAAATTGTCTTAAATTCAGATGGGATAGATCTTAAATATGTTTGTGTCATGTCACGGCAAAAATGCAGGCCATCTGTTGTCGAATATTTTTTTCCAGTAGGTTTTGCGCTGCGTTGTCGCAGTAACCCCATTTGCACATGTCCTATCCCCTGACCAATCGGCTATCCTAACCTTAACCACTCGAGGTCCAATGCCTAACTCCAACCAATCGAGCTGCTTCGTGGGCGGGTCTTGGCGTGGCCGTAGTCAGTGAGATTTGTAATTTCGCAGGGTTCGTTATTTCGCGGCATACAGGTATACAGCAATGGTTGATAGCCACCTAGAAACATGGGGAAATGCAAATTCAGTAAGAAATGGCTTGAAAACAACGAGTACTCTTGGTTAAGGTTGGTGCCTGGAAATGCTTATGAAGCAAACTGCGTTATGTGTCGGAAGATTTTTAAACTTGGGACAAAGCGGTGGAGTCGCACGCTCAAAGCAAAAAACACAGAGACTACGTAAAGGCACGCCAGCAACCCGCCATTGCTAGTTTCTGCTCCACCATTTCCACCGCTAGCAACAATGTCAACGCTAGAATGCTAGATATTACGATGGAAAATCCACATCCAACGATGCCAGTTAACCTGCGAGCAATTTGTGGCTCTACGCCGACACTCCGAGCAGAGGTGATTTGGGTGCTGAGGACCGTGACAAGCCACAACTCATACAGGTCAAATGACGGAATTGAAGAAGTGTTCCAAACAATGTTTCCAGATTCGGGGCTTGTACAGTCATTTACCTGTGGAAAAGACAAGACCAGATACGTGGCTAAATTTGGATTGGCGCCACATATCAAAAAAGAGCTCATAACAGAAGTCCAAAAATGCGGTGCGTTTGTAATTATGTTTGATGAGACACTGAACCAGACAACCAAAAGCAAACAACTGGACTTGCATGTGCGTTATTGGTTAAACGACCACGTCCAGTCAAGATTCTATGGAGCTCAGTTCATGGGACATGCAACTGCCCAGGACCTACTTCAGCATTTCAAAGTAAGTGCCATAAATATATTTATTAACTAAACTCTTGTATGTGTTTGTGTATCCTATAGTTAAGCTTTACTGATTTGTCAAGTTGATAACAACTATGGATAGGGCACTACACGTTAATTAGACAAATTAAAATGAAAAACAGCCAAATTGAGTTGTAGAATGGTAGTAGAGTCTGGTGTTTGCCTGCAAATATGTCGAAATAGTATAGTAAGTTTATGAACCCATGCTAAAGTTGACTAAAAAGGGAAAAAAAAAACCATCTTTTGGAAATTGATCTTAATGCCTTATTTCATGGATCCAGGATACTGATATTTTAACACAGGGGGTATATACTTATGCCCCCTGTATTTTGACATAGGGGGGTGTATACTTATGCCCCCTGTATTTTAACTTAGGGGGTGTATACTTATGCCCCCTGTATTTTAACATAGGTGGGTGTAAACGTATGCCCCCTGTATTTTAATTTAATTTAATTTTTTAAGGAAGAACATTTATTTATTTACAATACATTATTCATTCACAAAGACAATTGGTGTCCTTAAAGATTGGATTTTTTATTTTTTTTATTAGGGCATTAAGATCAATTTCCAAAAGATGATTTTATTTATTTTATACCCCTGTTTAGTCAATTTTAGCGTGGGTTCATAAACTCATGAGCAGCACTATACACTATGGCTATAGGGATGGCTCACGTTGCTTAATTTGTGAATTAGTATTCATTATTTTTTATCCAATCCAGTCTGACATTAATCTGAAGTAGTGATGTCAGAAATGAGATGTGTTGACTGTTGTATGGGTAATGTCTGTGTGTTTTAATTTTCAGGAATGTGTGCAGCAGCTTGACCTGAGAAAAATGATTTCCATCTGAATGGATGGACCAAATGTCAACTGGAAGTTTTTTTCAACGCTCCAACAGGAACATGCAGAGGCATTTGGAAGTGCCCAGCTGATTGTGGTGGGGAGTTGTGGGCTTCACACACTCCACAATGCCTTCAAAAGTGGCTTCAGTGTCTGGCAGCTGGAAAAAGTGCTCAGGGCATTGCATACACTCTTTCATAATACCCCTGCTAGACGAGAAGATTTCTGCACTTTGACCAAGACATCTGTGTTTCCCCTACCGTTCTGTGGGCATCGCTGGATAGAAAACCTACCCGTCGTCGACCGGGCTATTACAATATGGCCAATGATCGTGATGTATGTGGATGCAGTGACACAGAAAAAACAGAGCTCCTTAATGACATCACAGCACTGCAAATGGTCAAACTGGACACAACTGCTAAGGAAGCAAGGGCTCACCTAAAGGATGTGGACATTGGATTAGGAGCAGAAGTAGTCCTAAAGGTAAAGGCAAAGGTCTAAAATATCATACAATGGTTAAGGTACAGGAAATCAAAACTTTATTTTTGCATAAAACTTTTAGTCAGTCTCACAGGCCCTCCTCCCTCTTCCTGTTAGGAACTCCAGAGTAGCCCCAACAGCAGCGTAGGGGAGCTCAGTGTGTTGGCATTTAGAAAGGACTGCGTGAACTGTTTGACTAACATTGTTAAGAAAATGCAAGACAAGAGCCCACTGAAGTACACCATTGTGAGGCAGATGGCATGTTTGGATCCAAGGAACATGTTCTCAGACCCCAACTTGTGCTATGAAAGAATGAAAGGAGTTGTTCAGAAGTTTCTGCATGATCACCAGCTGTCAGGAGGCATCTCTGCTGGTACTTAAGATTTAGAAGTCTAGCAGAATGTATACTGTCACACTTAATGTGATTTCTTTTTTTGTTTTAGTTGTTTCTCTGTCTAAACATTTTCATTACATTTGATTGATATATTTTTTTTTTTATATTTTGTGTTAATCTGTTTTAGGTGATGTGATTGTCCAGCAATTTGGAAATTTCTTGTCTCTGGAGGCAAAAGATGAATTATTCTCCTCCTTCCAACCCATGCGTACAAGACTGGACGTTTTCTTGCATGGACCTCTCCATCAATCCTACCCTGAACTCTGGACTTTCTCCAGGAAACTTCTGCTCCTCTCCCATGGCCAAGCAACTGTTGAGAGGGGATTTTCTGTAAACAAGGAGATAGAGGCTGATAACATGAAGGAGGACACAGTGGTTGCTCAGAGGATGATATGTGACTACGTCTCTGTCTGTGGGGGTGTTCTCAAAGTACCTCTGACTAAGGAGCTTTTGGCAGCTGCAGCTTCAGCGAGGTCTCAGTATCGGCTACACCTGGACCAGGAAAAGAGAAAGCATGCGAGCAATGCACAAAGAGAAAAAAGAAAAGTTGCAGAAGACCACCTTGAGCAGCTCAAAAAGAAGAAGATGATACTGATTGAGGTAGCAAACAGCCTGGAAAAAGATGCAGACAAACTGGCAGAGCAAGCTGAGGGTAAATCAGGCACACTCATGGCCCAGCTAATCACCAAGTCAAACATACTCAGAAAAAGATACAAAGAAAAAATCACAGAACTCAAAGAGGTTGAGAAAGAGCTGGAAGACAAATCAGCAGATCTCAGGCATATGCCCTAATGTCTCGTCAGGCATTTTCTTCCTCACCTTCCTGCCTCTCTTGTTGTTCATATGTTCAGTTGTGCACATGCACATTGTTATAAATTAGTAGGTTCACTCTTTTGTGAAGGCTTTTTCAAGTGCCATGTTACTGTTTTGTTTATTATATAAAAAGGATTGTTTTCCAAGTATATTCAAAAAAGCTCCGGAGTAGACCGCTGGAATTGGCATTTATTTTTTTTATTTTTTTCAAAAGGAACAGTGTTTTTTTAATATTCACTTGATGTTATATAACCATCTGTTCATGGGACCCAAATATTCTGAACATATTGTAATAATATGTATAATTTAGGACAGCAATTTACATTTTTGTGTTGTCCTTTCGCATTACACACATGAAGTCAATGCTCTTAAACTTTTTATTATTATTATTGTCATTTTACCATACTGTTAATTTTTTGTTTACTTGGAAAGATTACTGTATATTTCCACTTTGTATTTCCATCGTAAGTTTGGTCTTAAATTTCATTTAGAACTGGTATTAAAAAGTCTTAAAAAATCTTAAATTTAACTTGTTTATACCTGTAGCCACCCTGTGTACCAGACCGTCTAGTAAGTAAGTAAGTAAGTAAAGTAAGTAAGTAAGTAAAGTTTATTTATAAAGCGCTTTTCTCAGCTAAAAATCACAAAGTGCCGTACAAAGAATAAATAAAAACAAGCAGTATAAAATGTATATAAATATATAAAATTAAAATGACACTAGCAAAAACCCATCAACCAAAAGCCTTCTTAAACAGACAAGTTTTCAGATCATTTTTAAAAGAGACGACAGTGTCTGCAAGACGCAAGGACAGGGGCAGGGCGTTCCACAGTCTGGGAGCAACAGACTGAAATGACATGTCCCCTCGGGTCTTATAACGGGTCTTAGGGACTGCAAGTAGGTTCTGGCCAGAAGACCGAAGAGTGCGGTCAGGGGAATACGGCTTCAAAAGGTCCAGGATGTCTAGATTTAGGGCTTGTCACAGACCGTCTGGATTCAGGGCTC
The DNA here is from genome assembly GCA_013375575.1 of Percina caprodes. Lineage (NCBI taxonomy): Eukaryota > Metazoa > Chordata > Actinopteri > Perciformes > Percidae > Percina > Percina caprodes. The sequence continues at coordinate 339,400 of JABXJD010000058.1, forward strand.
GTGCCAGACCTTCTGGATTCAGGGCTTGTACCAGACCGTCTAGATTTAGGGCTTGTCACAGACCGTCTGGATTCAGGGCTCGTGCCAGACCTTCTGGATTCAAGGCTTGTACCAGACCGTCTGGATTAAGGGCTTGTCACAGACCGTTGGGCTTCAGCCCTTGGCATCTGCTTGGAAGGCTCGGGGCCAGGCTTTGAGCCTGTCTCTTTGTTGCAGACTGTATATCAAAGCCAGGTCCTTTAATCTTTGGGGCTGGAGGCAATGACCTTGATTGTTTCACGGTATCTTCGTCATCACTGTCACTCTCAAATCAAGTGTTTGGTCTTGTGTGTGTAAGGGGTTGGTGGGTGTAGATAAAATCAATTTATAATGTATTTAAAGATTACAGTGGTTGTCTTGGACTCTATCAAGTTGTTGTCCCACTTTTCTTTCCCACAAGCTTTGTCAATCTAGTTTTGTGTTCTCTGACCTGTTCCTTGATTAGTTCATCTTGTATTTAAGGCCTATCTCCAGAATTTCAGGATATAACAATCCCGTTGCCCAGTGTAAGGCTATACTAACAAAAATACTGATATCAGTCTCCCTTAGCAGCAGCCCTGCGATCATGGTCAGAATCTGAGGTAAACAATGGAATAATGTTTGTAATATGTAGTAAGAGGGGACTATGCACATTGCATAGAGCCCAAGACTACCTAGGGGGCACCAGGGGTCACATGTCAGATTAGCTAGTTCTATGAGTTTCACTTTCAAGCACATGCTTAAATTAAAAACAATCCTGACAAGAAAGGACTTCTCAGAATAAAAGGTAAGTAATAACTTAAATGGTAATTTATTCATTTAGTAAAGTGAGGATGCCTAAGTGCTGTAGACAAGATAAATATCATTAGATCATGATTTCATTTTTCAAATCAGCAATTCCTAACAGTAAATATGTGACATACAAGCTGTATATAACATTTGGACACTAAATGCATCCATGTGTCCAGGCTTCTCTTCATTTTGTATGGCCTTTACTAATTTGTCAGGTTTGTAGTGAGCTGGCCATTGACAGATATCATCAGCAACCCAGCTTGCTGGTACTACTTTGACCTCTCGGGTTTCATGAAACTCAACAATATGAAATATGGCCTGGAGCAGAAAGAGGCACAAAGTTTTTAGTTTCAAGAGTATAGATATGTAAGTATGTTAGTGCTCCAGCTAGCTTAATACACATGTACTGGGCCTGCCCTAGCTGGGAGGTGGTATTTAAATCAGTCAGGGTCGCTTTAGGAATTACCATTGAAATCCATCCAGTTACGGCCCTATTTGGTACCAGGCCTGTCGACTCCAAGTCATTGTGGTCAGGAGGTTCTCACACAGTGGTGCCATTTACAACTTTAACGCCTTAACCTGCAAAACTGCAAAGGCCCAAATTCTCCATCCCACACCAGGTGGCTTAAAGACGTCATGTATCATTTAAAGTTAGAAAAGATAAAATAGGCTACTCACTCTCAGGAAACGTGGGAGTCTTTCATGGATTATTTTGATAAGGTTTCTGCGATAGACTGGGAAAAGGAGTAATGCTACTCTTAGGATAACTAAATGACTTACCTGTATTTAAATATCTTTTTTATTTATATATCTACAGTGTATTTTTTTAATGTATTTTATATATATATATATATATATATATATATATATATATATATATATATACACACACACACAGTGGTACCACCTTCTCATTCAATGCGTTTCTTTATTTTCGTGACTATTTACATTGTAGATTATCACTGAAGGCATCCAAACATGTCTTATATTCTAGTTTCTTCAAAATAGCCACCCTTTGCTTGATTAGCGCTGCAAACCCTTGGTGTTCTCTCAATGAATTTCATGGGGTAGTCACCTGAAATGGTTTTCACTTCACAGGTGTGCCTTTGTCAGGGGTAATTAGTGGAATTTCTTGCCTTATTAATAGGGTTCAGACCATCAGTTGTATTGTGCAGAAGTCAGGTTGATATTAGACAACTGTTAGAATTCATATTATGGCATGAACCAATCAGGTAAGTCAAGAGAATCAAGTGGCCATCATCACTTAAAGAAATGAAACCACTCGCCACTGTCACTTTTTACCAGACACTTTTTTTTTGCCTCATAAAGGTGACAAACAGGAATTGCTGTGTCTCTATGAGCCTACTCTGCTGAAATGCTGTAGTAGGGGGACCTGCCTTGATAATTTAGCATAAAGGCATCCTTTCCTATCCTGGGCTAGGACACACATTCATACGGTTTGATAGTACTTACTTTAACTTATCATTGCACCATGTAGCTGTCCTCAATTTAAGTCATCCTGTACTTATCTCATCTGCGGTTTTCCCTGTATACACCGTGTGTGATCGTGTGTGTTTTATTTGCGTGTGCGCGTCAGTCGCGGGAGTAACGGAGCAGCATCCCCACCCGCTGCAGGACTGAAACAACTTCAGTTACTTTGTAGTGAAAAAAGTTACACCGTACAATGTGTTAAAATATGTACATGTTGGCAGGACGTCTTTCGCTGTACGTTTTGTTGGTGAGATGTTTGAGTCACAAGCTTTTGTCTCATGAGAAAAAAGGAAATGAATTTGACCCGTTCTTACTCCCGTTGGTCAGTGGCTGGACGTGGGACTGCTGGGATTGTTGCGAGTAATGAAAATGCGATAGGGGGCTCCGGCTGTCAATCAATGTCTTCCAGTGATGCAGACCCCTGATTGGCTACCAGCCAACGTGGCACTTAGATTGGCAGTGTTACCCACCAATGGCAAAATTCACCCGCATTTGGCGGCTGGTCGGGTGTTAATTTCATGCCCTGCTTCCATCGTAACCTCTCTTCATGTGCCCTAAGCCTTCTAGCAAATTCTGAGGGTATATAACTTCTGAGAACAAGCAATTTGCCTGAAATTAGAAAGACTGGCCTGAATGAAATACAGGAATGCAACTTGCAGCATGTGCCTATTCACAAATTAATTCAATTTAATTTAATTTTATTTATAGTATCAATTCATTACAAGAGTTATCTCAAGACACTTTACAGATAGAGTAGGTCTAGACCAGATAGAGTAGGTCTAGACTACACTCCAGAATTTACAAGGACCCAACAGTTCTAGTAGTTCCCTCCAGAGCAAGCAACAGTGCGACAGTGGCGAGGAAAAACTTCCTTTTAGGAAGAAACCTCGGACAGACCCAGGCTCTTGGTGGGCGGTGTGTGACAACCGGTTGGGGTTAGAATGAAGAGTGGCAATAACAGCCACAGAAAAGATAACAGTTTGTAGTAGTTCTTTGTAGTAGTTCATGGCTTAGCAGGGAATTGTGCGGCACCACACCTATGCACACTAAATGCATATACTTGTGTGGAAATCCACGTAGGATCCACGTTCCCACATAGGAACAGACGTATCACAGAAAAAAAGTAAACGATACACCAGTTCTTGCTCTAGCATTAAGTTCTGGGAATGTCATGTGGTTATTAATGTCAATACCTGACTGTACATTTATCACAGCCACTGTGTCCATTATGTGACTTAATACCCTTATCAAAGGCCCTTGCAGGAGCATCACTGATTACTGAACACACAGTCAAGAAGAATGTCTTACCATTAATAATAAATCCACTGCTCGTGGATTTCAACTCACAGACCAGATCCTTCAAATATTCTGACAATGACTGAGGCTTTGACTTCCCACAGAAAAGAGCAATCAGCACAGGTTTTCTACCATACCCTTGGAGCATCCCTAAAATTAGCCAGAACTGTACAGCTGAACTTTTAAAAATTGGAAGACCATCAATGTTCAATTGTAATTTTAAATTCTGATGCCAAGTCATTACAAATGATGTAAGCTTCTGAAATGTTCAGCTGAACATGTTCTGTATACCAAAATAATGGAATCCACCTGCCAAGGAAGCAACACTATGGCAAGTCTGTGTTTTGAGTAAAGTTCTAGCATCTTTTGGAAAAGAGGTGTTATGGACTTTCAGTATAGACAAAAGGGAAGATAATGCAATCAATGAAATGCCAATATGTGTTGCCCTGTCTCTCAAAGAACCTTCCAAATCATCTTTAGGAACTTCCCCCTTCCATCAACATGGCTATCTTTGTCACTACTTCATTCATTTTCTCCATTGCTCTCTGATCCACAGTTTGGTGGCAAATCTTGGTCATTGAAAGATTTAAACAACCGGTTTACTCTTTACCAGCCCTTTTCCTCAAGTTGCTGCGTGCAATATTCCACTTTTCTCTCTCTATGATACAGCAATCACACCAAGAATTTCTCTTTGATAATTAGCCAACCTGTAGGCTAACCTGTAGGTTGTCAACAGCTCTGCAATAGAAAGAAGAACCAACATTATACATTGATACCTATTTCAAATAGCAGCAAATATATCAGATGGACGCAGCTTACCTTAATGGTGATAGTGCACCTGCCACTCTGTAATTTATGCCTAGCAAATTTCTGTAACAGTATGTTAGAGTATTATGATCCAAAACATCATAACACAGAACAGAGTTTTGGTGAAGAAAAATGTATTACTGATCATCTCATAAAAGCTTTGAATTGACAGGTGAAGCATATGGTATGTGTGCATTATTGTAGAAGGGCAAATAACAGACTTAACATTGACTGTTCATAACGTTGAGTGCTTTATTGTTTTACAGTTACAGTTGTTTTTACAGCTACATAACAGCGAGACAAATTGAAACTCACTTACAAAACAGTCATGCATGCATGCAACATTTTAAAAGGTGCCAACTTAATGTTGCACCGCGAAGAGACGACAGAAAAAACACTGCTGTGTTGCTGCCTGCTGTATTTTCAGTTTTTCAGTTTTGATACTAGCTACATGCTGCATTCATGGGATTGGGACATCAGAGTATTATATATATAAAATTTAAACAACATAGCATTTATACTCAGAAAGATTGATGCTGTTTTTCTTGATATACGCTGTAAATAAAGATCCAGCATTTTTTTCTTGTAAAATATTTATCCCAAGATTAAGTTACACCACGAATACCTTTGCAGTTGCCAGAAATGAAAGGGAGAAATTAAAGGGAGATTCCACAGTCTGTCCCATGAGAGCAGCTTGTCTCTTTAATGTCTAACACTAAACTCAAGACAAGGAGCGCTGCTTTGTAATCATAGCGACGTCGCCCAGGGAAAGAAAACACAGAAATGTTTGTGGTGAAATAATGTCAACATGCAGGAACTTGTGACGTTAACGCAATGTTAATGTTAATGTTAATGCATTGAATTTGCATTTTATGGTACTGCATGAATGGTTAGTGTTCTGGTAAGGTTAGTTAACATTAAGTTAAATTACATCAATTAGCTAACTTCATACAATAGTTAATGTTGGGGCGGCTGTGGCTCAGTGGTAGAGTGGTTGCCTGCCAATTGGAAGGTTGGTGGTTCAATCCCTGGCCCTGCAGTCCCATGTCAAAGTGTCCTTGGGCAAGACACTGAACCCAGAGTGTGAATGTGTGTGCATGTTTATCCGATGAGCAGGTGGCACCTTGTACGGCAGCCTCGGCCACAGTATATGAATGTGTGTGAATGGTGAATGTATCCTGTATGATGTAAAAGCGCTTTGAGTAGTTGTTAAGACTAGAAAAGCGCTATATAAATACAGCACATTTAGTTAGCTAACTCAAGTTTCACTTAAGCATTCATGCTTGTTTTTACGTCTGGTCAATCCCTGACCTTTACGTAAAGTGGACCACGTCTGTTTTGTAATATTAGGCCATATATATATATATGGGCCACATTAGGCTCACACCTTGATTGGCCAGTGCCAGCTTTGCCGTGAATTCCCCAAAAGTGCACAGCACAGAGTTGTTCCCCTCTACTCCTCTGGATGAAAACAAACTGTTTAAGTGGTTCTATTCTATATGAATTTGCCAGATCTCATGGGTCCTCGTGACTTCAGCTGTCAGTCATGGTGGCAGCCGTTCCACAACAAATCCGGGCTGGTGGGTGTTGACGGGTGGCGGAGCACGGAGCCATCACGCAGCGGAGCCAATCTGCAGCCGTTCCGCATCCTGTGGAATTTGGGGGTTAGGCTCACACCTTGACTGGCTAGTGCTGGCTTTGCCGTAAATTTCCCAAAAGTGGCCCATAAAACTATTTGGTCCACATTTGCTACATCACATGTGGGCCACATTAGGTTCACATCCAGATTAGCCAGTATGGATTGTGCCAGACCTTTACCTAAAGTGGCCCACGTCTGTTTATATTATATAAGGGCCACACACGCAATGTCCAATGTGGGCCACGTTAGGCTCCAACCTTGGTAGACCAGTGCCGGCTCCCAAAAGTAGCCCATAGTTTTTTTTAAACTATTTTACCCACATTTGCTACATCACATGGAGCCGCAAGAACGCCGGGAGTGCCACATCATTACTTGAAGTGGCCCGCAATTGTTTGCTTATCTGGGTGGTGGCTGTATTATTTATGTCCTTTTCAAAAATTGCTCTTCAGAAATGTTATGTTTATTGTCCCCCCCAACTGTTAGATGAGATTTACGCCCATGACTGCCCACCTGAAAAACCGAGTTCTTTTTAAGACAAAAGTGGATACAGACACAAGGAATCAGCAGGGAGAAAGGGAAGACTGTGGGATCTGGTCACTAAACTAAAGTTATGTCTGATGTTACGTTTGCAGCTAGCCTTTTGTTAGTCAAATATCAAATATCCAAATGTCCATTTTAGCCTAATTATGTCTATGTCTATGTTACACATGACGTTGGGCATGTTAGCTAATTACATTGTTGGTAGTGAAAATCAACTTACAGCAGCTTTTAGGAAGTCTTCTGTTGTTTGCTAGCAGGTGAAATTGACAAGGAGGCACCATACAGGCAATACAAGTCAATGGAGAGAGCATTCTGCTGCTAGTCATCAAGTACAGTTGATATTTAATCCCCCACCACCCGTCGCCACAGTAACACCTTTAAATAGCAGCAAGGACGTCAAATCTGATCTAATCTGTAGCTTTTTGTCTAAGAAATAAACAACTCTGTTACATGGCAAGCCACAATCATATAAAGATAGATATATCTTATGTCCTCCTTGTGTCTGCATTTCTTCCCTCAGCCTAAAGACATGCTGGTCAGGTGTAGACTGTTTATGGGTGAACTGTGCCTTTACTGATAATTACAGCACACGTTAAGGATTTAAGGATTAAGCACCATCATACAGTGATAAACAGCAAGCACAGCACCGACTCCATCTTCTCTGGTACATGCTGCATTTCTTCAGAACAGTTCTCTGTAGCGATCATAAAGCAAATAATGTCATCACACGCCTTCAGCTACAGAGTGTTTTTTTTCTTTCAAAGAGATGAATATGTTTCATGAAGGCTTTTGCAAAACTTGTCACCTGGCTTGCTGTCATCTTACGTCAACTATGGCGTTTAATTAACACGAAAAAAACAGGTGCCTGCACATGATACCAGCGCAAAGAACAGTATCTTCGTGTGGAGGGAGCATTTCTGCTCTGCTAGCTCACAGAACAGTACCCACGTGAGGAAAACCAGTTGGGGACCGTCAGGGCCCTCTAGTCCTAAGTATTCTAAAAAGTAATATTTAAATAGTATTATATAAATAGAGCTTTTTGAGAAAATAAACCCTTTGAAACCTACCTATTCAGTTTGCGTTGGAATGTGAAGGGTTAAAGTTAGAGATTTCTTTAGGAGTACATTTGACATTTTGCATAGAACATTTTTGAACAGATAATACTATAAAATAGATATGTATATAAAATACTCCGGGTGTGGGAAATTCACACACATCTAAAGTGCAATGTTATGAAAGAATCATTTCCTTCTTTTCACATCCAGTATCCAACTAAACAAATTTGATATATAGCAAACTAAACTTCTGTATGAAAACAGGTGATCAATAAAATATATAAATCACAAAAACAAAAAATTTAGCCTTGCAGTATAAAGATACTTCTCAAAACACACACACACACACACACAGGCCTGTTTGAACGTCAACAGTAACGTTATCTGAAAACGTGTAGTTCCCTTTTTGTCATTGTGCATAATGAACAATACCAACGGGCTTATCTGCTAACGTTATGGTTACCTCAGAACAATCCAGCAAATAGACGTCACCCTAGTGTGCTGTTACTTGAAACAAATGATTCTACACAAGGTTTAGCAGCAAAACTAAACGCTGAGGGAAGATTACTACGCTGTTAATGTTGGTTTTGAGTGGTATGCATCCCCACTAACCTGGAAAGTGTTAATACAGTAACTTTAATACAGTGTGTTGGAGGAAAACAGATTATCTCAGCGTGGCGTCAGAGGAACTGTCACCGCAGTGTTCGCTAACATTAGCTTGTCTCATCTGGGGTCTGATAAACAGTAAATTCGTCAAAAACACTATTTTCCGATATACTGTAGCTGTGAGTGCGGTTTTCTTGTTCCAGTTGTTCAGTTGAAATCAGTAGAGCAGACGGCTCTGCAGAGCTTTTCTGACATTTAATCAGAGAGCGGAAGTAACAAAGTACAAATACTTTGTTACTGTACTCAGATATTTTTACTTTACTCTTTATTTTTGTGGTGATTTTTTTACTTTTAACACAAATATCGGTACTTTCTACTCCTTACATTTTACAAAACTGACTCGTTACTTTAGTTTTGTACAAATGTTTGTCATGTCGGAGAAAAGCGTGGCCACGCCTCACACCACGAGCGGGCGAGCCACACAGAGAAAAAAGGATTCATAACAATCCGTGCTCAAGGATTTATAACCTTGAGCAAAATAGGAAAGATATTCTGTATATATTCTTACCTTAATTATAACTGTCTCCTCCTTGTTGTACTACAGTACTTACTGTTAAAACAAGTTTTGGCGACACTACCTTATTTAATCATTAAATTAATAGATATTTTTGTGTTGTGTTGTAGTTTATAAACGTCTAAGCACCGCCGGTTGCTGCTAGTGACCAGTCTTATTTCTCCAGGTTGGAGGACGGCTCGTTTTGTTAAAAATTTATTTGTAGCTCATTGTTAACTTTACTACGTTAGGAAAAAAAGTACAAAAGTTTTAGTCCGATAGACTCCATAGTTACACGTCTACAATCGGCACAAGATTTTCTACATTTTGACCAACCAAGATGTATAAAGACGTAAAACTGGAGGAGAGAGACCAATTTGTTTGGGGGGAAATATGAGTGAATCGTGACACACACACACACACACACACACACACACACACACACACACACACGTTTGTCCTGTTTGATTGTAATGAAGCATCAAAAGAGAGAAGTTGTCTCCGTCTGGGTTTTAACAGACACACCTGGGGCCAAGTTGGAAACCAGAAAAGCTTTAAATACAGTCCTAATCTAGTCCTCACTAACAGGTTTCAAATCATTTCATTTAAGTTAACATTTTTATTGTTTGAGTCATCAATTCTGAATTCAATCTAATTGCCAGTACAGTAGGCTACTGTACGTTGCACTTGATGCACCACTACGAGACAGCTCGTTAAATTCCCAAACATGTCCTTATCTGAGAGAGATGTTGAGATAGTGGACTATGCATCAAGAATGACTCCTAGCCAATGTGCTGTGTAATTCTAAAATATGTATATAAATATAGGGAACTTCTTAATTAATGTCAGTTTAGTCATTCATATTTTATCCTTTATTTTCTTTAAAGAAGCCATATTTGACCACAAACACATACATGTAGATTCCTTTAAATGTTAAGGGAAAGATTAAAAAAGAGGAACTAGATCTGTGAATTCTCACCGAATCACAACTGAATTCATATCTTCAGTCAGAATCTTATTAACGTGGAGTCCCAATCTCTGTCACAATAATCATATATGGGATGTTTTAGGCCTATTGACCTATTCCATTTATCCATTTAAAATGTAGCCAGTGGCATATAAGAGCCTTTTTCTCCGTGTCCACTGAAGTTTCTTGGCTTGCACTATAAAAAATGGTTGGTCATTCACAAGGCTACTTTTACTTTTATACTTTAAGTAAATTTCCAAGCCTGTACTTTGTTACTTTTACTTGAGCAAAGAAGTTAAATCAGTACTTCCATTTTTACCAGAGTATTTTTTAACACAAGTATCTGTACTTCTACTTGAGTACGGGAAGTGAGTACTTTTGCCATCTCTGCATTTCATAAACAGCTGATGGAGCGGCAGTGCATGTGCACATGTGATGCTGATGTTGCACAATGTTAAAAATGCGGCACCCGAGTGCATTTGACCGGGATAAAATCGACATACGTCAGTCTGACCTGCCGGTCGCCGGTCATTGCCAGTCATGTGAAAACCGGCCAAGTCATTTCACCAGTCAATCAGTGCATCTCTAGTGAAAATGATTGTCAACATCAAATTTGCTGCCTCTAAAAGTTGCCGGGAAGAAGGTAGACCAACGCTGTGGGTGTTGGAAGTGATCAATCAAAGAAGCTGGGACATCAGCTACTGTTTATTCCTTCCCTGCCTAAAGTCTGAAAATTCAACTTGACAAGCAAGTGTGTGTTGAGCAGTTGCAAGCGGCAAACACATAGGGAAGCCCCGTGCTCGTGGGACGTGAGGATGCTTTTCAGCTAGTGGAAACTGTTCTGTGCGCTTGTGTGCATTTGCCTGTTTTTTATGTGCGTGTGTATTAAGACTAATTAAACACCAAAGTGAATAAACATATCAGAATTTTACACAGCACACGTGTACATGCTGATATTCTAGAAGACTGTATTTGAAAGTCTCATGTATTTCATGTGTTTACTGTAAGTGACTTAAATAAAAATTTACTACCCAACATATTTCAGTTTCAACAAAGAATGTATTTAATCACAATTACTTAATTCTTCTGGAGGATGACATTTTTGGAGGTAACACGTCGGAGCCTAGCAGTAGAAAGGCTAACACTGAATGTAATGAGTCTCTGCCAGACATGGCTGTGAGGATGGCCTCTAGTTAACAATAGTTTGTGTTAATTAAAATGTTAATTAGACTGTCCCTGAAGCCAGACCCAGAGTAGAAGTTCTCTTTTTTTCAGGTCACTCAATCTAACCTTCCTTGGACGCTACAAATGTCATGAAACAGCAGGGAAGCATCTGTGAAGTCTTGTCATATCTGAGATTTTAGACGCAGCAGTTAAACAGAAACAGAATACAGGAATCAAAACAGAAATATACTGTAGAAAAAAAAAAAAAAAAAATATATATATATATATATATATATATATATATATACAGATATGTAAACAGGAATGTAGTAAATGCATAATGAGTATAATAAATGTATACTAATATAAATGTACTATATACATAATGATACATTATTATTATTATTATAAGTATAAATATATATGTATAGTGGGGATATGCATATGATATATGCAACTAAAATGACTTAACATTTAGCATCTTTGCAGGAAGTAGAGTCACACATGGAGTAGCACAGGATACTTGTCAGGGTGTGTCCCTTGATTAAGTGCTTTGAGTTAGCGAAGCACCATAATCATGCTTGAGTTGCTTGTTTAAAGCATTTCAGTGATGTCACCACATCACCATAGGTGGTATCTAAATGCAACTATAACCGATGGTCACGGCCTAAACTATCAAAATAAAACTCATTAACAACTTTTCCTCATGATATTAATAGAAAACGTTATCCAGTTAGCAAATTAGTTTTTTTTAGGAGACACTTTTTTGAAACCTGGTCCCAGGGGGAAAAAATTCGAAAACAGCACCCTTGTGACTTCTTTTGGATGGTGAAGCTGCAAATTTGCGTATAGATGACGTCATCGACACACCCCTTGACCTCTAGCCTTCAACCTCTTACCCTGCGACGACGTTTCATAACACACACGAACGATTTTGGTTTACTTGCAGTAGCCTTTTTCGTCATCTTGTTCTTGTGTAATGGTTTCTTCTTCTACCATCTGTTTGCATACCACGCGCGAGCTTTATGCGCATGCTCTGCCGCTTCCCCAGTTTTTTGTGAATTTCTGTAGCAGAATAAGGCGCGCTTAGTTACTTTTTAGAGCAGAGTTCCATCAAACATGTTGTTATCCTTTCACTGCAGCTTATAATAGGAAAACAGAAAGAGGGAATTCTGTGCTTAGAAGGGAAGAATTATTACAGGTAGAATTATTACAGCAAGCAAAACCTGTTTCATTGTTCATATTTGCACTTGACAATTGTGTTCAGACAGACTTGAACAATTGTTCACCTATTTATCCTTTATCCTACAATATTTACAGATGCACTTGACATTTCTAAAACTAAAAGATTGTGAAAAGAAACCATTCACTGTTTAAAATGTAGAATATGTGAAGGTCAAATTTGTAAACATTTACAGCCTGTAGAAATCTGATCTACCATTACAATTTGACATCTTTTGTACCGTTTAGAGAAAAAAACACCAACCTTGGTGTGTTTATATATGACCCATGCTGGGAACCTGAAAGGATGTGAAATTTAAAAAAGGAGCAAAAACTTGAATCGTGCTGAAATTATTCTCAATTAGGTTCCCATGGTATCAACCTTCTGTTTTGCTAAATTACCAGCCTGCTTTGTGTCGCTGGCAATATCAACATGCTATACAAACACAGTCAATTATAATTAGATGCACACTCACACCATTGAAACCATTTCATTACAGTCGTGTAATTTGCTAATATTTGTCGCAGATGATGTTGTGTATAGTATTTCAAAGTTGGACTGAAAATTTAGAGTGTGACAAGTGTATGGCTAAATGGCTTCATAATATACATAGCCTATTACTGTCCTTTTCAGATGAAGCCATTCAGCCTGTCCTCCATCCTGACATCTATTACAATACTAGCAATGGAAGGTTCTCCTAATGTCAGCTCTCCTATCTTTGAAATGAAGTCAATGATTAAAAGGCGTAAAGAGGGGAGCAATAGGCCCTATTCGAGGTGACACAGCTAGTAAGTGAGCGGGAGTTCTTCAAGTAGCCATTTGCAGCGTGGCCACAAAATGACGGCCTCAATTATTTCTAAGCAGCTTGTGGGTGCATAAGCAGGTGAAAAATTAACCCTACTCACACTGTAATTAAGTATCACAAACAAAATAAGAAATTGTGAATAGCTCTCACATGCATTATTAGAACAATCTGGAAAGGCTTCTTCTTTTCTGTGTACAGGTTATAGTACTCACAGTCCTCATTTCCACTTAAAAATATTCTGTTTGTGTCTTTTCGAGTCCACTCTACTCACAGTGGATTCGCCATATTGTAAATGCTTAAAAAAGGCAAACGTGTTTCTATCTGTTCTGACTGGCCACACAAGATAGACAGATATTTATTGATCCAATAAAATGGGAAATTATAGTGTTACAGCAGCAAAATATCAGTCACACAGCACAGAATATAAATAGAAAAGAAATACTACAATACAATATAAAGTACGTACATAGAATATACATGAAATAATAATAGGATAAAATACAAGAACAAATAGTTTAATATATACAAGTTTGGAAAACAAAAATGTGCAACTGCTTAACTAGTAATGATAAATATGTAGATAAGCCTATTGCGCAAGTTGCACTTAGTGCAGTATTGTGATGTCTCAGAGTCTTATCTAGCACCCAGTGATGAACTGTTAAAAAGTTGTATTGCCTGTGGTAGGAATAATTTCTTGTTGGAGCCTCTTAGAGAAGGAGCTCCTCTGTTGGACCAGTGTGAGGTGGAGAAGGTGGTCGGGGTTATCCATAATAGATAACAGTTTGTTCAGGCTCCACCACAGCTTCAAATGTGTCCTGTTTGCAGCCGATCACGGAGCCAGCCTTCCTGATCAGTTTGTTCAGTCTGTTTGTGTCGCTGGCTCTGATGCTGCTGCCCCAGCAGACGGCGGAGGAGAACAAAGCGCTGGCCACAACAGACTGGTGGAATAGGGTGAACAGACGTCCTCGGTTTCCGGGGACAGTCCCCGGTTTCGGTGACCTGTCCCCGGCTGGATCTGTCCTTGGAAATGAAAGACCCGAAATTGGAATGAATGAAAGAAAACATTGACCAAACAGAGCTGATAGTCACACACCCTACACACGCAGGCTCAAGACAGCCAGAGCCAGCACTGCTCAGAGCTTAGAAATGTTTTAGAATGCCGTATTTTACGATGCTAAAATTAGTAATTATTTACATGGAGTCTGGTGGGTTTAGCAAACGCAATTTTGTTGACTTTTATGTTTTAAAAAAGGATCTTAATCTTTAACAGAAAGGTTGACCTCCGTAGAAAATCCTTTCCATAATGTTGTCAGACACTTATGATATTAATCTGAGTCTGTAAGTAGCAAAACGAGCACTTTTATGAATGTAAATACAAGCTGGACAATTCTATTAACTTACATTGTAGCTTGTTTTGCCACTGCTGAATGCAGTGATCTTGTTTAATACTAGATCAATGACAAAGGAAAATATTTCCTCAATAGTTTTTATTGTTACCAATACTCAATGAGCTGTTGCAGAAACAAGCCCAGTCTGAAGCAATAAAGCAAAAGCTGTCAGATAAATGTAGTTCAGTAAACTTTACAACATTTCATTCTGAGGTGTAGTGGAGTACAAGTATGAAGTAGCAGATGGGGTGATTCTAGGATCCAACCTGTAGGGGGGCTCAGCCCCTAATGAGAATGTGGCCTACATGAAATGTTATAATATTTACGTTATGCATAAATCTGTGCACACCAATTACTCTCTGTGAAATATCTTCACTCAACACATGCATCAGTACAACAAGCAGTTCCTGAATATTCCGGTTTTGAAATTGCAACAAAATTTCTACATGGTCTCTAAAATAATAATGTATTCTCATGTAAACTATTATAAATTGTTATAAATGTCAGCACAGACATTTTTGTAAATTGCTTAGCCAGTGTATCACATCACAATGGTGTGATACACTGGCTAAGATACACTTATATGCCAAATTCCAGACAATCCCTCTTACTTCTTCTGAAGTGCAAAATAGTTCAGGCTACATGACAAATATTTCCATCCATTGATAAGAATAATCAAGTATAACCTCTGAATTTCTTTTCAAACTCAATTTTCATTTTCCTTCAGTACTCTGTCTGGGTTTGTGGTATATTCGCAGGTTTTTTCCGGCCAAATAATTGGCGATCCAATAAGCGAACAGAGGGAATGGCTGAGAACTATGACGTTGATGTTCGGTAACCTTAGAAGTTAAAGCCCGAGCAAGAACAATCTTTGATGAGTTTTGTTTGTGGCCATGATGTTGTGGCCTTCCTCCCCACGGGATTCGGAAAAGTTTGATTTTCCAGCTCGTTCCGTTAGTGGTGAAAGAGTTGGCTAAGGCTAATGCTAGCGATGCTAAGCTGACGTCACGACCAAACATTAGCGATTGGTTATGGCAGATCCAATACTTTTAAACTTCAGGAAGTTAACACTTGTCAATGGAGAGTGGCCAGACTCTCTGTACAAATGAAATGTACAAGAGTCTGGTAGGACCAGGCTTATTTACCAGAGTCTGGTAGGACCAGGCTAATGTACCAGAGTACGGTAGGACCAGGCTAGTGTACCAGAGTCTGGTAGGACCAGGCAGAGGCAGACTTACCATTAGGCAAAGGTAGGCCTTAGGGCCCCGTAAAACGCCTCAGAAACTTATAGTTACGATTTGTTGTCTTACTTTTCACCAATTAATTATATCTCTAAACATTGATACGCTAAAGTGCTATCCGATTGTTTAATTCATGATGAGAAACTCCCCCCAGTCCCCACTACATTGGACTATTCCATTATCCTACTGCGCGTCTGTGTGTGTTTGTAAACAAACGGCTCAGCATGCTGGAAGCTGGAGGCTACAGACGGTTTGAAAATGAAGCGAAGCTACCGAAGTGGTTCTGAAGAAAGCAGAACGTTTTTAGCAAAGGTAACAACCTTTTTCACGACGGCTACTGACAACACTAACATTAACGTTATTAAAGAGCAGCAAGAAGCCGGTGCTTGCGCAATGCTAACACTGAGGAGCTACCCACCAACAGCGTCAGCCCAGGTTGCTCTAGCGATGCTAACACTGATGAAGAGGAGCTACCCACCGACAGCGTCAGCCCAGGTTGCGCTAGCGATGCTAACACTGATGAAGAGGAGCTGCCTAATCAATGTGTTATGATTGAACATGATCCAGAACTCTGGCCAAAACAGCTGTCAGACAGAGAACACGTCTTTCTCAGATAAATAAGGACTGAAAAGTGGGAGAACAAGGGTTGTGGAGGGCCCCATGCCTGTGTTTGCCTTAGGCCTCAAAATGACTAAATCCGCCCCTGGGACCAGGCTAGTGTACCAGAGGTGGTAGGACCAGACTAATGCACAAGAGTCTGGTAGGACCAGGCTACCAGATTGACGCATTTAAACATTAAAGGTGCTCTAAGCGATGTCACACCTGTTTTAGGCTACAAGATTTGTTGTATACATACAGCAAATATCTCCTCACTATCCGCGAGCTGCCTGTCTCCAGAACACACTGTAAAAAAATGCGGTCTCTGTAGACAGCCCAGGGTCTACAAACGGCAACAAAAATAAAACACAATAACCCACAAGAAGGATTTGGGGGTGGGGGGTTAGTGCACGGAGGAGAGAGGAGAGAGGGGCAAGCTAGTCTCGTTTACAGCACTTTTCAGCAACCAGCAAGTATCCAAAGTGCTTAAACAGAAGAATGAAATTGTCACACCACTGCTACATATTAAAAGCCAGACTAAAGAGATATGTTTTGAGTTTGGACCTAAAAAGAGCTACATCTGTAATATTGCGAATATCAGGCTCTAACTTGTTCCAGAGTCTTGGGGTAGCAACTGCAAAAGCCTGATCACCGCACCATTTATATCTGGACCTTGGGACTTAGACTCAGTGATTTGAAGAACTCAGTGACTGGTTGTGCTCCCGCAAAGTTAAAATTTCAGACAAATACTCCGGGGCCAGGCCACTTAAGGCCTTGAAAACAAACAAAATCTTAAAATCTATTCTAAAACGCACAGGAAGCCAATGCAGGGTGTAGAGAAAGGGAGTGATGTGTGCACGTCTGGATGTATTTGTTAAAAGCGAGCAGCAGCATTTTGCACCAGTTGAAGACGTGAGATGGACGTCTGATTCAGACCAACATAGAGAGTGTTACAGTAGTCCAACCTTAAACTAATAAAAACATGTTTGAAAATACTTTGAAGATCAACAAGAAGTAACGTCACCCAACATTGCACCTTTAAAATGGACAAAGTTTTCTTACAGGGGAGCATGCCCATGGAGCCCCCTAGGGGGGCTTGTGCACCAGTGCAGCTCTAGGCCTCGTGATGCCCCTGGGGCAGTGTACCTGTTTTAAGTTTTACGAAAGACAAAAAAATGACCTGTTTTGGAGGTATTTACGCTTCTGAGCGTAACATTTTGTCTGCAAATATGGAAGGATCTCAGCTTCCTCAGGAAATAGAGTCTGCTCATCCCCTTCAACAGCAGTGCTGTTGACATTCCAGTTCAACCTGCTGTTGATGTTGACACCCAGGTATCTTGTGACAACTTGGAAGATATCACCAGTTTGCATCAGCTGTTCTAGTGCAGCGGAACCGCCCCTTCAAGACTGATTTCTTTATTCTTTCCGGTGCGCGGCAGTGGAAGAGAGCCCTTTCTTGTATCAGGATTGAGTGTAACGAGACGGATGGGGAGCAGTGCACAGGTTTGGCGGAGCTACAGCTCAGTTGCATGGCAGTTAAAGTAAAGGTTGTCTTAATCCCTTAAGATAACATGTTGTCTAACTCTTTACTGACGGCTTCTTACTGATCAGCCTACCTGAAAACTCTGGATCACACCACTTCCATCTCTCAGTACTTCCACCCAGTACTCCCGCTAAACCCCGGACTGGATTCCAGACTGACTGACTGACTGATTAGACAAAAGTCTTTAAAGGTAGCCATTCCTACTGGTTAAGTGTTTTTAATTTCTGTTGCATGTACGGTTGGACTAAAAGATTGCATTGAGATAACCTGATTTATTTTTCTGTTTTGCTCCACAAACAAACTAAGTTATAAGAAAACCAGAGATGGAAAAATCCAACAAAAAAGTTGGATTTTTTGTGGACTTTCTTTATTCTGTTTTTTTTTTTTTTTTTTGACAATACAGTGAACCCTCGTTTATCACGGGGGTTACGTTCCAAAAAGAACCCGTGATAGGCGAAATCCGTGAAGTAGTAACCTTAATTCTTTTTACAATTATTATACAATGAAATACTCCATAATACATTGAAACCAAAGAACAAAACCTTTTTACAGGCCCAAGTATTTGTTTAACAAATAAAAGTACTGTATAAACGTTTTTACAAATATCTACTGTACTGTAAAATAATAATTTTAATCATCAATACGAACTGAAGGCTTCAAATTGCGGAGATCAGGGAAAAAAGATTCTTATAAACCGACATGCCACCATTGATTATGTTTGCAGAATGCAGAACACAATGCACGATGCAAATCCGTGAAGCAGCGAGACCGTGAAAGGTGAACCGTGATATAGCGAGGGTTCACTGTACAGTTTTTTTTCTGTGGGACTGAGTGCTTTGCTTTATTTTTGTTAAATATATAAACATTTGATTGGAATCTTCCATTTTGTGTTAACTGGTCTAAGACTATCTTAGATGTCAGGAGAGAGACCTGGCTGGCACCCCTTGACCGTTTAAAGAAAACATAAAACGGATAAAGACAAACTGTCACAATCTGTACTCCTCAACCATGTCCACCTCTCTTCCCAGGATGCAAAGGGGCTGCGGAGCCCTTCCCTTCCTCCTGAAGTAAATCACCATCTGTCTGGTCTTATCCACGTTCAGCAGCAGGCGGTTCTTACCAGACCACTCCACAAAGTCATCCACTAGTGCTCTGTACTCTCCCTCCTGTCCATCCCTTATACACCCAACAATACCAGAGTCATCAGAAAACTTCTGTAGGTGACATGCTCTGAGTTGTACTGGAATTCTGTGGTGTGTAAGCTGAACAGAAAAGGACGAGGTAAAAAAAGTAGCCTACTGACAGGTGGAAAAAGTAGTAAAATAAAAAAATGAGTCTAATCTAATCTAATCTAATCTGAAAAATTACTCAAGTAAAAGCAATAAGTAGTTCTTTTAAAATGTGTTACTTAGTTACATTTAAAAAAACGGGGCGGGGGATCTCTCCCATGTAGTGAAAATAGATCAAGGGGTCATAAATCCAAATCTGTACATATATAAACATCTATAAAAATGTATACACATGTAATAACAACATAACACATGACATTTCATGCTACAATCCTCTCCAAAAAAACTGAGCTCTCCCTTTACCACACTGCTGATACATTTGACTAATGTTCACAACCCAGACTAGCAGCTAGCTTATACACACCTAAGCAGCCCGTATGAGCTAATTAGATATGTCCTACAGACGTTGTCCTATGGGTTGCTAGTGCTAGACAAAAACTAGCTATGCCACAAAACATGTTTTGCACCTGGTAGGCATCCTAGATGCTGATCATTCATTCCTGTAGTGCAGGGGTCATCATCTACATTTTTCCAAGGGCCAGAATGTTCCCAAGGAGATGGACTTTCGAATAAAAAAAATAAAATAAATTTATACCTAATATGCCTGTTCTTGTTAGAGATTTTCACTTTGCAAACTCCTAACAAACATGGAAACTCCATAATGATAACTGGGTCTTTAACTAGAAAAAGATCTCAGACTAAGAGGCAGTTCACTGAGGAATGATGGTTAAAGTCTGTGATTACTGAAACATGGTTATAGTATGCAGCATCCTGATTGGGGAAAAATGCTTGCAGAAAGAAACAACTGTCGGGTAAAAATATCACTATCAAAGAGGCTGAAAGCCCAGCTTTAATGATGAATGGACCGATAAGCAAGCTATGCATTCGTCCCCACACACACACACACACACACACACACACACACACACACACACACACACACTTTCAATAGCAGTGATTAATAGTGTTTGGAACTAATTTGTTTGTTTGCATCTAAGGGAAGTGCTCAGGAGAACAGCACATGCCTGTCCCCAGTTCTATAGTTTAATGAGGCAGGGTTCACATTCTATCAAACTGCCTTCATTCATTCATTGCTTCATCTGTCTCTCATATTGGGTTAAACTCAGAGCTTTGTATTCACACACTTTAAGGTGACATGGCCTACTCAGTCATTGACAGCAATCCTAAACCTGCCACAATATATTTCTGGCTGATATGCCAATATGATTTTCTTTCAAACCCTTTGGGGTTTGTAAATCCTACAGCATTGAGAGATGCTTAGCATTGATGGGTCTGCAAAAACACATTTCCATTCCTCTGGGCGTTTTGTGGAACAAAACAATCAAGCAGGGTTAAAAAGTCACACGGTACATTAGAGTGACGGATTCCTGAAAGCCCAATAAAGACCCTTACATCAATGCCAGTTTCAATTGATTACTTTTAATGAGTGCAAATAAATAATGCAAGACTGTTCTCTCTTTCTCTCTCTCTCTCACACACACACACACACACACACACACACACACTCACACACACTGGCAAGCAACAGAAACTTTAGTAAAGTTGAATGCCCTTCAGTTGTTTTTCCTTCGTTAAAATGTCTTAGAGCAGAACTTCTTGTTAGCACATTGCCAGCCATCAGATCCAAATCGCACCAATAAGACATTGTCAGTGGATCCTCTATCCTGTTAGCAGTGAGAGTAGGTTTGTTCTTGCTCCTGTTTCTTCGGTGAAAGTGCATAGTCATGCACTTTGATCAGGATGCATAGTATCCTGATCCATGAAATAACTGGCCTTTAATAATAAAAATCTTCCTGCTTCTATAATTTAACATAGGAGTGTGTATACTTATGCTCCCTGTATTTTAAGGAAGAACATTTATTTATTTACAATACATTATTCTTTCACAAAGAAAATTGGTGTCCTTAAAAGGTAAGATATTCCAAAGATTTATTAAC
Source organism: Percina caprodes (assembly GCA_013375575.1). NCBI lineage: Eukaryota > Metazoa > Chordata > Actinopteri > Perciformes > Percidae > Percina > Percina caprodes. Next base: position 360,371 of record JABXJD010000058.1, read on the forward strand.
TTATTCCTCTTGAGTACCGATTATAGAGTCATAGTGAGAGAAACAAAGTGTCTCCCCTGTGCTTTCTGGCCACGGTGGGACATCTTTAGCAGGAAAAGTTAACCCTCTCCTTGATTTCATGTTGTTTATGGAGAAGGAGAACCAGAAAACAAGTAGGAGGAAAGGCAACGCTACAAAGCCACGGCCGAGCAACGTGCGTTGCTACGTATGTACGTATGTACGTACCTAGCAACGGCGTAGATTTTACGCAGCCTTTTTCCTCAGCAGTGGGGGATGGTCTCTTATAGTTGGTGATGTCTTGAAGGCTTCTCCACAGTGCTGCAGAGTCGTTGGCTGAAAACCGTTTTTTCAACTTTTCAGAGTAGCTCCTTTTACCTGCTCTGATCTCCTTGGTCAGTGTGTTTGAGTGTTTTGTACAAAGTCCTGTCTCCGTTGCTGTAGACCTCTTCCTTGGCCTCGCAGAGTTGGCTAAGTCTTGCAGTATACCATGGTTTATTGTTGTTCAAGATGCGGAAAGTCTTTGTTGGCACACACACTCCTTCGCAAAAACTTAATGTAAAATATCACAATGTCATTAAGTTTGTCCAGGTCACCTGTGGTCTTGCAGCTCTTCCTTCGCTTTATAGGACCACTTTTTCACTGTTCTGATTACAGGCTTTGCAGATTTTAATTTTTGTTTGTAAGTGGGAATGAGATGAATCAAGCAATGATCAGAGCGACCAAGAACCACACAGAGAAAAGAGTGGTATGCCCCTTTAAGTGTGTTGCAGTGATCCAATGTGTTTGTTTGTTTCCGGTGGGATAGTTAATATGCTATCTGAATTTCGGTAGTTTGTGGTTAAATTTAGCTCTGTTAAAATCTGCCATAATAATGAGCAATGAGTCCGGATGTTTGTGTTCTGACATGTTTACCTGGTCAGTGACAGTTTGCAGTGAATCGGCTTGGGTTGGAATGTAAACACCGACCAGAATGAATAAAGAGAACGGCGGTGAATATAATTGATTACAGTCCAGAAAAAGTGATTCCATCTTTGGGCTACATTGTTTACGGAGAACTGTGACATCTAAATACCAACCTTCGTTAATGTAGAAGCAGATTCTTCCTCCTTTTGTCTTCCCTTATAGCTCTTTTTGCCGATCTACGCGATGTAAACCAAACCCAGGTAGATGTGGTCCATTGTAAGGAATGGGTTCACTGGGCCAGGCAGTAGAGTGAGCACAGCACTGTTCTTCTTGTTCAGAAGAGGCAGCACATCTATTTTGTTGGGTAGGGACCGAACATTCGCCAAGTGCATTGCTTTTCCCCCATCTACGTTTCATTCTCCCACAAACAGTGACTGCTCCTCCGATCAAAAGTTCCAGGAAACTATCTGGACAGATAGTTAGGTGAAATTGTTTCTGAAGTTTGTTGCTTGATAGAAAACAGTTTCTCTCTGCTGACAATAATCTGGAGAGCGTTCCGAGGCTGCCATCTGCAGCGCCATCTTGAACACAAGCAATAGTAGGCAACACAGTAACAGAATCCTGAATCATATTTGGCAGCACTGCCTAGTTTGACAGTTTGACCTGAGCTTTGGGAGCCTGATAAGTAACGCTGGACGGAGAATGCCAGTTACGTCCAATTTTAACCAGGTCAATCATCATCTTAAACCTCCCAACATTACATAAACTGTAATGATTGGTCCGCCGAGGGCGTGGTTGACTGGAAGTCTGTCTGAACAGGAGGCCGGCCAGACGTATCTGACAGAACAAATGAAACATGAGATCAGCAGATTTGTCTGGTTCCCAGGCTACTTGTGCTGTATCCAGAGGATGAGCCCTACTGATTTAAGACTCTCGTCAACAGAAAAATTACATTGGTTACTTGAAACAACCCTATGTTTTCCTTGTCCAACCTGAAAAGAATTCATATTTCTATATGAATGAGGACTGTGACTGACCTTGTAGGAATAAAGTCTGGGTGGATGGACGGGTCAACGAAGAGTAATGCATTAACACGCTGTTTGCATTCTGTTTTAACCAGCACTGATCAATGCTTTCTTTCAACCATCACCATGATCCCTCCCTAGGCTTAACCATGTAGATTTGGTTGCCTAAACCTAACCAAACCTTGAGTGCTAGATCTAAAATTGACCCTATAAATTATGATTGCAATAACCAATAATAACCATCTCTATGGCAATTCAGCAAATCCATCCACTGAGGAAGGACATGAGCTGTGTTCGAAAGATTCAGAAACAACAAGTTGGACCTTTTTTTGGATTTCCTCTTTTATAGGCTAAAACCTGGACATTTTAATGTGTAGTGAACTGACTGCCTTTGCATTTGGTGATCACAATTATTAATAACCTATATGAATTCAGGAGTTCCATTAACTGTAATACAGTGGCAAACTAAACTCAAAATGGCACAATAAGCCTGTAGATGCTACAGAAAATCAGAAATCACTTCTCTAACCTTTGGGCAACTGCATCCACACAGTATTAATTTTAATTTTTAATCTTAACTACCTTTATTAGTCCCACAAGGGGAAATTACAATTGTACACTCTGTTGTTATTACACACATTACACACAGGCCTGAATTACACACACATGCTCAGGTCCTATACATGCACTAATGGAGAGTGAGGGGGCTGCCCCATGGAAAGGCGCCCCGAGCAGTTGGGGGTTCGGTGCCTTGTGATTACTCTATGCCATAATTATTATGGTAAGATCTTCCCCATATTATCTGATGTACAATATTATCCTCAAGGTGTGAGGAAACAGTTGAACACATTGCCTACAACATGGGGTGCTTTGCATTAAGGCTGGAATCTCAGCGGCTCTCTCGCTCAGCATGGATTCTTTCTCTACAATGTATGCATGTAGATTTTATGAGCATATGGAAATGTAAACTGTATTCTTTTTCCTTGATGGAAGGATATAAAAAGATGAATAGATGCATCTATAATTCGACATTGCCACAACACAGCATATTCAAAAATGCAAAACAGACTAAGTCATACAATAATCTCCACCTTCCCTCTTTCTTTGGCCTGATTAGAGTGCTAGAGGCAGGCTGGTTGTTTGCCCTCTCTTTGCCTCCACATAAATAACTGTGTCATTGCTTGCTGAATTAGCAAACATGGGCAGAGGTTTAATTTTGCATTGTTCCTCGTTTATCTTGCCTTCACTCTCTTATTAAGTAAACCTGATAAGCTGAGCTGCCGCTGCCAAATTCCTCCTTGATTCCAAAGAGGATCTTTTTTTTCCTCTCTTCATTTTCCATTTCTCTAACTTGTCTTTCAAACAGATGAAAGGATAATGAGATTTGACAGGCCCATTTTTACCAAGAGAAAGGTAGTTTCCTGTTTCCAAGCTTTTCAGTGATGAGGGCTGACTGCCAAAACCAAGAGGCCTGCAGTTAGACTAATTTGCAATATCACCTGCAAAATGTTACCCTCCAAACATCACAGGAATCATTTGTGAGGCGTCTGGATTGGTTTGTGTTTTGGAAATGATCTTAGTCAAAATGTATTGCTCAATAAACGTACAGTAGGTATTTTTGCATTTGCATACATCGGTACCTGTATTTGTGTTGTTAGATATTTTGGTCACAAAAAGCTCAAAAAACATTTTATTGTACGTGCATATGTCAATAAAAGCTTAATTTAATGCGGTATCTAGTTTTTTAATACAATCTTCATACATTTTTTTTCATTTGATGAGCAATTCCTAAAATACTTTTTTAAAAGACACCTTTGTACCTTCTCCTACACTTTAATTAATGAAACCAATAGGTCAAATTGTGTAAAATTCTACGTGCATGGGTGCTTATTGTCACGACGCCATCATGACAGCCCCTTCCTCTTACCCCCAGTCCCTGTTTGTGTGTGTTGTTTGTGATCCCCCATGTTTCTCCCTACTGCTCTGTGCTTGTGGGTTGTGGGTGTGGCTGATTTTTCAGGCTGCGACATTCCCTAATCATCCCCAGCAGTAGGGCCGGCTCTGTGATCCACTCGTCGCCAGATCGTTCAGTCTACTAGCGTGGTACAGTAGATCCTGATTCCCTGTGAATCCGTTTCTTGGTGTTCTAGCTAATGTGATCTGTGTTTTCTCCTGTTTCCCCGTGTTGAAACATGGTCGACGCCACAAACAAATGACACTGATTCACTGGGCAAGCTCTGGAGAGCGCACTGCACCCACCACTCACCATTGGATCCCCGGGACATAACACCCCCTTGCACTATTAACTGTATTTATATATGTATCTTTATTAAATAATTTAAATATATTTCCTGTGTTTCACATCAGCTTTTGGGTCCAACCTCCAGTGTCTTTCCATAACTCTTATCTTATTAAAAAAAAAAGTATATGAAGAAACATCCAGTCATATTGGGTTAGCACAATACTAGAAATTCCATTGAATTTCATCTTGCCCATCAGCAATCACAAACATTTTCTTTAGGAAATGCTTTTCTAGTGTTATATTTCCACCATTAGGGTTAGGGGTTATCCATTTCTCTGAGTAGCTGCATACATGAAAGAAGGGCTGATCTTAAATAACATTTAGGAATACTATTAAATGAAAAGTGATTAGGCTCACACAATAGAGACACTTGAGTTGGAAACTGGGCCAGTTTTTGGCGTAGTCAGCACTCTCTCCAGTTCACTCACTTTGGAGCTCAGTACCAACCAAACAGATGGAATCCCTCAGTGTTTCATCAATTTCATCTGTGAAAATGGTTTATTTAAATATTATTCTGATACTGTCATTATAATACAAACTGTTGCAATGTTTCAGTACAGAAGCCTCACACAATACGAAAGAAAAGAAACTATAATTCATCAGCATTTTTGACAGCTCAACAAACAGACAGGACTGCATTGAAATCAAATACATTAGAATAAACAAATACATCTAGAGTGGATGAGTAGCGTGGCATATCAAACAGAAGAATGGCTGTGTTTATGAAATAACATCCTGGGTGAAAGAACTGCTGCTGTAGCCGTCATTGTGAACTGTTCTCCTCTTTGGTAACAGAGATCTTGTTGCTCGTAAGCAATTCAGCCTCCATCACAACCCAAACTCATAACTCAATTTTTTTACCAAGCATCATTTTTCATCACTTCAATCACATTATCAAATCAATCTTCGCTACAATATCTCCTTCTTTTGTTATACAATATGTTGCAAGGACCCACAGTCAAGTGAGTACCCAAGATTAGGATGAAAGCTTTATAAAGGAGATGTTTCTAATATATATATATATATAGATATGTTTTTGTCATACACATTTTACCCAAGTTCATTTTGAGGAGATGAAAACCCACTTTGGACTTGTTAACACTTGAATATGAGTACATGACACCATTGTTACAAGTACAGAACATCACTGGCCTCTGCCTTTTTAAATTGATTTAAAAAAAAAAAAAAGGTTAACATGCTGATTATTTCATTTACAAGTTGTACACATCTGTAACTTTTTACATGAGGGTTGGACAAGCTGTCCACTCAAACTGTGCACACTCTTCAAAGTGCTTGTGCACTTTTCCAACCGAATCAACATCGTCATCGCCATTCTACGTTAAAATAAGCTGTACGTTTTCTGAAAACTAAACATTCTGGATCATATTACATAACATGTTCTCATTTCAAAACACAGCAATCGATTTCCAGTCGCAGCAGAGTGGTATATGTATGTGTGTGTGTGTGTGTGTGTGTGTGTGTGTGTGTGTGTGTGTGTGTGTGTATATATATATATATATATATATATATATATATATATATATATATATATATATATACACACACACACACACACACACACATGTATATATACACACACTATATATATATATATATATATATATATATAATATATACACACAGTATATATATATATATATATATAATATATACACACAGTATATATATATATATATATATATATATATATATATATATATATATATATATATATATATATATATATATATACACACACAGTATATATGAGCGATGCGAGATTAACTATCCAAACACACCCTGAAGCTATTTGGAATTTGGATTAGACAGAGTTGCCATCTATTTCCCACACAACTTGTAACCAGGCTGGAAGCTGCTGATCAGTTGATGTCTCAGGTCTGATCCCAAAGCATGACAAGGACTGCCAGCCTTTTGGTGCTGAATCAACAAGTTTCCCTTTTACAGTTCTTTGGGAATGCAGTACAAATATACAAGGGGATTTTTGCTGTGTCTGCAAAGCGGAATAAAAGCTTGAAGGGAGGTGAGTATTTTGTTTTTTAAAACACACAGCAAAGTAATCGTTGGCAATTGCATGTAATTACATGTTATGCATGAATGTTAGATTATACCATACAACATATGAGAAACTACATAATCATGCATCATGTTAGCTTAAGTTGGTGTACATTTTGGGAATTAACTGAGCAGAAAAATAGTATGGGTTTCAGAGTCATTGTCTACCAAAATAAAATATTGATCTCATTGAAGGGCAACTGCCGCACTCTGGTAGCATGATCCTCAGGGTGGATAACACTTACTTAGAATATGATTCTTGAGACATAATTCAACTACTCTATTATTCATAAATATCTGAGTTTGCATTTCTGATAGATGTTCACAATTTCCTTTTTAGCTCAAAAGTTAACAAAAAAAAATCCCATTTATTTTAGAGGTTATACTGTATCTGTTGTTGTACTATGAAACCAAAAAAACACCTGTGTCCGTGCTTGAGTCAGATTGTCAAAGCGTTTTGCTCATAAATGCTCTGCGTGGATAAAAATCTCTATGATATATCATCTGAAAATAAAGCTAAAAATATAATACTGTAAGATATAAGAGAGAAGATTACAACAAAACTAATTTAAGCAAGTCTACTCTCCGTGTTGCACTGCATCTCCTGCAAATGTGTGTGTTTGTTTTTTGGAATCAAAACAGTAAAAACTAGCAATACTCATGATCCAAAGTCTGTAAATACTCATTCATACTCTGTAATAATGAGAAATACTAGGGAGGTGCACAACAACTAGCATGCCATTTGAAAATGGTGCAGCTTGATTAAAATTAATCATCACATTTCAGGATTTTCAATGACTCATAGATTGTGACATCCTTTTTTATTCCTACTGGAGGTTGACAAATTAAAACAACAAGGGACAATGTTTTTTATCCACATCAAAGCTAGCACATAAAAATAAAGCTAAATTCAACGTACTGTACTGTTCAATGAACACTGATTTCCAGAGTGTTGACTTATGTAGCTCAAATAACTTATGTCCCCCTCTTTTAAGCCAATTAGACCAATACGCATACCTGTGTGTGTCACTAACAAGATGTAAATGTATGCACATTAGATCATTTAGATGGCCAGTAGAGCTTCGGAAAAATTAGAATCTTAACCCCTTTTAACCTTATGGTTAATGTTAACAGTCTAAATTAACATGTACAGTACTTTAATCTCTTTTCTTTTCTGTAGTTTTTTTTTAGAGGGCCAGAATGCCTTTACAATGCAGTTTTGTGAATATGGTGAGTTTCAGCTATATATACAGCACATACAGTAATTCTAGGTGTTTCAAATAAAACAGAGATATCTAGAATCATATGTATTACACAAATATAGATCATTTTTCTTGTTCACTTTTGAGCAATAAGCACATGAACTGGAACAGCGAAACCATAAGAAAGTCATTCTTCCATGAGAGTTCCAACAAGATACAGAGTCCGTTTTCACACTGAGCGTTGCACCTCGGATGGTGTGGAGTTGACTTCTCTACAAAAGGTAATCCAACCGGTTTAAAGGTGACTGGTGTCTGCAGTGGCTAATAACAATGTGCTGGGTGCAAGAGCAGTAGTGGCAGGGAAATGAGGGCCAGCTGTGCTGTTTGCATGGTGTGTGTGTGTGTGTGTGTGTGTGTGTGTAGGAGGGCGGGGGAGGGGATAGAACATACAATTTTCTTGTTCACTTTGAGAGCAAACAGAGAGAGAGTAGATCAGGGTGAAAACCATGTCAGTTCTTGAAATTATAACAACGCATCCCTCACCAAACCACACGCCAGGAGGACAGCCAGCCCATAGGTGGATGATATTCTTGTACCTGAGAAAAGAAAATCAAACGATTGAAATATGTACTATAAACATTACATTTTCTGATAAAACAGTTGCAAAAAATAGATAAACATGCCTCTCTCTTTCTCTGTATCTCTATTGCCAGATGTTTTAAAATGTGTCAGTTGTTAGAGACTTTGCCAGAAATTAATTTTTAAACTTTTTTTTAAGAGAGACCTGAAAAGATACATACATCCAGCTTACCCTCATACTTTATACTTATATAAAAACATTTTTTGTGTTATCTAACATTTGGTTGTCTGTTTGTGTTTCACCCTCCTCTGCATTCCAAATACTACACCATATGGTTTCATTAAGATTGGTCCATAAGGCTGCAGTCACCTATAAAGTCTATGAGCACTGCTTGGCTGCGGAGCTTGCCTTCATACACATTACAATTGCAAAATACATCTAGGCTATTTTTTGTGTGAGTCAAATAGCTTTTTTTTAGCATCTTAATAATTTAACAATTTTTGGTGAGTTACTTCTTTGACTTTGTTTTCCACTGACACGACAAGACTGGAAACATGAGTTTCTTTTTTGTACTGTACTTACACATGCGCATCTCCTCAAGCACATACATCATGCCAAGGCAGCTCAATGTAATTGCAGAATTAGAGTAAATAGAACCTGGCACATCATTTACACAAAACTGTCAAGGTCTAAAATTGGCTTTTGACGAGTTTACTTAAACTTAATATTCTTACATAAATTCCACTATCTTTACCAAACAACCACTTAAAACTACAACTGTAAAGTAAACAGCCTTTGATGTGTTGTGAAAATGATTTACATGGGGTGCTACTTGGCCCTGACAAACTGTTATCACCACTGCAGGCAGCTTTGACTGTTTACTGAGCATCTGACATGACTAACAACCGCAAACTAAAACACAGCCTTTTCAGCCTACTCTTTAATTCCCCTGCTTCTCGGGGATATCCAACCTGAACTGATGAGAGCAAAGAGACCAATGACAACTATAGAATTCTATGCAGCAGAATTCTTTGTACAAAATATAGTTTACTCTCCATCAGCAGAAACAGAGAAAGAAAGGATTTGATAAGCTTAAAAGGAAGAAGAAGTGCAAAGTTGTAATCCTGTGAAACAAGGCAGGACTTGTGAAATACAAAATGAAATATTCACTAAATCATATTGACATTGACTAGATTCCTGTGTCAGGCAGGGGGATGGTTTTAAGAAGGAAATTGTCCGCGGGGACACTTTGTACCTTTGTACAAAGCTCTGGATGCCCAACTCTGGATTGTCTGGGCTGCTGGGGATTGGAGGATGAAGGGAGAAATGGTAGGAGGGAGGGGCAGAGATGGAGGGCTTTGACCCTTTATTCCCCCCCACCACATCTCATTTGGCTTGAGGTGATCTAGAGAACAGGAGTGCCACAGAGAGCAGCAATCACTCTGGGCCAAAACATCCTTCACACAGAGAATAATTAATCAGCCTCCAGCTACGAGTCAGAGCAAGACACAGATACAGACAGTACATAAAACTGTACATGGAAAAACATGCACTTATTCACTTATACTAAGATTTTTACAATCGTCCAATCAGTAATCAATTAGTAAAGATCTTAAAAATGCACACTTTGATTTAAAAAAACAGAAAACCTCCTAATTATTTTGAGACAGTTGTGACCTTGTCCCATTTCTTTTTTCTTTGGATGCACCAAGCAGGTTTTCTTGGCAGGTTGCCAAGCCCTCTTATGCCACTCTGAACACGAACTGTACTATTTCTAGGTAGTCATGAGGTCACACATCTTAACATAGTAAGGTTGAAATGAAAAGCTATGCTATCTGTGTTCCACAAAAAAACCTGTTTGGTTTTACATGGGAAGCTGTAAGGAATCATCCAGCCATTTTGTCTGTTGTGTTCTACTGTCTTTACTTCTCCTACCATACTGTACATTCATAGGTTTAATTCACCACCATGTACAGTACCTGAATTAATCAAATCATAACAATGAACTGACGTCCCACAAGGTTTTCAGGCTACGTGTACACATGGCCGGCTATTTTCATAAACTGACATCTCACCCTCTTCGTTTTCAAAAATAACATTGTGCACACCTGTCAGTTTTCAGAAAAGTGGTGGTTTACACAAACCTGTGTATATATGCCTTCAACTGAATGCCAATCCTGTAGGTTGCCGTGTAATGAGAAACTCAAGCACACGCCAATCAGAATCCTGTTGGCTTGAATCCTGTTTTTCACAGTTTACGTGCAAACATGCCAACAAAGTTTTCCAAAATCTCCACTCTGGCCAGAGTTTTTAGAAAGAATCGTTTTCAGAGGCAAATTCACCATTTGCGTGTAAACAAAGGGCACAAAGGAAAGGGAAATGTCTCTATTTTTCAAAAATAGTCGTACATGTAAACGGGGTATCAAAGCGCCACGCTTCAACAACACCTGAGGCCTGTACTCCAAAGCAAGATGTGGCATTAACAAGGTAACTTCTGGTTCAACCCGGGTTTTATTGTATCACAACGGTGGATTACTTGTTACTGGGTTAAATCAGCATAATTTATGCTGATCAACCAGTAAAAGCACCGCCTACTGACCAGTCATTACTCGATTGATAACAGTGTCACCGTCCTTAGAAGATCTACTGGACCTCGGTGCGTGGAGAGAGAGAGAAAAAGAGAGAGACTGAGAGAGAGAGAGAGAGAAAGGTGCGCTCATAAAAGTTAAAACATTTAGAGACTGACAACCCTATTAACATTCCCTGATCGGTGTCTTTATGAAAGATATATATTGTAATGGAGGGAATAGGCTATTTGTGTTTTACAATGAAAAAAGTGGAGTCTAGTGGGTTTTTATATATAATATTATAGGCCTTTATTTCCATAGAACAGCAGAAGACATGAAAGGGGAGAGAGAAGGTGAATGACATGCAACAAAGGGTCGCAGGTGGGAGTTGAACCCAGGCTGCTGTGTCTAGTAAACCTCTATATATATATATATATATATATATATATATATATATATAGTATGTGCGCCTGCTTTGGAAGATGTTTGCAATTGGTCATGCTGTGCAAACACTTATTTTTATTTTATGTGTGCGCCGCTGGATTAAGAGACCCTGGGTTGATTGAACTAAGTGATAACCACCGTTGTCACACAGGTTATGAAGGACCACGGTTGTTAGGTTTGGTGAAGCTGGGTAGCTGACAGTTCAACAACAGATGAATCAGACTTTGAGACTCATGTGGAGTATGTGTCTTCTGAGTCAGAAAAAGAAGTTCGAAATGATGATGATGATGCTGATTTGGATGTTCCTGATTTAGAAGAGAACGTAAGACAATGATCTACAAAGAACAAAGCCACACAAAGATCCTTAGATGAATTATTATATTAATTAATATTAAGATTTCAAGGACACCTACTACTGGAGGATGCAAGAACACTCCTTGTTACACCCCGAGCAGTAGGATCTGAGCCAAAATGTGGAAGCCACAGAATTTCTGCAGTTTTTTTTGTACACAGGACCAGTTGTACTGAAGAATCTCCTAAAAGATTCTACCATTTCCTGACCATGACAGTAGCCATGTCAGTTATGTTTGAGTCAGATGAGAGCACTCACAATGCATACCTTCAATATGCCCGCTCGCATTGCATACCTTCAATATGCCCACTCGCAGTGCATACCTTCAATATGACCATGAACTTATCTCACACTTTGTCATCTGCTGTGCTGACCTGTACGGAAAGTATTTTTCACTGTACAGTGTGCATGGACTGATTCACCTTCATGAACAATATTTACAGTTTTCCTTCTGAAAACCATCTTCAACAAATGTGCGGAGAAAGAAACATGTGCGGAGCGGTAAAAATCCCTTAGCACAGGTGACCAGGCAGTTATCAGAGACTAAATATGCAAATGCCAACAAGAACAACACAGCCTGAAGCACGACCCAAAATGTTTGCTTCTACTTGCGAGATGAAAGATTTGAATGTTCAGCTCAGTAATTTATTTAATTTTACTACACAATAATTATGTCTGATTAATTTCTGGTGGCATTTGTTTGTCTGTAGCAGTTTCATAGATAAGTAGTGTGGAAACGTGCTAACAACATTTTACAAGCGTAAAATGACCTCCAGTAAGTTTTTGTAATTCTCTTTGACAAAATACAAATTGTAAGGCAACCAAATTACAAAAAATTAGGTGTGCTCCAATCTGGATTTTTGGGGCCGATTACTGGAAGCTGTATCGGATGAGCACCCTTATTCAAAATGCTAGTTGTACAGTCATTTTTATTCTAATTGTAGTGTCTGTGTCTTTAACCTTACGGTAAAAACATTCGTCAATGCGATGATTATGACGTGACAAGCTATGTCGAGGAGGAAAATTAGGAAAATGAGGTAGAAGTAAGATGAAGGAGGTCCAACTCTTGCAGCTGCAGTCATGAAATGGGACAAATAAGCTACCGAGGCTGCAGTCAAGCATCACGCAGCAGAACATCTCAAACAAGCGCAGGGGAGGAAGGGAGGTGGACACAGCGGTGAAAAGTAACTAGGACAATTTAGCATGAGTACTGTAAAGGCCGCTTTATGGTTCTGCGGAGGCTTCACGCAGAGCTGTTGCCGTATTCTACATTGATGTTTATACTCTGGTGTGTGCATCAAGCCGTCATGTATGTGTGTGGGGAGTGGGTGATAGAGCGAGGGAGAAAGTGAGAATGAAAGCGATTAGCTTTGGAGTGAGTAGCAACTCTTGTCATAGTGAGAGAAACAAAGTGTCTCCTCCCCTGCTTTCTGACCATGGTGGGAAATCTGTGATAAAAGTTAAGTCTCTCCTTGATTTCATGTTGTTTATGGAGAAGGAGAACCAGGAAATGAGTTGGGGGAAATGCAATTAGAATTGTTTTATTTATCAGCCTGTTAATATTTTGCTGAAAACCCCATTAAAGATAAAAAATATTGTCATTTCAAACTTTTGTTTGTCCTTTTTAATAGATCAGATGTCACTTATTTCCAATTGTAAATAAGGCTAGTAAAATTGACAGGTGCATCAAAGGGATAGGTATTAATTTATTATTTACAATGTTTAAGCAGTAGTTCTGCACGCTAGAGTGAGTTTTATTGTATACCATGCATCCAACGTTGGAACAATAGCCTACCTGAAGGTTTGATGACCAAAACATGGTTTAATAAAGCTAATAGTAAGACAGCATTGAACTCTGGTGTCATTAATAATTAAAATAATATAGATGGTTTGGTATAGCTGAAATCACTCCAAAAAATGCATTATAAAAACTTGTATGAATGTCCTTTAAGTGATGTTGAAAACACGTTAGAATTGATGTTGTAAAAGCGGTAATTTAGAACCCTGTAAAGATGTCAGTTGGACAACAAAAGTGAACGTTAAAAAGACATTTAAAAAAGATGTCGCAAAAACTTTGAGCATTCTGGCTCCTCAGTGGACGTCTTCTGAATGTACGACAAAGACGTTAAACTGACGTGTTTCAGACGGCGGGCTCAGTGGGTGCTTTGGCTACTTGCAGTTCTTGTTCCTACTATAGAGACAACAATCCCCCTGGATTAATTATTGAAAAATGTCTGAAGTTAAAAAGAGTGTTAGTATTCATTTAATCAATTTTTCTAAAGAAAAGAAAGCAACAGTTTTGATCCTGTAAGCATCTGTAACAGGGCTTCTGCAGGGTCTTACATTTCAAAATTAAAATTTAAGGCCTTTAAAAGTCTTAAATTAGCTGAAGTTTTGGGTCTAGGTCTTAAATAATTTTAAACAGGTCCTAATTTTCCTACGTCCATGTAACATTACCTTTGATGCTCACTGAAATGCTTCCACAGTGTTTTAGATTATTTTTCTTGTAGTTCTTTCTGTCGTTTGTGCAAACATAACGCCTACAAATGAGACCAACATGCAAATTAAATTGTAGCCAATCAGCTTTTGTGTTATTGGTGCAAGTTTCTTATAGATTGTACCACTGACATAAAACTGATTTTATTCTTTAGGTATGTGCAAGTAGTTGGCTTGACAAACTGAGTTTAGGGCAAAACTTCAGCTGCTTACAATGTATTTGAAGCCAAGTGCTTCTTATGCGAGCTAAAAACTGGGAATGTGAGTGTAGGGACGCTGGAGTCTAATGCAAAAAGTGAGAAACATAACTGCTGTGAAAGGTCTCCAGCAAACGACAGCTATCAGTCATTTCTGTCAGGTATCTGGCGAGGGCTCCAGCCCCCGGTCCCAGGACTACCGCCACATAGCCTAGGCAGCTAACATTAGCCCACTGTTGGCCAGTAGCTGCATAAATATGGGTAAATGTTGAAAGCTAAATGGTGTAAAGTGTGTCAGTATTTCACTAGAATGTATTCCAACAGTCTGCAGTTAACAGAGACTTCTGCACCATAGACACCGGTGGTACTCTCAGAGTTGTCTGAGAAACACAGGACGTGGTACATTAATTTACAGTTGGTAAGCTGGTGGTGCATTTAATGGTATTGTAAAATACCCTTTTGTCATCTAATGGTTCCTCTTTTTGTCATGTAAGAGACTGTTCGTTTTTTATTTATGGGGGTGCCGGAGGAGTTTTAGGATCTTTAGTCAAAACAGACTTGACCCTCTCTTTTCTAGTAATGCATTTTTCTATGATCCTCCAAAATGATTGGGATTAAAGGCATGAACCCCTCCAAAAAATTATTGATGCCTTATGTTTGCATGTGGAAAAGATGTACAGATGTATAGCCACAATTATTTTTACAACCATGTCATGGATGTCTTAACCAGCCTGTGAAAACAAGCCAAAAACAAGCGACTTTTTCTACGGAGCCCCCCTAAGATCCTGGAAGAGAAAAATTAATAAATAAATTGTGTGCACAAAGGGGATGGATTGTAAACTGAATGTACAGATTGTCAATTTACATCCATGTGGACAGATTGGTGAACTGGTAAACACACGGTAGAATTGTTTTATTTTCTCCCCCCTGAGCTTCAGGACAATGACCACAAGAGGGAGTTAAACCACCTTTTAACATTATTTAACATTAGAAAACATACAAACATACAAATATACACTTTTCCACAGTGATTTTGAGTTGTTCCCCACGACGGGTTGAATCCATTCTTATACTCCTTTCTTTTTCTCCCAATCTTTGTTATATTTCTTCACGTATTCCTCCCACTTTATCACGGGCATTTATTCCTCCAAAAACTATCCTACAGTCCAGTCACCAGCAGTCACCACTTGCGCATTTTCCTAACCAGAAAAAAACAGATTGCCCTGCTCTGCCTCTGATTGGCTAGTACTCGTTGCCATCAGGATCTGGATCAGAGCCAATTAGAAGCAGGAAGTGGGTAGGAAATAATTCTGTTGTCTCCAGTGTGTATGGGGAAAGGGGAGGGACTGAGGGAACAGGCAAGACAAACTCCTATGTTTAAATAACATAGAAAATATCTGCTTGACAACTTATTATGGAGCTGGGAACAAGCCCAAATAAGCAACTACACTTTAGTAACAAGCCCAAAAAAATGCAACCCGCGACTACCAATATTTGTAAGCGACTTTACAGATAAACAAGCCCAAAGTCTCTTTTAATAATCACACTTGGCAACACTGGTCTTAACCTTTGCCTTCTCATGTTACAAATCTCACTCCACTGTTATGGCAGCCATTTCAGTAGATTTACTCACTAACATTGTTGTGGAAACACAAGAAGTATGGAAACTAAATGCACATTTCCTGCATTACTGCATTACTTCAAATACAAGTTACTCCTAAACAATAAAACATTGAGACCATTCAACAAAGTAAACTGGGTAATAACAACTTTAACACATGAACTGGCTGCTATGGACTCATCACTAGGCTTCCTCAGTCATTGTATTTTAGCATAGGTAAAGCTGCCGAAGCTGAACATTATTCAAAAAACAAGCGTCAATTTGGGAGACTCCTTCCTTCTCAGATGTCTTGTAAAGGCTGTCGTTTGCACAATTAATTTAAAATCACTGGGACCTAGGTGCGGAGCTATTGGCGTGGGAATCAGAAATTCAAAGTGTACTGGTGTCCAGAGCTGCTATTCGATTACTAAATTCACTTCTGAGACTTTTTATGTGATAAATCAACTTTCTAGAGCTCAAATATGGGCCGTTTTATGAAAATCGATGGCTAATTGCAAATTCTGTCCGACTGTGTCAGAGTTCAGAAGCTGCCCGGCCTGTCAGACCCCGCTGTGAGCTGGAGCTCTTTTAGGAGATTCGAGGACAAGAGGTGTTTATTTCCCCGATTGTTTAACTTAACACACATATCCATTATAAGATTAACTGGAACCTGTGTGTTTTTTTTTAAAATGCACGTATTAAAGCTCGCTAACTCGTGTTGCTGTCATGATGGGATTTTTGATGGGTTGGACCTATCTGCTAGCGATGGGGGGCTGAGACTGAGAGCTACATGAAAAAAATATGCACTAAACAAGCCACTTTAAAATGTTGCTGTTTTCATGAATACAAAACGTTGGGTGACCCTCCCCTCAACAAAGAATAAAAAGTCATGACCCTACCCTATTTTCCTCAGGTGGTGAATTCCAAATAAATACCGAATGCTCCATAACTGCAATTGACTGGTAAACTTAGTAAGTAATTGTTATTTAATTTTACATAAATAATTTTATTAAACCATATGGCCTTAGCAATACACAGGCCATGCTCTTCTTTATTTTAAAGTATTGATTCAGATACTTAATTTCATCCCTTTTTTTTTGCTAAACTGTAGACAAGCAAATATTTTCTCTGTGCGTACATTTGGGGTTCAGTGTCTTTCTCAAGGATCCTTGGACATGAAGACAGGAGGAGCAGCTGCTCCACCTACTGAATAGTGTAGGCTACATGGACCTGGATAGTAAGTAATCATTTTCTGAAACAACAACTAAATACAGTAGCAATGGATTGAGGCAGGGCTGCATGGCCATAACAACATACTTCTGGGTACAACATGAAAGGTGGCCGCACACTGCACAGCTGTGATGGGTCAGTTCTTTGCTGTCAGTTATGACATCCTCCAGATGTACTTTTAAAACCCATTGAAGCAACTCTAAATAATGCTACACTCCCTCTAGAATCTGGGGATCATGTCACAGTTGAAGAGAACAGGAGGGCGATTGTTTTTTTTAAAGATTATTCCTTGGGCTTTTCCACCTTTATTTTGACGTGACAGCTAGGTGAGAGAAGAGGGGAAGACACGCAGGAAATAATCACAGGGCAGATTCGAAACCTGGACCTCTGCGTCGAGCCATAAACCTCCCAGTATATGTCCACCTGCTCTACCAACTGAGCCAACCCAACCACAGAAATGAGATTTTTATTCATACATTATTGATTTGCTGTGTAGTGGGTTCTATTGCTTTTGTTGGTATTTGCAAAGTAATTTTTCAGTTTGGTTGTCTGAGAGAGCATTAAAAGTAAAAGAAGGCGCATGTAGATATGATTTTATCAGGCAAAGAATAACTTTAGTGTAGCTGAAAAATCCAGTCCAAATAACTAATATATAGTGTAAACACACTGTCTCCACCTGAAAATTCATAGAGTGAGGTGCTCTGAAATCCATTCAGACCCCCAACTTTATTTAGGAGGTCTGCATTTTTATTTGTCTTCTGATGTTCTTGTTGTTGTTTCAGAAGAATGTGTTTACGTGCAGACAGACAAATAGCATGATGACAGTGGGCAAAACTATTTTTCCAATTATTCCACAAAGGATGAAGAGGCCATAATAGCAAAGCCAGTATAGTAAAGTTGACAATTTTCCTATTTAAAACTATGATGGGTGAAGATAACTTTTTGTACTTTACTGTGTAAAATCGGACAAGTTGATTGACAATTTAGGAAACTAAATACTTTTACTTCTAGTTCCCAACATTTTTGGGTTGTACCCATTCTAGCTAAGAAATGTCTACAAACAACCCCTCATCGCTGGTTACATGAGAAAAAGAAAACTTTATGAGAAAAGACGAAAAACAATGGAGGACATAATTTTGGGTTTAAATAAATTCTTCTCTTCTTCTTTCCTAACTTTTAAATAATTTTATAATCCATCAGATTAATATTGTCTCAATTTGGAGGTAAAAGAAAATATGAAAGGCACTACAAAAATCTGTTATAATTCTACAGGAACACTGTATGCAAGTGAGGAAGGTCAAAGTTGAAGCAAGAAATCTGTCTATAGCTTGTGATTGGTGTTCACTGTGCACCTGCATTTTCAACTTCTTGTGGAGGAAGTAATTGTCAACGGAAGCAAAGGAGAAAGTGAGGTAACAAATAATGCCAAATTCCAGTTAAGGCACTAGGTTGGGTTACTGAAAGGGTTAAACAAACACAGGACTTTTACTTAGAAGACCGGGTTCCGTGTCAAATCCGCATTAAAAATCACTTTTTGAAACAAACCTTAATACAATATTTTTACAGATCTTAATATGTAATGCAGTGCGGCACTTTGCTGCATGTCAATCTCCCTATCTTTCCCCTTTCCTGTCTTCAGCTGTCCTGTTTAATAAAGGCCTAAAACATCCACATACTAAAATCAAGGTCTGTCTTCTTTTTCCTTGCAGTATGCATCATTGAGACTTTTTTAACACAATGACGCCTTAGCAAGACATTGCAATCCTGTATCTGCGCTGAAAGGGATCCACTGGAGTTATATGGAGGGCCTTTCATTAATGATTATTACGCAAACGTAGAGTATGGAAATGTATTCACTGTAAGTCACACTGAATCTAAAAATATGTGTGTCATGTCTGTTTGTTCATATTTGACTGAGTTATAACTCCGGGAAGGAGTATAATTGTTTATGCAAATTGCAGTAATCAGGTGCTAAAGGTTTTGAAGTAGCTTAATGGCCTGTGTGTCACAGCAACCGCTGCTGCTTCTGCTGACCATGTATTGTGAGTGATTAATACTACTGTAAGTAACTTCTGTTACTTTGAGAACACCTGTATGCACCCATTCATTTTCACCTAACAAGGTAGCTTT
Source organism: Percina caprodes (assembly GCA_013375575.1). Taxonomy (NCBI): domain Eukaryota; kingdom Metazoa; phylum Chordata; class Actinopteri; order Perciformes; family Percidae; genus Percina; species Percina caprodes. Next base: position 379,472 of record JABXJD010000058.1, read on the forward strand.
GCCTCACATCACATGTCGTTTACTTAAACTACATGAGTCATTTGTATTCTTTCCTTCAATGCGAGTCACATTGAAATACAGTCTGATTTTATGTGACTTATATAACACATATGAGACTATATCAGCTTACTCCCTTACTACCAATTAGCATGCACCTGGTGCCAGGTTGTCTCATGTGCTCTCTCCTTGGCACAGAAAATACATGTAGCCATCCACAAACAACTGAAAAGCAGTTTAAGCTATTTTTTCTCATATAAATCACACATTCTTACAGCTATATATTTGTGTGAGCTGTTTTTCACTTCAAAATTAACCTTACCAGTGAGTATACTCAAGGTTATTACCTTATGTGTTCCTGAGCTACATATAGAAAACAACAAAGGAAGAATTATTAATTATTGTTGTTTTTGTACACTAGTATGCATTTCAATTGCTGAGTAACTAAAACATACAAAAAAGAGTGCAGCAATACAGCTGAATACACAAAAAAACTATTTTATGCATTATTTCACCTGTAACCCAACCCACATCACTGTGGCTACAAGCATCTCCAACCACTTCATGACAGTTTAGTTGACAAGGTCACTCTGTCTCTACAAGCCATTTCAGATTAATTTACGCCTGAATTCTTACATGGTTATTGAGCTGAAGAAGGGAAGCTCAAAGAGAAGTGAAAGCTGAAGGTAGAAGTTTCCAGTGTCAGATATGATTTGGAGACGTCTGACTTTTTACAGGATATCTCAGGGTTTAGAACTGCATGATGCCTCTTTGAGATTGCATTTTGTCCATGTATTTTTCTGGCTTTCCTCCACAGGACTGCAAACTACTTTAGCTGTGTAGCCGTAATGAGTGAGAGTATCTGTCTGAGCTAGGGCTTTCTCAGTGCATGCTGTGTTTGAATAGACCCACACTGAATACTCTTCATTTTGTCCTACTTAACCTAACATAACTCTACATTTTGCCAAAATGTTTTTGGCTCAGTGAAATGGTGATGTTGAATATCAATTCCAGGCCAGCGAGGCAGTCAGGTTCAGTGAGGTAGGAAGGTGCATCACCACAGCACCTCTACAGGGAGCTCAAACTGGCTTAGTGCCAGTTCCATCTATGCTCATCCTTGGCCAGCTGACTGGCTAGCTGACTGTCTCTTTGATTTGCTTACTTACTTGCCTGGTGACTCTGTTAGGAAACTTGCTGTCTGATTTGCTTGTGGACTGATACACTCTCTACCTGACTGTCTGGCTGCCTAAGCCTTGACTGGGTTTTTGGCTGACTGACTGGTTAAATACAACTTGATGTCATTACCTTGCAGCTTGACTGTTCAACTGTGGATGAGGGTAAATGTGATAACACAGTCTGGTGGGTAATGCAAAAGCTTCAAAATTACCATCCACTACGTTTGGAAGGATCCCACCAGCAGTTTTGTGTGTTTTAGCTGACATTACTGCAACCATTTTCCAAACCATCTAGCCATAAATGACATGAGGAACAAGCAGCTGATTAGGGCTTATTGTGGGGCCCAGCTAAGGGGAACTTGTACTTACCTCTATATCACTCTATTTCACTGTTTCCTTTCTAAACCAAAACTACTGATTCTATAATTGTTTCAGCTTATATCAACACCCAATTTGCAGCTGTTGCCATGTACTAACTAAAATCACTGTGGTTAAATGTAACAAAGTACATTTATTCAAGAACTTGTGCTACTTGAGTATTTTGATTTCATGCCACCTGCTACTTCTGCAAACATATTTTATTGATTCTCAGCAGAAAACTAAATGCGTTATGCCATCTAACAGAAACAGCTCTGCATACATACAGATTGACATGCATTAGAAAATAAATAAATGAAGAAACAAATCAATCCATCCTTTCCTGCTTATCCCACTGCTGTGAGAATCTGCTTTTTAATACAAGTTCTTTAGGGTCATCAGGTAAATAGTCCAACAAGGGAGACCACATCCTTGTGAAGGACACATCATTACCTTTAAGAACTGCGCTAATTATCTCATCAGGGAGAACCCTGAAGCTCAGTACAGTAATGTCTGTGCCTGTTGGACATAAACTGCCGACATTTAGCCATTTATCTTTTGTGAGGCTTCAGTGCATCTTCAGCCCAGAATTGAGCTTTCCCCCCCATGTCTTTTCCCCAAAAGACTAATGCGTTAGGACCCATAGAGGCATCCACATGAACTCGTAATGACACATTGACATTGCGTGCGACTGCTTGAGCAATATGAATGCAGCCATGAACAGCAGTCCTGCGGTTTCTAACCACCTACTAGAGTGATGACTCATTGGTGTTCTTTCCTTAGACATATGCAGTCGAGGCAGTTTGAAAAAATATGGTGGTTCTTTAAAACAAGGTCAGTGATTTTTTGTTTGGATGAATGCTTATGCAATAAGCTGAGTCCATATTTATTTTTCTTTCATGCAGAAACCAGACTGGCCTTGGGGCTGGGGGGACAAGTCTGGCTTAGGGGGCATTCTTCCTTTTTTTATTGCTTGCATTCAGCTCTGGTCAGCTCTGAGCCTTGAGAAAACAACATTGCCAGAAATGATGGCCGATATGTGATCTAACAACATCTGACACACTGGTAGCTGTGAACAAACCACTCGGTTCCTGCTGCTGCTGCAGACACTCCACCAACCACTGTCACATTCCCCCCATCTGGAAAGTGCCTCATTGTTTACAGATGCAGCAATGCAGAAAGAAAAATATCTGCACTCTCCCAGGTTTAATTTCATCTCAGCCCATTTACCTATTGTTGCTCATCTGCCTCAAACCTGAGCGCGGCAGTAATAGAACTCTGTCGCCCTCAGCCGTAACACCTCTGTGCCGCTCAGAGAAGGTGGCTTAGGTTGCCTGAGCAGACACGGAGAGGCATTTATCAGTGTCAGACACACCACACAGCGGACTCACTGCAACACAGTTGTCAGCATAATTTGGCTGCCTCATAATCTCTGACTCTGCAGCCCCGGGGATTATTCAATTTTCTACCTCTATTCAGTGGCAAGTACTATCTTTCTATGTTTTGCTTCAGGGTGCAGAGGGCTATCTGAGCCCAGAGCAGGGCCGACTTTGTGTTTGAACTGTCTGACCAGGAAGAAAATGATTGGCATTTATAAATGAGCAGGAGGGGTACTGTTGTAACATTGTTTGATAGTCAGAAATGAAAATAATGCAAAGAGGTAATAAGAGTAAATTCACGCAGAGCCAAGACTGATTTTGCTATTATGCTGACATGAGAAAAAAACACAAACTTACATTACATACATGTAAATGAGGAATTATACGTGATGGGTAAATTATTGCCAATTGGGTATTTTTAAGTAGTATGAAAATACAGCCACATTTTTGTTCAGTTAGTCAAAATATTTTGGTATTCAAGGTTTCTACTGATATTATTGTGACTGCCCTTTCCAGAAAAAGATAACAGCATTGACTGTTTATTTTCATGACCACAAGAAGGTGGTCATGTCTGAACAATCTCTCTTAGTAACAAAGGTGGCAGTAGTGTGCCATTGTTATACTGAAAACCCTCTTAGGGTTGTTGGTGAGAGTGGCTGCATGGGCGTACAAAGTGTTTAATCTTAACGACAATTATTGCCTAATCTTAACCAAGGTTGATTTGAAGAGCAATAAACAACCTTTTGTGTCATTTAGGACTCAAACCTTGGATGGTTTCACTTATGGAGCACAGCATAAAAATTCTTTCAGGAAGACTTAAAGACTAAACTTCATTGGCGGGTAGCGCCATATTCATCGTATTTTCTAAATAGTCTCTCAATAGAATACCTTGTATTCTCTGCATGATATATGTTTATTTTGTACACTGACATCATGTCGTCATTGCCGGTTTATTCACAATTTTAACTGTATGTATGTAACAGGCTGCATTCACTGTGGGTGTCTTCATTGTGTTTTATGTTTATTCAAAATCTATTTACAAAGAAGTCTCAAAGCAAACTTCATTTGATTCTGACATTCTTCAGATTTGTGCTGCTTCTGCTGAATCAGGCATTTCATCTATGTCCTGCAACACTGCATGTTGTTCATTCTCTGCTAAGCTTACTGCGCGTGCATTATATTGGTGCGTGTTGTGCAAATCTGATTCTGACTCTTCCCCGGTAATGATGCATGGCCCGGGTTTCTCATCACTACGCCGTGTATTCACTTTCGGTCGTGGCTGACCTCGTCATCATTAACGTGCGTTGACTCACTCATGGGCATGCCAAACTCAGCAGGGTGCTTATGGGTCGTGTGACCTCTTATTCCATCACTTTTGATCCTTGCAGTAGCCTATGTCTGATTTTCATTTACTTTTACCTAGAGGTTAGTATTTTGTTGTATTTACCCGGACACATTCAAATCACTTATGAAGGATACCTTCGGCCTATAAGGCACAATAAATTTTCGTTTGTGGTTGGTGTTCACTTGGTTCACATGCTTGTCACTTGCGGATGGCTTCTCTGTCTTACCATGCTAGCATCAGTTTGGTATCTGACTACTACTAATGAGCTATATTTAAAAATACATTTATGCACTTTTTTTTTGCTAAATTTTAGTTTTTGGGGGAATCCCTATCCTAAGTATGGGGCTCCATCTAACTGGGCAAGCGGCGGTCGTTAATTGTTATCATAAAATGTAATGCAAAGTAATTTTTGCAGCAGGTTGAACAGGTTTGCATAACGTTTAACAGAATTTAATCTTTCTCATATTTGCTGCACTCTACGGATATCATCATAGCACGTTTAATATGACGTCATTGCTGCACGGTCAACTAGACCTCATTATTTAGCATGTTCAACTTGTCTCTTCTTTGCAGGATGTTTAACCTGTCCTGGTTAAAATGACCTCTATTGGTAAATCTTCATCTATTGCAGAGCGTTAAATGACGTCAATCACTGACATTGAACTCAGCTAACTCATGACATCTGGCCTCATTCAAGTTCTACTGCTTACAACACTAACATTCTAAATGCAGAGACACTGCTTCTGTTCGTTTGCTATGCAGACGCACTCTTCTGCTCTTTTAAATCTAAGGTTAACTACTTATTGCTTAGGCTCATACTAGCTGCCTCACAATTATTACTTACTCCTGGGAGTTTCCCCTGTCTAAAATTCGGTTAGTTATCATCTAAAGCTAGTCCTTATCAAATTTTACATTTCACTTCAGCATTTTTCAGGTAATTCATTCTAGATAGGGGCAGCAAATCATTGTATCTCATGTATGTCCCTACAACAACTTGGTCATCCTCGTCCTACTCTTCTTACATTTGCCCGACATCCTTGCAAACCAGGGATCTCTAAAGCCATAATCCTGGTAAGGATGCATATAACTGGTGGTGGTGTATTGTCATGATCACTGATATTATATTTTCACATTCTAATGAGTTGATTTTGAACAAATTAACTCAGCATAAATTCTTTCAGGAGGACCTAACTATTATTCAATTCACTTCTAAATCAATTTAGCAGTTATCCTAATAAATGTATATTTTATCATGCTGAGTATAATTGTTGCATCTATTCAACTAGTCTCTCCTGATTGAAATGTATCTCAGTATAAATCCTTTCAGAAAGACCTCACTCTTAATCAATGCTCTACCTAACTCGAATCAGCTGTTGGAGGTGTTCACCTTCCTGCTAAACCAATCAGAATCATACACAAATGGCAAGGGCCAATCACAGAGTCACAATCCTGAAATCCTGCATGTACGGGATATACAGTGCTGTCAGTTGAACAGGTTATTAACGGCGTTAACACAAACCCATTTCAAGAGCGTACATTTTTTAATCGCGAACGTTCTTTTTGGCCTTAGTAGTTTTTTTTCACATGCTGTTGTAACAACTAGTATCAATAGAAAAACTACAACACCACACCAGATCTAGCTAGACTGGAAACAAAACAGCTGGCATGCTGCACAGACTTGTTTGTGCTTGTGAGCCAGCCAAAGAGTAGTAACGTTACATTTTGAGTGGATGGCGAGCCGGAGATGCCAAAATGGGTGCTAATAGGATTCTGAAAGGAAAGTTTACTTTTTAAAAGTTGCCAAATGTTCCATTGACAAGACCAAAGTGATCTGTGTGTTTTGTTGTTGTAAACTGAGCTATCATTGCAGCGCATCCCGTTTGAATAATAATAATAATAATAATGTATACTTTATTAATCTCACAAGGGGAAATTTCAATTTACACTCTGTTGTTATTACACACAGGCCTGAATTACACACACATGCTCAGTACCTATACATGCACTAATGAAGAGATGTCAGAGTGAGGGGGCTGCCCATGGAAAGGCGCCCCGAGCAGTTGGGGGTTATATACCACTCGATGGCCAAGCACACAGCTGATGTGAACCCCCCCCTTCTCCCAAATGCAGAAATGCAAACAACCCAGAGCGTTTCTTTCTCTTATCCCAAAATGTATGTGTAGTCAGACCTAACTCTGGAGTACTGTGGAGATAGATCTGGCAATACGAGACAGTAAACACCTAAGTGCGACGTCATGGTTTACTGTCCACTACAGTGTGTACAAAATCCAAAAAATTCACACAAGGTTCTGTGGACCTTCTCCTCTGCTCGATGGTCCTGGCAGCAGCGCTGAAGTTGCACTCACTGCTACTGCTGGAATGGCAGGGATGCAGCGGGCAGGGACACTATGTTTCTGGTAGTTCAGTTGCTCATCTCTACACCTACATAAGCTGTTTTAAATGTAAGATATTCAATGCCTTATTCCTCTGATGTGACTGAGCCCGACCCGAACATCATGTCTAAATATCTGTCCGGAGAATGGTATCCATCCTCTCCACTAGTGCTGACAGATAAACGAATAGTAAAAGACTGCTTTCCTTTATTCATTGCGTCATAGGCAGTCTATTTTGAGTTGGGTACTTTATCAATTCCCCTGTTCAACAACTTTTAACATGTAGACATGGAAGCAACATTATTTTTTTAAGATCATTTTTTGGTCATTTTAGGCCTATGTTATATAGGACAGCTGAAGATGTGATGCCACTTATGTCTGATAAAAAACCTGGACATATTGATGACTCGACCGACCACTTTGCTCACAAGTGAAAATGTCTATTAGACATTAGACCCACAAGACAAAATTGGCATTTGTGCAGTAAGATTGTGCATAGTACTGAATATTTTAAACTTAATTTAAAATATTTTACTTAATTTATCTTAGCTTGCCTGATTGCTTAGATACTGGTGCTTGTACATCATGTCCCCTACAGAGCCATTGATGACACAAGAGACACTGAGCGCTCTGTGCACAACACATATTTAAGTGTCATGTGCCATAGCTTTAGGAAAATAGGAAAATATTACTTTTTTTATTTTTTACAGATTGGCTGCTGCATATTATCTCTTATTTAAAGAAAGGGCTTCCTTGAATAGGTGAAATATGTTCATGTTTGTCAAAGAAAACCACTAGGAACACAGCTGACCACAATAATAAAAGGGTTCGATTATCCTCCACTAGCTTGGTGTGCACGTTTTTCATTTCTTGCAAAGGATGATGATGTTTACACTCACCAAGACAACTCAATAGCTATTACACTACATACATCTTTGAAAGGATTTCAGCCTTACTGCGCTTGATGAAAGACAAAGGTAACATTGATATTCTTTGCAGTTGGCTAAATATAATTATAGACTGGGTATTATAAGATGGAGACGTACTGCAGTTAATCTCATGAATTCCTGTTATTAAAGTTCAATGAAAATAACGATAGCTTAAAATCAGTACGTCTAGCATTTTTATTTTTATAGCATATGTAAATTATTCTAATGGTGTTTTTTATGCAGAAAAATAAAAGAATTTTGGAGAAAATCTGTGTTGCTTTCAGTACCTTATTTTACAGCATCCCAGGTATGAACCTGAGATAGGGGAGAGTGGGTAAGGTGACTCACCCGCCGTTTCTAGGCAACAATGCACATTTGGTGTCATGTTACCATACATTCTGAAGAACTCCATCATTTCTATTTTACTGTGAAGAGGAGAAGCCCATGTGACAAGAAGTAAGTTTATTATTCATTCTAATCACAACCGGTCGTCAGACACCCCCTACCAAGAGCCTGGGTCTGTCCGAGGTTTCTGCCTAAAAGGAAGTTTTTCCTCGCCACTGTCGCACTGTTGCTTGCTCTGGAGGGAACTACTAGAACTGTTGGGTCCTTGTAAATTCTGGAGTGTGGTCTAGACCTGCTCTATCTGTAAAGTGTCTCGAGATAACGTTTGTTATGAATTGATACTATAAATAAAATTAATGAATTGAAATTGAATTGAATTGAATTTTTTTTCACAAAAACACTGTTTTGCTTGTTAAAGTTAACTTTCTGCATTGCAGGTAGCTGTTGTGCCAAAGCAAATGTATCTATGTCTAAAGTTGTGTTTGGTTCGTGTTATCCTGAATTAAGAAAGCTAGGCTTTTTTTTAACCACTGGTTCAATTTACCTAATTTAAGGCACTAAAGTTAAGTTTAAAGCATTACATTGTTTTAAATGTATTACACAACTGTAACCATACAGTACACATTGCATAAAAGCTATCATCCCAAGAACCTACAAAACATGAACCAACTGAGGCTTAACACCCTTAGAAGAGATGGAAAGAGCAGCCACTGATGTTGAGGGCGGGAAATCCATCAGGTCAGTAACAGAGGTACATAAAAATTAAGAAAGAAAGTAAAAACAGTAGGGTACAATGGAACAGCGTAAGCCAAGAGGGTCTTCACAGAAGAAGTGGAAAAGGAGCTTGCCGATCACATCAAAAACTTGGCTGACCAGTTCCATGGCCCCACTCCAAAGAAATGCTGTGAAGTGGTATTCCAGTTTTCACAGAAAAACAACATCCCTGTCCCCACAAACTGGAAAGAGGAGGGTCTAGCGGGTAAGGTGTGCAGGAAATTACATTATAAAGGCTGACAGTTTCAGCTACTGGATCTACATAGAATTCATTCTTTTTTGTTAGGTCAAGATTGGTTCAAGAACTTTATGGCACGCCACCATCTCTCCTGTCGTAAGCCTGTGTGTAGTGTGTAATAACAACAGAGTGTAAATTGTAATTTCCCCATAGGGGATCAATAAAGAGTACAAATTAGAAGCAACATCTTTGGGAAGAGCTACAGTGTTGTGGTTTTTGTTGTTTTATTTGAGATTATATTGGCCTTCCTTGTGTTTTTATTAGTTCTCCCCCTGGTCTTGTGTTGTTGGTCCTGTCTTGTGTTCCCCTGTGTGTCTGCTTGTGTCTGTTTCCTGTTTTATTTTGAAGTCTGTTTTTTGTCTCGTCTTGCTGCTAATTTACTTCCTGTGTCTTCCCGCTCTTGTGATTACCTGATGTGTTACACCTGATTCCCTGCCCTCTTGTCACCTGCCTCTTGTTACCTCGTTACCTTGTGTATTTAATGTCTGTGCTTCCCTTGTCTCTTGTCAGATCCTTCTAGTTCGTCTGCTTGTTGATGTGTCGAGTCTTCGTGCCTCCTGTGTGTTCCTCCCGATTCTCCCCATGAGTTTATGCCCAATTCTTCCCTGTGAGTTCTTTTTTCCCCTGTCCCTGTGATCCTGCTTTGAGTCGTTAGTTTTTCCCTATCCCTGTGATTCTGTTTTGCCTGGCCTTCCCCCTCCGTCCTGATCATGCACAGTTTTGCTTTTGGACTTTTGGATTTTGACTATTCTCAGACTTAGCCCGTTCCTCTTCACCCTGTGTTTTTCTCTGTGGACAATATCCAATAAACCTGAGTTCTCCTACTCCTGCCTGCCTCCTTTGCATTTGGGTTCTCCTTCCGCAACCATAGCATACAGCCTTCAACAAAACCACAATACAGAATTAATATATTCCATAATATAATTTGATGGTTAGCAAAATCTATAGCATTTACTGTACAAGAAATTAGCATGTGTTTATCAGCCACAGTTACAGGATATGTTTTCAGGGCTGTTTAGTATGTTTTAGCATTGCTTGAAAAGCTTAACAGTTCAGATTTTTTATTTTTTTTTATCATGGCTCTTGTCTTTGTTTTATAGGTTTAAATTCCCTCCAAACATGATTCATAATGTTGATGAAACAGTCACAACAGTGCAGACACCAAAGCAAGTTGTAGCAGAAAAGGGAAAGAAACAAGTGGGGTCCATCAAATCTGCTGAAAGAGGAGAACTTGTGACTGTGGTCTGTGCAGTCAATGCTACTGGGAATACAGTGACTCCCATGTTCATCTTTTAAAGGGTTAGAAACAAAGACCATTTCATTACAGGAGCACCTCCAGGATCAATTGGTTCCTCCACCAGATCTAGCTAAATGAAGACACCTTTGCTGAGTTCCTTGAACATCTGGATACCAAGTGCTCCTCTGAACATCCCATGCTGCTACTCCTTAAAAACCACGAGGCCCATATTTCACTGAGGGCACTGGATTTAGCAAAGAGTAAGGGGATTGTTATGCTCACAAATTCACTCCACACATCTCAATGCCTGCAGCCTCTGGACAAGAGAGCCTATGGTCCATTCAAGACCTATTACAACAGAGCTCTTAATGGTTGGATGCGATCTAACCCAGCCCAAACTGCCAGCATATAACCATATTTCTTGCTCCTGAAAACTATGCTGGCAGTCCTTCACTTAACAGGAATGTTCAAAACTATTGTTCACCAATACAAAAAATAAAAGATTAAAGGGAAAATTAAACTTTAATTGGTTTGGTTTGTTTTGTGTTTTTTGAGGTAGCTTTAAAAAAATTAACAATGTTTGGAAAAGTAAGTGTATTATTAAATGTTTTTTTTTTTTAAAGAGGCAAGTTATTTGTTTTTATTATGCGTGCATTAAATCATGAAAAATAGGATGGTCAATTTATCCCCAGATGGCTCAATTTACCCACTGACTGGGCTCAACTTAGCCCTAGTCTGAGGTAAGTTGAGTCACATGAACACTTTTTTTTTCTGAGGTCATATTTCAAGGCTCTTGATCTTTGTCATGTTCTTATATTTTCAGTTGATCGGCAACATCCCAAACTAACAGATGTCTTCATTGTACTTTTCTCAATTTCCCTTGGCTGGAGATGTACATAAGTAAAAACTGGCTTATTTTACCCCACTCTCCCTGTGTCTTTCCATCAATATGGGAATGTTCAAATTCTACCCACAGCAAACTTTTAAGCAATTGAGGATAATAAATAGCAACTAGAACTGCACGCAGTTTCAACGGGGTCCAAGCCACCCCGCGCAAGTCGGCGCCCACGACCAGCGGGCCGCTCGAAAGAGGAACCGAAGCGAAACGGCGGGAGAGGCAGATGTCGGGAAATACGGAGAGGCGCACGTAACGGTACGGATTAATAGCACAATGCAACTCTGGGCTTTCTACATCTACCCTGTTAATTTCACGTAATTCACTTTAGGGGAAGTGGTTAATCCAGACGTTGGCCCGTAGGCCACGCCCACTTGAACCAATCAGTATCCCACTGTAAGGGGCACCTCAGGAGTGGGCCTAGATGGTAACTATAAAATTTTGTAAAAATCGGATGAGCGGTTCATGAGATATAAAGTTTTTGTATTTGTAGTGCACCCTAGCGGCCAATGTTCGTGAAAGTCATTTTATAAGCTTAGAGGCTCATAGCAAAGAATAATCTAAAGTTTGGCTTTAACAGCATTTATTTTGGCCGAAATATGGCAAAGTACGTTCATGAGAAATACATCTTTTTGTATTTGTAGCGCCCCCTAGTGGCCAATGTTCGTGTAATTTGTTTTAGAGCCTCAGAGGGTCATACCAAGGAATATTCTAAAGTTTGGCTTTGACAGCATTTATTTTGGCCGAGATCTGGCAAAGTACGTTCATGAGAAATACAGTTTTTTGTATTTGTGGCGCCCCTAGTGGCCAATGTTTGTGAAAGTCGTTTTATAAGCTTAGAGGTTTATAGCAAAGAATATTCTAAAGTTTGGCTTTGACAGCATTTATTGTGGCCGAGATATGGCAAAGTCAATGTTTTCATAGTTAGCTACACAAATGTGTTTGGCCGTAATATGCGCAATTTTTATTCTATAAAAGAGCTTTATGCAACTTTTTGTCAGGTCGGTCTGGAGATGCTATGTGCCAAGTTTTGTGCAGATCCATTGCACGGTCTAGGAGGAGTTCAAAAAAGTCCGGGCGGAAATGGGCGTGGCTCATGAGATTCAGTAGGATCCAGGGAACGCGTGGATCTAAGGTTTTTAAATTTCCGATGTAAGGTTTGGGAGTTATAGGGCAAAACGCGTTTTTTTCTGCTATAGCGCCACCTAGTGGTGGAAGTGGGTCAATTTTTGCGGCTGAGGTCTTTGCGCAGTTTTGGACCAGTTCTGAAAATGGCACGTCGCCACCATGTACGGTTCAGGCTGCAGCGGCACTTTTATGCGGGGAAGAATAATAATGGAAAAGAAACCCTAGGAAAACAATAGGGTTCCACAGCCCTGCTGTGTGAACCGCGTATTGCTATGCAATACCGGCGGTGCACGCATCCTCGGGCTTGGACCCCTAATGACATTCTTACCAAATAAATGTGGAAAATAATTTTGAAATGTACTACTGATATGGATTAGTCTACTCAGGCAGGGAGTCCTATAGTCAAGCACCCTGCAGCAAGAATACCCTGGGTAATAAGCTGAGTTTTAAGAAGCACCAGAAGAGGCCTGCCTGGGAATCTCAGAAGCTACTCATGGGGATAACTATTTCTATAACATAGCTGGGAGCCTGGCATGCAGTGCTTTAACGTTAACAGAAACGTCTTAAAATCAAAACGTATGAGCAGCATGCAAAGAGATGCATAAAGGGTGGAATGTGTTCTCCTCTCATAGAATTAGTTAAGAGCCTAGCAGCCACGTTTTGGGTGTGCTGCAGGCAGGCGATTGACTTGTAATTTATGCCTCAATAAAGAGAATTGCAACACAATTGCAACCACAGACTTCTTCTATCTAGATCTATCTATCTATTAGTGAAAAAATAACAAATTTTGGCTCTGATCCTCATCTGAGGGAAAAAAGACTGCAATCCCTTGGTTATTAATGGTTATTATCATTCATTTTGATTCATTGATAGTGTAACAGTGACAAGTCCCACCACATGGTTCTCCAATTGGGCTCCATAAACATGCATGCCCATTATAACTTCCGCAATCATGTAATTGCAAATATAAGACAGAATTTTAGACAGGAACTAATTTCAAAATATTTCTATAAGGATTCTAAACAACATTGATATTAACAAGTTATTTGTCAGAATTAAGGTAAAATCATCTCTTTACCTGAGATGCTGAGCTATTATATTTGCATAAAAGTGTCTTTTTTCTAAAAAGGCTATTTTACATTGAACAGCTGCATAAAAGCATGCTGAAGTCAGTTGTTGGTTGTTCAATATCTCCCCCCCAACAATTTTTTTTAGGTAAGTGACTCACAAACGTGTCAAACACATCAGGAACATTGCAGACCAGGCTATATGCTGGTAGTAAAACTCTGACTGCATGAATTATTTTTGTGTTCCACTGTGCCCTCATTATGTAACCTTCCCCCAGGGCCTTACCTGAGCTGGGGTTGTGTTTAGCTGTATTGGAGGATGTGTGGGAGGTGGAGGTGGAGGCCACTCTCTGGTCTGAACTCATGCTGTCCTGGCCCAGAGGTGAGTTGGACTTCCTTGGCTTCTTGTCTGTCAGGTGCAACGGGGAGCTTTTCTTGGGAGGCAGCAGTGGTCGTCGAGGCCTGGCAGTGGCATTAACCTTCAACCAGGCTTGAGCTTTGTACTCTACAATCTCTCCGTAGTTAGCTCGTGTCACCCGGCACTCATAAAGTCCTTCGTCACTCTTGCCGACTCTTGAGATCTGCAGCTTGTGTGAGATGTCGTTGCCCTGGACTTTCACTGTCTGTTAGAGTGATTGAAAGAGACCAGAGTGTCATAACAGGGATGGAACCCAAGAAGATTTCACGACACGTCATGCCACTTTATTCTGCAACATACCTCATTGTCAATAAACTGTGACATTTGGATACAAACATATTGAGGGGAAGTTGGACTCAGACATATAGACATATAAGTGGCAATGATAATGACAGGATAAAATATGTTGCTTCATGCACAGGTCAGAGTTTGTATAGTGGTTCTGTTCCATAAGCTCAGTGTATACAGGTTTTCCTTCTATCTTGTGGTAAACCTTGAGTGCTCAAGTGGAGGGACATGCCTTAAAGTTTCTTTCCAGGCTAGCAATGTCTTGCTCAAGCTCTAATTGTTTAGCTAATGTACTCTTCCTTTTTGCTGCTGTGTAGGAAATTATGGACCCTCTCTGAAAAGCCTTGCCTGTTTCCCACAAAGAAGAAGCAGAACCCTCGGGTGAATCATTTGTAGAAATAAAAAGTTCCCATTGATTTTCTAAATATGTCAAGAATGCAGGTTTGCTAAGAAGAGATGGATTTAAACGCCAGAAAAATGGTCAATAGTGGTGGCAATAGTTCTAAAGATACCGAAGAGTGGTCTAGGAAAATGTATGTGTCAATGGAGCAAGCTCCAGTCCTATCAAGGACAGATCTAGAGACAAACATATAATCAATGTGAAATCTTTCTCTCATTGATTAATGACACTCAATGCGTCAAATAGGCCGAGATCAGAGCAAAGCTCAATTGTGGCTCTCACCATTTTTGGAGGGAGGTTGGGTTCCAGGTGGACTATGAACCATCTCAGATGCCAGACTGCAGTTAACTGCAGCTTTTATAAGAGCACATGCTACTAAAAGGAGTTTCCACTTCCAGAGCAAAGAAAATAACCCTCCATATCCCGCTCCCGCTCCCACAACATAATGTTATTATGTCATGTAATACCTGTTATTATTCTAGGCACGTGTCAACATAAAGCCACTGGTGTTATTAATCACACAGAAAGCCCCTCATTAAATATTAACACAGAGTGACCAAATTGAGGAGGTGGCTGTATATCACAACACAATAATTGAAGAAAAAACAAAGTGAAGCCAGATCACCATTTGTGCCTTTTAAAAGTCTTATGTGGACGTGAACTTTCAAAATAATATTTCTGTAACAAAAAACTAAAAAACTTAAGCTTAAGGGAGACCTTAATTTGCTGTGACTATGTAGTCCCCATGTAGTCCCCCAGATCAAGCAAGAAGATGAGATCCAAGCCACAATTTGTCTGACTTTATGTCAACACGTTAAGAAAGTTTTCTTTGTGTGTCAAACTTGTGCTCAGTGGTGGTTGGGGTTCACAGTCTGTGTAGCTGAGAAGCGCATATTACAGCGGATGCCCTTGTCGTTCAGAGCCTGACACACATCATTGAAGGCTCGTCACCTCTCTCAGATCGCAGGTGATAAATCCTGATGAATGAAGATCCGCTGTCCGTCATGTTCCAGAGTCGGCGTTGACCTCACTGCAGCCATTATTCTCCTGGAGTTGTGTAGTTTAATAATCACCAGGCGGGGACAAATGCCCCTCGGCCACCCGATCAATTAATAACTTAATACAAGCTTTAACACCTGGACTCGCTTCTATAATGAGCACGGTGGGCAGCCAAGTTTCAAAGAAGTGGATAGGGCGTTTTTCCTTCATACCTTCTTTCAGGTTAAGTACATGAATGTTCTCCATATCATCCATGCAATCGGCCATTAGCTTAATTTTCCTCTCTGTTTCAGACCAGTCACCGTATCCTCCTGCACTGGTAATGGGTTTCGACTGGCTTTCCAGTGTCGTGGATATTTTTTCGAAAGTCTCTGTAAACTTGGATTTCTCTTCAATCATGTAGCTAAAGTTTTCAGTCACCTTGCGAATCAGAGCCGCAGTGTTTACAGGCTCTTCACCTGGTGAGTCTGTTTTTTGGCTAGCAGTTGTAGCAGTAGTCATTCTTTGTGAGCTGATTATATCATCATTATAATAAGCCGAAATGGGAACAATAAGTGAGTTAAATACTAATATAAGACGAGTGGGAGCGGGAGCTCAGTGGAAACGTGTCTTCTAGCCAGCCATCATCACGTGGCACTCAAGCCAGTGCCTTTTGTTTACTGGCTTGAGCACAAAATCTTATGGTGTCTTCAAATGGGCGATCTAAATAAAGTCCTATATAAAAAAATCTGTATCATTATAGAGTACGTTTTCTGGCAAGTCAGCGGAGAAACTGGTAATCGATGAAATAGCTAAATGGTAATATGTGTTTTTGGCAGATATTAAGGTACTTAGTCACAGAGCAGTCATGCTCATTGATTTGCAGTGTTGCCTGCAATGGTTTAATACAGCTCATCATGTATAAAAGGATATTTAATCTTGGCCTTTTTAGGTGTAGGGTTGCATTTGGTGAAACACCTGAGTAAATTGGTGCAGCCCCTGGAAACCTGGTTTCACACTTTTTTTCCATACAGAAAATGTTCATAACAAATAAGCAACATCCTTAAGAATAAAATTAAATGTTTAATGTTTAAAAAAGTGTGATATGTGAGCCAGTCTACAATTTGCTATTTAATTTTGTTTATTAACCATATACTTTTAAAGGAAATATAACAGCATATTTGCCATTAAATTATCTTCAATGGCAAAAAAAATAAATAAAAATTCCAGTCCACATAATGCTACATTCTCAAACCTTACAGAGGTCATAGACAGATGATTGGGGTAAACGGCAAGCTAATAAAGCACGGCACTTTGACTGGAGCAAGCGGCAACGTCGGGATCTGCGTTACACCTGCATTCTACCTCATTTCCAGCAGGGGACAACTCCACTGGCTCCAAAAAAAAATCACCTTCTATAGAGGTCTATGGGGTACGGACCGTAACCGCTCACTTGATTTATTGACCCAGTAGCTTAACATTTTTACAAGCATTTATGGTTTCAATTGCTAGTTTTTAAGTCTTCTTCAATACAGCATGATGTTCATTTTGTAAATTATGTTACCAATTATTTTAAAATAGACGATAAAGCAGAGGATGCTTTAAGGCATAGCTGCACACCAACCTGTATATCATGATGAGGCTTAGCAATGTGTATCCATGGCACTGTGTAAATTAAACAGTCGTGAACTTGTTTTCGGGGGGCTGTCCATGTTTTTATCTTAAACGTGGACCCTCTTACAGTGTTTTTAACTTCATAAAAGCTAATTGGAACAGTTTGCTCACCTAAACATGTCTTGTTCAGTGTTTGTGACATCAACTAAAGCTAGCTAGCTAACCCTAGCGTTAGCTGGTTACTTAAGGGATAGTCTGCCAAATTTTCAGTAATGCTGTACATGCAGATAACCAGCGCCAGTATCCGGAGGTGTTCGACTGCTTGATGACTAGCGCCAGAAGGGTTGAAAATCAACAACTTTCCCTCTTTAGCGTTTTGCTTACCGCATCACCCATTGAAACCATAGAGACACTGGCTTAGCTACGTCATTCTCCCCCAGCTCTGTCCTTTTGTCCCAAAATGGTCCAAAATTCCAAGATGGTGACTGCCAAAATGCAAACTTCAGGCTTCAGAACGGCAGTCCACAAACCAATGGTTGACGTCACTGATGCTACATCCATTATTTTTACAGTCTAGGCAATGGAAAATTGTGTTTACATTCTGAGTGCTGCATATGGTTAGGCTTAGAAATGTAGGGTTAGGGGTGGCCGGGTTGGCTCAGTCGGTGAGCAGGCACACATTTACATAGAGGTTTATGCCTTGATGCAGAAGTCCAGGTTCAAGTCTGACTTGTGACAATTTCCTGCACGTCTTCCCCCTCACTCTCCCCTAGCTGTCCTGTCAATTAAAGGTGGAAAAGTTTCTCCCGCCCAAAAACAAACAAACATGTAAGGTAAGGGAAAGGCTGTGGTTTTAGTGGTTCCTGTTTTGGGATTCAAATCATTGGTAACCTTTTTAACTTAACTAAAATGTTAATAGATGTATGCCATTAATTTACAATGTCAACAAAACTCAGAAATGGTAATCCAATTTGCAATAAACCATAATTTAAGTTAAAAAATATCTGTTACCTTGATGCAAGACCTGCCACTTTACATTGCACATGCCTGTTTGACTATCTGTGGACTCCAGTGAGGTAATTGGGAGGAAGTGTGTTGCACTGGGCACAGAATGCACATACAGAAAGACAGGAAAAAGGGGCAGAACGGTTGGCAGGGCATGAACGCAGGAAGGGAACCACTCTGACAGTAATAATACACTGCCACTGATTTCACTGATTAGCTCCTTTCTCCGGTTGAAGGTGTATTATTCGGTAGAAATCAGCTGCTGTTGTGTTTGCTGGGAATGAAATGCTGCCAGCAACGCGGTGCACATTTGAAAAGCACTAGGTTGCAACTAGGAACACATGACGTGCTATTCAACTTACACTTATTTTTGTCCCCTCATCATCAGGATCAGGCTCTGGTATCATCTCCATCTGGGAACACACAAAGCAAGAGAAGGAGAAAGAGAGCATTAGTGCTGTAGTGTCTGCTGCAGTGTAGCTCTTAAAGAACCATGCTGAGGTCACGTTCAAGTATGTATGTTATGCAAGTCTAGTGTCAGAGTCCCGAAAACCAGCAACAAGATTACTACAACAACTTAAAAAAAATGCCATCATCTATCTGCTGATGGTTATAAATATTTAATTCCATTCCACACAGTTTACAAACTGTGTGATTGCATGGCTACTGTTCTTCTGCCTTTAAAAATAAATGCAGAAAGATGCTCTTGCAACCATTTTTGATTTATTTTTAGATTCTTTGAGTGGTTCTGTAGAGAAAATACAAAAAGACAAGTCAAGACAGGAAAAGACAGTTTCCAGATAATGCAGTGTATCAGTGGGAAAACTGGTTCGGACCAGGATGCTACAAACTAACATCTTCCTGAGACAAAGGATGCCTCAAAACCTCCATCAGTCTGCAGTAAAATTAATATTATGAATGAAAACTTATGACCAATAATTAAATGTCAGAAGGAAGCACAAAAAAGCACAAAAAGTACTTAACAGCAGGGTAGTTCTGGGGCTCAAGAAATGCTCCTGTTTGAGCTCCGGTGGCATAATTCTAGCACTGTGGCAAGCAGTAAGCCTACATCATGGACTGGGCATTGATTTTAGTGGCTATAATTTATTTATTTATCTTACATCAGATGCCAAATGGATGTTTGCCCAAAAAAAAGTCTGCTGACTAAAAGCTGAAGCTGAACATGAGCAGTGCAGCAGAAAAGGCTTGAGAGGTGGAGGGGGAAATTTCTAGACGACATAAGGGCTCCATGGCTGAGACAAAAAAAGGAAGGGTAGGAGAAGGATAAGATGGCTACTTATGAGCATTTGAAGCAGATAGCGTGTCTTCAAGTGCAGTAATTACCTCGGAGGAAAAAGGCGCTTTTCTCTTGAGGATGTTCGGCAGACAGGTGATTAATGAACAGAATTAGGAGCCATAGCTTTCTCTGTCTGCATGTATGCATGACTCTTACATATTGACTTCACAGATGGACCTGGCATCAGCTTTTGTATCAGGGAGATGTCTTTAACTGTGAGGAAGGATTAATTGTTCTCACGTCTTGGCGTTGGGCTGTTTCAAGTCATCAATTTCAGCTTCCTCTTTTACAAACTTCTCAGTGGTTATATGGGCTGGGTGTGCAGTCTATATATGTCACCTGAGGAGAATAAAGTTAGGGTTCCACTTGAAGACAGATGCTCTACTCTGGTCTACACATAGTGGCTGCTGCAGGAAAACCTGGTCACAGTGATGAAGATGGTGGAAAACGGTTTAATTGCTTCTCAAACATTTCATTATGGAAAGTCCTATGGGTTTATTAAAATAGCTTTTCATTACCGCACAGCTGAACTCTAGGCTATTATTTTCTAGTGTCAATGTAATACAAAATAGTTTTTAATTAATTATTCCTAGTTCTTTGTTTTAATTAAAATCCTTTACTGACTTCTGTCAAAGCAGTAATACAAGCAACATGTTGTCATTGCTTCATTGATTATTGAAATTTGCATTATTATTTTCTGACTGTAATATTTATTTATTTATAATTACTGTATGAACTGTTTGGGAACATCATACCACTCCACAGTGTTATGTGGTCTTTTGATGCTAAGAGCACCAAGCTGGAACTTACTTCCAACTGGGGGTGGGAGCAAGAAAAATAAATACAGAAAGAAGGTCCTGTGTTCTGGTCTAGTGGTCAAACCAGCTAATTTCATTAAAAGGATCAGACATTGTTTTGCTAGAGATGTTACTACGTCTGCTCTGGACACCGGGACTTCGCTCTGCTCTGCCGGTGTCTGTCTCCAGTTTTAGCAGCTGCTTGTTTGACTACGGAGATACGAGTGACGGCGAGCTTGTCCGCAGTCATTTCTGTGATAGAAACACTGCAAGCTGCCACAGTTTGCTGCTCTGCCTCATTGCAGATTGCTAAACACACCTGACTACAGGAGACATTAGCTCGGACCTGTGGAGTTTGTATAGTTGGTGTGGTTTGAGTACGGATCACAGGTTAGGGTTACGAACCGTTCCAGAGTTGGATTGAAAGCGTACTGAGACAACCTCTTCAAGCAGGTCTTGGTATGCTTGTTTGGTCCGCTTTTGGTGCGTACTAGAGTTCGATTGCCGCGTTCTCACCTGCCCAAACGAACCGCACCAGCGGGGGAAACAAACTCTAGTTCGATTCAACCGAACTAAAGGCTGTCGGTGTGAAAATGCCTTAAACGCTTAGTAAATCTATGTGGTGAAGAAAGATGCCCATGTAAACCTCCCTTACATTACACAAACTCATGTATTAATGTTTGGTTAGTCTTTCCACTTTTATATATTTACTTATCCATTATTCTTACCAGCTTTGTCATCTTTGACAGTAAGTAGCTTGTACTGAAGGCCTTTCCTTTTCTCTTGTGACTCTTTACAGCCATCTAAAGGCAGCAGGTCCATCTGCAGTCTCTAACTGAGTGATGATGTGCAATGTCAAGGGGCAATTGAGCACAGCAGATCAATTGGTTACATTTTGTGCAACCAGCACCAGACTATTACAAAATACCAAACTTGTCATCTTGATGAATTATTCTACATGTTGTTCTGCAAATCACCAGTTGTGTTGGTGATGGATGCATTCATTTCTGCGCTAGTATCTCCCTCAGGGCTGTCCGGTACTGCCGGTTCTCACTCTGTGCCTCCATCCATGATGCAGTAAAAAGTATGGTTTGAGAGACTACATGATGAATGGATAAATGCATATTTGGCTTCAATACCAGCAGCCCAACATGTGTCCTGTCTCAGACTAGAGCTGGTACGTGTCCACTGGCAAGTGTCATTTTCACGCTTACCAATCATTGTCTATGTGAGCAGCTGTGCAATGCCTTCTGGTAGCGTTGCGGCGACTTTTGAGAAGTAGGGCATCTAGTTGCCCTCTGCTCATTTGCATAAAGTTGAATCCAGGCTACTTTATGCAAATCAGGGACTGTCGGCTCAACACGCCGCCTCTTGAAAACTCTTGCATGGCTAATATCTGAATAAAATGTTTCCAGAAACACATTTTTATGAACTATTTTTGTAAATTAAGAGATGTTTTTCCAAACGAGCCGCCATGATTGTCTTTTTTTAAATCTGAGCAGACAGCCCCACGACTGAAGCTTTAGTCCAATCAGGTGCAGCCATCGCGGTTGTAGGAAGGTGTAGACTGTTTTCTTTGCTTGTCAGTGGTCATTGAAGAGAAATTGATGACTGGCACTAGCAAGCCCACCAAGCTGAAAAGCTGACAAATATACATAGACTGGACAAATCACAGATTGTTTCCACTAACTTGTCTGATTGTATTTAGTGGTAAACCTTATGACTAAATACACTATACAACACATTGAGAGTAACCACTGGACATCTGGAGGTAGACAACCACACAAATCCTGTGAGAACATCAACTGCACTGAAAAGGCTAAAACAACAAGGGAAATGGATGTAGCGGGTGATGGGGAAGTGAACTGTACAGCCCACAGAGGGAGGGAGTTCTTCTTTTATTATTCACCGGTATGTCTCACACAGCAACACACGAGTGACACAAACGTGTTTAAAATAATTTTTTTGTATGCCAACTGTCAACACTAACTGACCAAAAATGGAACAGACCTTGGTTCTGATATAAGAACGTAAGGGACACCTGGCAATAGAGAAGTCAGCTTGTAAAGTCAGCTACTAACTGTAGAAATAAAATTATTCTTAAGACCATTTTTATTTCTAAGTCACAAACTATAAACTGGTCAAAATGGAGTTTTAGACAGAGGCCCAACATCCGCCCGCCAGCATGGTAATGTGGTCGAGTAAGTGACTGAAGAGAGGGAGTGCCTAGAACAAAGTCGTGAATCAGAGAAATAAAACGTTTTTGCTGATTCACCACTAGAAATGCAGCTGTAGCAAGCATCTCACTGTCACTAACATTATTCACATTCATATTTTGACACAACAAATGATATCCAGCTAAAAAAAGTCCAAAAAGTTGGAACGGAAATACAAAGAAACTTTGTTCAGAATTGGAAAAGAATTGGCTCAACAGTCCTAATGTGTAGGAACTAAAATTTCCACCACTGTTGCTGTGGGCATATGTAAACAGGGAGTTTGATGCTTTTATTTGTTAAAAGCTAAATTACAGTTTTTTGAAATATGCACACACCCCCAGATATATTTTTTGCTTTAATGATGTGTTTCTTTACTTTTGGAGCTGGAGCTGCTCCTGAGCTAATAGACATCCAGCATATTAGCAAAAAGAGCAGACTTTCAAGAGACAACATACTAACTAAAGTTTGTCAGGACATAGGCTAATCACACAAAGCAGTATTTTAAGGTGCAAACGGCTAAATGTGTGTGTGGAAACAGTGGGGACTGATAAAATGATTGACAATATGAATCCTTTTTGTTTTCCTGACAATATCGCTCTGCTCGGGCCCTGGGTCAGCTGACTGTGCCCACCTGTGTCTCACATATTGGTAATAAATCCATGTCTGCTTTCACCTTTGCCTTTCAAATATTTTAAAATGTTTTATCTAAATTGACTCTTTGAATTTGCAGCCACTAAAACTAAAAACATAGTCAGTATTTTTTTTTGTGTAAAGCCATTAGTCACCCAACACTGTGCAAATGCAATTAAGATAATTGTGGCATAATGAATGTCCAATATCAATTCCAAATCCTGGCATTTATCATGCACTGTTAAAGGCATTTATCTGCCACTAAGATGTTGCTGCTGTGTCATCAAAAAGAACAGATAAAA
The DNA here is from genome assembly GCA_013375575.1 of Percina caprodes. Lineage (NCBI taxonomy): Eukaryota > Metazoa > Chordata > Actinopteri > Perciformes > Percidae > Percina > Percina caprodes. The sequence continues at coordinate 402,676 of JABXJD010000058.1, forward strand.
ACATTTAAACAACAAAAAAATTCTTGACCTAAATGTACCTGGCAAATGTTCCCAGAAGTAAGTTTGGAGCCTGTGACAGCAATGTAAAAGTTTTCAATGACACTGTCGGAATAAACCTCCATTATTTTCCCATTTATATTTCATTTCCATCGCATGAGTGCCTTCTGAGCCAAAGCCACGGCTGCTCACAAGTATCTCAATTTCAATCTCTTGTCTTTTTATTGCAAAACCCTTCCACCATGACACGCTGCCATTCTTCATGCAAATCTCAAATTGACTTCTTGTAAAATGTGCTCTGCAATTATTGCGCATCAAAAGAGCTCCATTGAGTTGCTGCGACTAAATTAACGTCACATGAAGAAAAATTGTTATCATTTAAACTGAAATATAGACTAGACCACCCTGTGTTGCTGTGATTGTATTGCAGCTCTTACTGTGACGAGATAGGATATCATGTAAGACCCCTGACCCCAGATGATAGACATGCACAGCCATTGAAAACATATTAAAAAGACCAAATATTTAAACAAGTTTATCCAGCAATCATCAGTTTTACAAACACCAACACTCAGAGGAAGTTAAACTCGGTCATGGACTTCATATGACACATTAAACCCTGTAATCTTAAAATATGGTGGTGGAGAAAATGGGTCATTATATACTGCTGTGAAAAGCTTATCATCACAAGTTTCCATTATGTGATGCCATCTTAGTATTTTTTTAAAAGACAGATTAAAAAATACATAACCCTGGACACACAACCCTAACTCTAAATTGTCCTTTAAATATGATAGGAAGCAGTAATATTCCACTTAACCCTTGTGTTGTCTTCCTGTCAACCATGAAAAAAAAAGTTTTGGTGATATTTTTTAAACATTATTCACTTTACTTGTCACTTTTTCAATGTTTTTGGTGTTTTTTCCAAAGTTTTTTGATATTTTTAATGTTGACATTTTCAGCGCTATTTCAACAGCCCATTTTTTGTGAGAAAAAAAATAATTAACTGAAAATGGGTCAATTTGACCCAAGGACAACATGAGGGTTTAATGCATCTGTGATGTAGCCTAGAAATCTAGATGCACCCTAGCAGTAGCGAATGTAATTTGAGAGCTGGAAAAAACAAATTCTGGTCAGGCCAATCACATTGTGTATAAAGTCGATGGGCGGGTTTCACATAAGGATGGCAGAGTTGCAGAGTTCTGCATGTATTTCCTGCTACTTGAAAACAAAGAAGATTGTCTTTTGAATCGGCTTTGGCCATGACTCTGGAAAACTTGGAATTAAGCACTGAAGTGATTCTTACAAAAGGAAGATGTCTTCGGAGTTTTGCCAACTGGATAAGGCAAAAGTTGAATCTATCAACATGCGTTGCTGTGGTTGGTTGTAGCCCTGTTCTATTGCGTGCAGAGGGAATTTGAAAGACAACCGTTTATCCCGCCCCTCGGATTGAGCCCTGCCAATGGTGAGTTTCCCATACCCAACATCTTAATGTGGGTCTGGCTTGTCAGGCTATCTGTGATGTGATACACAAGAAAATCAGTCTCAAGACATATGGATTTAGGAATATGATTGTGTACACCGTGAATGAAGCTGCATACAGAGTTTAACTCTACAATTAATTTCAGAATTAGATTAGATCGCCTTTCAAGGTACAGGATAATCAAAATCAGTGGGACCCTGGGCCTTCAATAGGTTCATTAGACAACACCTGGCAAACAATTAAACACAGCAAAAATAAATAAATAGCCAGAACCTATGAAAGTAAGCATATTAATTCATTATTACATTCTCGTGAGTTTCATGTGACAAATAAATTGATTAATTGACTGACACACAAAGGCCATTCCGAAATAAAACAGTCACACAAAGTTGGCTACATGACATCTACATTTAATAGCATTACATCTACAGGTAGCTCTTTGACCATTTTTGTATCTTAAACAGTGTTTTGAAAGTATTTCTCATGTCTCAGAAATCACAAAGTAAGTAACGTGTTTTAAATGTCATTATCATACTGTGTTTTTATGACGGTGCTCTGCATAGTCTTTGACAACTGACATGTGCCTGCTGTCAACCCATCTCTCTGGAGCTCTGTGCCGCCGACAGGCCACCAGTAGACAATAAAGTTATATTTTTATGTTCATAAAACTCACGTCACAACATCTGCTGTATTGTTCTGAGCAGATACAAGCCCGGCAGACCAGCCTGATTGTGCTGCCTCTAGCTAGCGTGCAGTGTTGCCAGGTTGGTTGAAAAACAGGGAAATTACCCACTAATACCAGTTCCATAAAATAAGCTTTAAATCATTCCCTGTCATTTCTCGTCGTCTGTCAACCCTTTGGATTCTGCAGTCTAGACGCTGCACAGCCCAGTCTCATGGCAGTTTGTGAAATGGTGACTTTTTTTGCGTAGTGGTGAGCACTGATGTTAAACTAATGTATTTTAATGGGAAGAATTTTTTGTGATAACAGCACAGTTGCGGTAGCGAGCAGTATTGAAAAGCCAAAAATCTGCGTGAGGAACAACACAACACAAGACTTTCATGCTGAAGATCGGGGATTGTGTCCCGCATGTGGCAGAACTTTCCACGTTCTTCTTCTCTTAACCACAACCGTCCTGTTGTTCTCACCCTTTACACAAAATTCCTTACACAAAAATGCTGTAGATTCCTTTCAATAATGTTGTCAGACAGTTTTGATAACAATCTGAGCCTGTCAGTGGCAGCACATTAAGTGAATGGAAAATTGATGGTGTACATTTGCCCTATCATCAGATTCATGACTTTAGCCTGACTTAGGTCCAAGTAATTTGACTCTTTATAGGAATGTAGATTTGTTATTGGGTGTGGCTTTAAGATACTTTGTGTTAATTGTTTTTTTAACTTATATTTTATGTTTTGTGAAACTTTTAATGCTCTGGACTGAACATCACACACATTCTATATTTAGATGTGAAAGAAATCCTGTACCTAAAGTTCCTAATTAGTTTAGCAGCTCTTGGCTATGTTCCCTACACATCTGGATCCATTTTGTTGTTAGCTGGTGTCTCTCTTTTCTCATATGTGCACTCTGTGACACATTATGATATTCCCAGTGCAGCATCAATGGGGTTTAATAGCAGAAAATGTCTCGATCTGAACCACCATGTCATGGTGTTAGTCGCCGACCATCACAAATTAATGATGTTTAAAAATGGTATCTCTGGAGAAAAAAAAAAAGTTCAACTGGTGTTGATGCTGTGAAAGAATCTTATGCAATAGTAAGCATGGAAGCTAGAGTCAGAATAAAAAGGGTTGGTTGATTTGATTAATATCATAAAAAGACAGCTGCCAAATAAAAGCACAGAGCAATCTTCTAAAGAGATACTGTATAGTTACTAACACAATCAGAATAAAAATCCCATTGGTAGGTTTTCACATACAAGGAATTTGCTTTGGTTTACTGTTGCATAGACAATAAACAAATACAGAGTAATAAAAAATAAGCTAAGCAGTCAAGCCAACAAGGGACATCAATCCAGAAAAGTATTGATATGGACACCTAAATCCAGTGGCGTTTTTACATCAAAGAAATTGGTGGGGCACAATTTGAAAAGATGGGCTACATACCAGTTAAACTATAATAGTATCTCACTCATGTCATCATGTCAACAAACTGCATGTTGTTCACATTAAAATGCTCTCTGTTTTGTGGAGCCATGCAATGTGGCTTCCAGCACCAGCTGTTTAGCCGTGAAAAGGTGACTGCAAGCCCGGCTACAGGCACCTTCAGATAATGGTGCTTTTAGGGGCCATGGTAGTAACATTAGAGTTTAGCCAGAAAAAGTTAATGTCATGCACCGATGCATACAGATTCAGTCTATGACAACAACCGAATATGTACACACTCGTCACCATCTAACGTAATATCAATTGATCCAACACAACTTCCAGACCAGCACCACAAAGGCAGGATGATAAAATGTGTTTTCATACACCTAAGCTGAGGGCTCTCTAAGAGAAAGGCGATGCGGATGCGGGTACTTTCACCAGCAGTTTGAGTGATGACAATATCCCAAGGCAAGGTGGGCACCAAGGCATTTTAATTCCAGTTTCTCCTGGAAAGGGTTCAAACCTGTACTGGAGTATAAAATCCACTTCGATATTTTTTCAAGTTAGCTAGAGATGATAACACAATCCCCAATCTTTGTTCTTCTTGCCAACTGTTGGCACTGCGCCAGACAGCCAATCATATCTGAGATATGAAATTACGCTGTGGTGGGGCTACGAGCCGTCAGCTTCACTGGCCATCAAATTTGTGTGATCTACATTAAACAGACTAACACTGAACATGTGTATTAATAATTTCCTTTGTACAATGGATGAGGAGCTAGCCTGTAGCTGTTGCTCTGGAGATGTAGAGTCTGGATCTGTGGTTGGAGTCACCTGCTGCCTCCATGTTCCTGCTTGATACTCTCTGCTGCAATTATTGTTACTAGTCCTTTGCTATTATTACTGTTATTATTAACATTACGATTATTATCATAAATATTACTATGGATATCTGTACCATTATTCGCTTTGTATTTGGCAACATTACTGTTACTGTCTCTGTGTGTATATTGTGTTGGCTGCTCCTCCCCACCCCACCCCTCTTCTCCTTCCTCCCTCCCCTCCTTCCTCCCCTCCCTCCCTCTGGCTCTCTCTCCATGTCTCTCTCTGTCTCTCCTTCTCTTTCTCCCTCTCTTTTCTGCCTCTGTCTGTCTTCCTCTCTCTCTCTCTCTCTCTCTCTCTCTCTCTCTCTTCTCTCTTTCTCTTGCTCTTGTCTCTGTCTGTCTCTTTCTCTCACCCCCAACCGGTCGAGGCAGATGACCGCCCACCCTGAGCCAGCTCAAGGTTTCTGCCTCTTAAAAGGAAGTTTTTTCTTGCCTCTGTCGCCTAGTGCTTGCTCTTGATGGGAACTGTTGGGTTTCTGTAAATAACATCACAGAGTACGGTCTAGACCTGCCCTTTTATAAAAAGCGCTGTGAGATAACTGTTGTTGTGATTTAGCGCTATATAAATAAAATGGAATTGAATTGAAGTTATAGATGATAATAACATTTTTTTGCATGTCTTTTTGTTGACAAGAGGTGGCGCTGTGCCAGTCAACACTATTTTAAAGTAAACAATCTCCAACTTGAAATCCAAGACATGTCTTAATCTGAAAAGAGGCAACCTGTCTGAAAACTGATCAACAACAAATCAAATGCATTGTGCAAGAAATCAAATGCATACTTCAGCAGGCTTCTCTGCCCACTGCCTTGAAGACCAGTAGGTTAGACAAGGCAGTCGGCCTTAATACAGTACATATGTCATACTCTGGCAGTTACAATTAATACTGGCTAAGAAGCAATTCTTTCTCAACGTGATTCCAACCTCAGAAAATTTGTAGCAAATAAACTGTCTTATGGTCTATGAACCTTGATGGCAAGAAAGTCCATATTGGAAAATTCTGCCAAAGCTTGGATTATGTATCCACTTGATTTGAACAGAACGCTAAGCTTCATATTGTTGTCCACTGAAGTTTAGAATACATTTTTGCACATGAGGACTGTGGGTTTTTCTACAATGGTGTTGTCAAAAGGGATTACATCTTGGCCAGTATAGACAAGAAGAATGATAACAGCCACCAATAACTTGTGCACTCAGACAGCCCTGAAAAAATCCAAACCTGTCCATGCACACTGCTTATTCCATGCATGGGTATACAAAAGAGAACCTTACCAGTTCTGCTCCTAAATCTGTGAAGGTTTAGGTTTGCTACACTTGTTCTGCTATTGTGAGACTGACCTTCTCAAAATAAGTGGGACATATTCCGTGTAAAGTCAAGTATAATGTTGGATTTGATATGCTCTTTTCCTCAATTCAACGTATATGACTCCACTTATCCAGTGCAAGCACAACACTTATGAGTTTGTTTACTAAGTTCAATGCAAAGTAATTCATCTTATGAATGCACATCACCAAACCTCTAGGGCAATGCAATAGAAAAGTAATCACTGCATGTGTAAGGAACCTACAAACTGACAGCATATTGATACTAAGTAACACATCTCCAATTATGATGGATGTGTTTGCTGCCATCAAGATCCATTACAGTCAGGACAACTTAATCACATCCGATAATGAGCTATGAATGTTTTTAATGAATTTCACATTCAATCTCTCCTCCAGATGAGGCTATTGGTGGCAGTGTAGTGAGGCTGTAGTGGGTGTAAAGTGAAAGTACATAAAGCACAGTAGTGTGCCCTGTAAAGTGTTTCCTAATTACAATGCTCACTGACTCCCGCTTGAAGATGTTTTGGGTCTAAGCTTAGTTGTTAACTCTAATTACATCCCACAGCTGACATGGGTCCCATTCACATGCAAACAGTAATCCCCTTCACAGCCCATTGGTTTATGACAAGAGCTATGTTAATTACACGTAAAGCCTGCAATTGTGCATGTAGAAAACATGAAAGTGCTTGAATTGTGTACAATTACTCCATTACTTTATCCAGTGAAGGGGAAATGATCCTTTGACAAGCCAATGTTACAGGAATTAAAGACCAAACCAGTGATCTTATTGAACTGTGTGATGCTCTCAAAGCACATAAAAGAAGAGGTACAAGATGGTTCTTTGGACTGACACTAAAAATGCCATAAAGTCACATGCACTGCATCATTGTTATCATCTCAGCTCTATTCATGACACCCTTTGGCAGCCATATTACTGTTGCAATGAGGACACAACAGTCCCAGTGTGCAACGGTGAGGTCAAAATCAGAGATTTGCCCTCTTTTCAGCTACTGCTCTTGAAACAAGCCGTGCAGAAATCCTCAGACATGCACTTGACTCTCTTTGTGTCGGAGCATCAGACTCCCATAGCGTTAGCTTCAGCAAATTACAATTAGTCACCGGGGCCCAAAGGGCTGCTAGAGTGCTTCCAGCTCTTCCATCAAGTTTCATCAAAATTGCTGTTTTTTAATTTTTTATGTCTCATGCATGTATCAAAATTTCAGTTTATAACATGCAAAAGGCTTCTTTAACACGTCTTTTTATTTAGGTAATTATGTTATTTTCGTCAAAATAATTTGTGCAGTAGAGGACCTTTGACAGATGACTATCACCCACTTAATAACATTTTAGTTTGAAACTGCCTTTCTATGCCATAAAATGCACGAAATGGTGGTGCTTTATCAGCCATCTTAATTTTTAAACTTCAACACACAAATGCTGCAGCGCTGCAACTTTCAGATACATGTACTCACAAGAAAGCCAAAGAACAATGTACTACAAATCATTTAACCCCACACTTTTGTTCTTTAAAATAATAAGAACAAACTTGCCAAGTATGAGAATCCACTCATTGAAACACAATTTATTTTTTTCCTCAAATATATACACTGGATCCTGGTCATTGGATTTCTTCTGCAGATGTCATTAGTGATAACTGAGTAATGTCCACTGAACAGCTCAACAACCCCAGCCAACAGTAAATACATCTGCAATGAACCTAAGGGCCCTATCTTGCACCTTCCGCAGTGCAGAGCAAAGCCAGACGCAAATGTCTTTGCTAGTTTAAGACTGACCAGTTGTCAATTCCCCATCCAGCGCCCATGTCGTTTAAATAACAAATGCACCTGCGCCCACCTGTGCTGGTCTTACACGGAGGTGTGTGCAATCTGTGTGTGAATTCTTGACGTATTTCTATCTTGAGGTAGGCCCCCAAACTAGCAAAGGTGGATTCGCACAGGCCCTAAACGCACTTGCGCCAGGCGCTTCCCGCTGTGCGCTTAGAAAATAGGTCCCTAGGTGTGTCACTGGCCAATAAGTAATACTGTATTTCAAAGTATACATAATTCTTACCATAACATATAAGAAGAAGCAAAAAAAGGATGCAGAAGAGGACAACACTGTTAATTGAAGGTGCAGGGAATTTGTATCATGGCTTGGTGGTTTATGACACATACAATATGACCACATGTAACTTAAAGGCCTCTTTCCAGATGAGGACTTTTGTTATATGTTATCCACTTCTCTATCTCCCCACATGCTTCCCTTCCCTGTCACTTAAGGCAAACGCTTCAAAAATAAGAAAATAATTCAATAATACAGCCAAATTGTTTGGATCCAAAAAGAGAGAAGACAAATTGACAGTTTACATTAGGGCTTAGTTATAAAAGTGTCATGAATGGAAAGGCAATAAATCAGACGGACACACACAGGCAAATCCTCCAAACTCCAATGAGAGAATATGTCACTTGTCATGGCCTTTTAAAACGATACATATGAATGAGACCCCTATCACAAGCATTACATTATCTGTTAGTGCTATTCAAGACTGTTTAAAATGAAAACGATTATTCATGTGATCGTTAGGGCAGTAAATCAGACTGGTGCTAGTGCATTCAAATAATGCATCATTAAGTTTGCCAGCAGTTGGCACACTGTCAGCCTTGTAGTCAGCCTTACTAGCAAGGCCCTGGACCCCCACTGACCTTGACCATCCCATCCTACACCAAACAATTCAGCTTCTTTCATCTTAGTGTTAAACAGCTATTTTGTATACATCTCTTTCTGTATTTATTGTCTATTTCATGTTCATGATTTATATATTTATATTTATTTATTTTTTTTTATGTATGCACCAACCACCAAGGCAAATTCCTTGTGTTTTCTGATTCAGATTCTGGTTCATAGCAGATAACAGGTATCAAAGGGGCTACACATGACATTTAGAACATAGCAGCAAACAACTATTTGCAATTTAATGATATAAATAAACTGTAAAGATTAAGTGAAGTAATGGCGTCCTAAACCTTGAATGAAGATACACTTCCTCTGTGTGTATTGTAATCTGAGAACTTTGGTTCTTTGTTTTGGTAGTCAGGCTGGCCGCACATGCATGTCAGTGCATGTGAGTTTTTTTTTGTTGTTTTGTAAAATTGGACATTAGAAAATGAATCCAAAAGTAATCAAATGTATACATTACTTTGATGAAGTTATTTAGTTCAGTTCAGTCACTTTATTATCCCAAATAGGAAACTTGCTATGAAGTCAGGAGTGCAAGATAAAAACAAACACATTCAAACAACATCCAAATAAACAAGACAACAATACACACATGAGTAGAAAAATGTTTCCTGTATGTAATACACACAACACAATGTATGACCACTGGAGAAATCTCTAAAAAATTCTACGTTACATGTGCAAATTAAAGCTTGCAAGTTGGGGTTACTGGCAGACGCCTCTCATTGCGACCTTGCACTGCAAATCGTCACCAATGGAAGGGGGCATGGCTAAATCATAGAAAATTATTTTTCCTCTTTTACAACCTCTGATTCTTAAGATTTGTTTGAAACATGTTTTCACAAATTGTTCTTGGTGCCAAACCATCATCAATGAAGAAGGAACTGTCTGCTGAGTTCAATGACACCTCACACAAGACTGAGTAAGTGGCTGGGATTGAAGTATAGGGGGTGGCTCAGTGTCACATGACCACACATTACATGTTTCATGTAAATCGGATGATGTGTCTCCTAAGGCTGATTTCCTGTTGCCAGCAGGGGGCTCTATAACCAAAAGTCAATTTTTGCTTATAGATGTCCTCAGGCCTGGACCCTTGTTAATTGTGAAACATTTTGGCCAAATTGGACAACGTAAAATCAAGTTACAACAAATTCTTTGTTAATCAATGAATGCCTAAAATGGCCACCACGTCCAACATGTTGGACGAAAACTCATTAAAGGTCTTGAGATGGCTCAAAACAAATTTGAAGTCGATCAGATGAAATCACTTTGTTTGTTTGTTAAAGGATAGCACCTTGATTTTAAGGCCTACTTCCTGTTGACAAAACTAAGTTTTGCTTTTCATAACTTGTCATCTTTAAGATCTGAAGATGGTACAGACCAAATTTAAAGTTGATTGGATGAAATCTCTATGAGTTAAATATACAAGTTACACAAGTTTCCACCTGACCTGCCTCATTCATGGCTGTCAATCATTACTGAAACCACGCCCCTTTACAAGCTTATGTAACTCCGCCCTTCAAATCTGTGACACTCCTTCCCTCCAAAAAAAGCAGGCAGAAAAAAGAGAGGAGTGATGAGAGTTTAATGGACTTTTTTGTTGTATAACACTTATTTGTGGTCACATTGAATGTTATGCCTGAAATTAATGTATATTGTTTGATTTATGTTTGACTGCAGGGTGAAATCCTGTTTGAAGTTGAGAGGAAAACCAAGTACAGATTGTGGATGCAGTGCAGACTGTGGATACTTTACAGATGCAAGTCAGCTGAATCCAACCTAATTTGTTATGATTGATTGTTTAAGGCTATTTAGATGTCTGACATTTTCTTTATATATTTATTTGTTGGGACAAATTATCCATACATCCAGCCATCCACCATCCATTCACCTGCAACCAGTGTAAACCTTTTCCCTGCATTGACAACAATAAAACCTTGGAACGGCAGGGGATCCTGTGTTTGCATACCACATCAGATGTTCAGTGAACCAACACCATCAGCACTTTTTCAAGTTTGTTAAAGTATAGCACCTTGACTCTTAGGCCTTCTTCCTGTTTCCACTAGGAGCGCTATAAATTTGAGCCAATATCTATATATAATAGTATATGTCATCAGGGTTGGAATCCTGAAAAGTTTCGAGCCAAATAGACAATGTACACTTAAGTTACACCCATTTCTTGCTTCGATGACCAAACGCTCAAAATGGCTGCCCCGCCACGGCCAGGCCCTAAGACAATTACTAATATTTAATACATTTTCATCTCTAAGGTCTTAAGATGGCACAGACCAAATTTGAAGTTGATCAGATGATATCTCTAGGAGAAGTTTGTTAAAGTACGACGTGGAAATGGCCAAAATTTCACTTTAACTTTCAATTAAAAATGGCGGACTTCCTGTTGGGTATAGGGCTCCAATGAGCTTTTTTGTACATCTTGACATGCTACATATGTGTACCACGTTTCGTTAGTCTATGTTAAACGTGCTGCAGCAACACAATTCTTTTTAATTTTGTAGGGGCGCTAGCGAGCCATTTTTGTGCACCTATTCCCGAAACCCTTAAAATACGTAAATTTTCATCAGACTCGATGTGACCACCAATTTTGGTGAGTTTTTGAGTATGTTAAGCCCCGTAAAAAGGCAATTCATTTTACGAAAGAGAAGGAATTCCTTCAGTTTAATTATTTTTTCAAACAAACTCAATTCCACTTCCTTTAATAAAAGTCTAAGATGGTGGGAGGCACAATTTCCTAAAATCAGTGATCATACCCTTGGTTTTTGTGGTGTTTAATTGGAGAACGCCCTCACACCATTGGACAAACTCATCTACCACTGGCCCATGCTCAGATTCGTCTCTATGGAGCAGGCTAATGATGACCGTGTCATCAGAAAACTTCAGAATGTGCTTGTCCACATGTTGGCTTCTACAGTCATTGGTGTATTGTTGTATAATATACAGCAATGGGGACAGGACGCAGCCCTGAGGAGAGCCAGTGGAAGAGCGGCGCTGTTCTGACAGAGAGCCATTTACCCCAACCCTCTGAGACCTAAGTGTTAGAAAATCTACAATCCAGCCGACAAAATGTACATCAAGATTAAAATAGGTAAGCAGTTTCCGAGCTAAAATGTGTGGCTGGATGGTATTAAAAGCTGATAAAAATCCATAAATAAAAGTCTGGAATGGGTGCCAGGACCTTCCAGATGTATATTCAGAAAGTTAAGTAAAGTGATTGAGGCATCTTCAACCCCAATACCTGCCCTATATGTAAACTGCATGGGGTCCAGAGCCCCCACCCCAGCAAACTTAACAGTTCCTTTTTGATCTGCCTTAACATGACTTTATGACCAAGTCAGTGCCACTGGTCTGAGGTCATTTAGCACTTTAGGGGTTCCGCTTTTAGCCACTGGAACAACAATGGACTCCTTCCATAACTTTGGGACGAATCGCTGCTTCAGAGACATCCTAAATATATTACAGAACACCTCACAGAGCTTAAGCAATCTTCCTGTAATAACATCTGGCCCCATGCTCTTATTTGTCTTAACTCTCTGAAAGTCTGCCTTGACATCATGGGCATTAGACATCTGGCTTAGCTTTTTGGAAGAAGAAGACTTTGCAGATTTCTCAAAGTTGCTCTGTGAATTCATGAATATCAAATCTTAAATAAAATGGCGGCTTGCTGAGTAGACGCGTGTAAGACTGCTCTTATCTCAACCCTTCTAAAAGCTTAATTCTATGCGTCATTCAGCCCAACTGCAACATCAAGGCTCAAGAAAATACCAATGAAACAAAGGAAGACACAACAAACCAACCTGACTAATTTCACAACTTCAACTGCCAAGGCCAAGCTCACCACTAATAATGACACTATGGAAGCTAGCGTTAGCCCTAGCCCCGCTGCTAGCTCTGGCCCCAAAAAACAGCCGGAGGGAGACATTACTACTGCCAGGCAAGAGTCTGGTACCTCTTTGACAATAATTCTGGCAGCTATTAACACCATGAAGACTGAGGTCTCGTCCAAATTCGATCACATCATGTCCGCGAAAATCTCAATAACAGAAGACGATGTGAACGGCACGAGTGAAAAGACTTGTCGTCTACAAGAATCAGCTGGTGAGGTTCTACCAGGACATGATGGCGGAGACGCACAAGAAGCTAAAAGAGTTTGAGGAGGTGAGGCGACAACTCCGTTCATTGGGGCTCCGGTACGGTACGATCCCTCCTGCCCGGCTTATTGTTACCTACAAGGATCACACTTGTGATCTTCACCAGCGCCGACATAGCTGAACGGTTCATTAAGAAGATCCACTCGGATAATCATGCGGACGGAGGTATTGATGAACAGATGACACCGTCGGAAATGATAAATAATCTAAAACCACTGTTGGGACATTGTTCTGATGTGTGGATACAGTGTAGACGGGAGTGGAGAGTACAGTGAAAGTTAATCAAGTTGTTAAACTGAATTCTGATCACTCTCCATCCGCGGTCTATGGAACAATTCTCTGGTTTAATATGCTTTGGGTTGCCTTAAAAGAATTTGCCTTAAAAGAATTTTCTGAATCGTAGTAGCAGAGTAGTTACACATATTCTGTTTGTTGTTTTTCATTTTTTCTTTTCACATGAGGATAGCTTTACTGATCCTCACACTGTGTGGACCAGAGTTTTTCTTTCTGGAGGTCCAATATATGAAGGTGGGGAACATCTGACAGGGTAGTATTCAGGCAGATTAATGTGGCCAAGGGGAATAATTTTGTTCTTTGTTCTTTGTTAGGTCTGAAATTACTGAAAGTCTAGGGAAGACTCAAAACAGTTGGTCCATATGTCTCTTGATCTTAAGGTTAGAATTACATCCTGGAACTGCAGAGGGCTACTAAATACTAAAAAAAAAGTCAAGCAAGTTATGAACAGGATTAAAACATTGTAATCTAATATAGTATTCCTTCAAGAAACCCACCTAATACATGAGGATGAGCTTAAAGTGAGGAGGAGGTGGAAGGGTAAAACTCTGTCAGCCCCCTTTACTTCTCAGGCAAGGGGTGTCATGACTTTAATCCATGACTCTGAGTACAGAGTCATGGACAAATTCATAACGTCATCAAAGATAAGCCAGGGCGATACTTGATTATTTATATTTCTCAGGGAACAGTTAATTCTGATAAATGTATATGCTCCAAATGCATTCAAAACCAAATTTTTCCAAAACCTATTTCTTACTATTGCTTCATTATCTGGTGCTTGTATTAATGCAACCAATATTCATGTTTCTCTGGTCCACACCAGTCGTACTCTCGCATCGATTTCTTTCTGGTTTCAACACTACTAAAATGTAAAATAAAGGAGGCTTTCTATGATGCCATATTCCTGTCAGACCCAAACTCCTTAGTGTATTATGATCCCAATTTGTCTAGTGATATTACCAAATGGAGATTTAAAACAAATTGGTTGGCAGATACTGTCTTTGCTACTTTCTTAGATTAACAGATTAAACACTTTGAAATAAATACGATAGAAACCTCAGGGAGTATCAAATGGGAAGCGTTTAAGGCCTTTATTAGGGGACAAATAATTATCATTACTATCTCTAAACCAAAGAAACTTACAATAAGACAAAATCATTAGAAACAGAAATAAAGACATTAGAAGACGAATACTACCAGTTAGATTCTCAAGAGGCCCACCAAAAATTACTCCTGTTGAGAACACAATAAAATGAAATATCTACAACTAGAGCTTTATCAAGTTTATTACGGCTTAAACAAGCGTTTTACGATCAAGGAGAAAAACCTGGCAGAGTGCTGGCATGGCCCATCAAACAATTTCAGAATGAAAGAATTATAACCTCATTACAAAACGATAGTGACGAAGATATCGTCGATCCTATTTAAATAAATGAAAACTTTAAAATATTTTATGAAAAGCTTTATAGCTCAGAAGTAGGTCTCAATACATTTAAAATGAACAATTCCCTGGACAACATCCACATTCTCAAGATTTCAGAAATAATTAAGGAAGAACAAGAGAAAGATATAACTTTAGTGGAACTATCTATGGCTATTGACAGTATCAAAGGAGGGAAAACCCCTGGACCAGATGGGATACCCATTAAGGTTTACAAAATGTTCAAGACTAGACTGATGCCAGCATTATTAGAAATGTTTAAGGAATCTTTTCTCAATGGAATCCTTCCAACATCTTTAAGGAGAGCACTAATTTTGTTGCCAAAACCGGGCAAAACGAAAAAACGAAAATGAAAACTTTAATCCAATAGTCTTCCAAATGTTTGAGTAAAATAATAGCCTGGAGAAAATAATTTTTAATATTATTGACAAAAATCAAAGTGGCTTTGTGCAAGGTAGGTAAGGCTCCCATAATGTTAGGAGAATTCTAAATATATTAATTGAAGAAAGAAGAGCAGCAGTTACAGCGTTACTGTCACTAGATGCCGAAAAAGCTTTTGACAGAGTGGAATGGCCCTATTTATTTGAAATCACATGTTTTGGCCTTGGAAAAAAATTGAATAAATGGATCAAATTACTTTACACAGAACCATATGCTGAAATCATGGTCAACCGTAATATATCCCAAACTATTAAGATACGAAGAAGATGTAGACAAGGGAATCCTCTATCCCCCCCTGCTGTTCATTGTGGCTATAGAACCACTGGCAATAGCGGTAAGAACACACCAAAATATAACAGGCATGTCAATTGGACAACAAGATCATCATCTATTTGCGGATGACCTAATAATATTTTTTTTAAAAGATGGAAAAATCCATTCCTGAACTATTAGAACTTTTTGATGTATGTGGAAAAATCTCAGGATATAAATTAAACTAATCAATAATGTTCTTAAATCAATTGGAAAGTAAAAGTCCTAATAGCCACACAATTTAAACTTAAACTTAAACATATTTTAACCAGTAATTATGAATCATTACTGCAAGAAATTTCAAAACTACTGGAAAGGTGGACAACCATACCAATGTCAGTAATAGGGAAAATAAATGTCCTCAAGATGAACACATTACCCAAACTACTGTATTTGTTTCAAAATCTTCCACTTCCTCCTCCAAGTAACCTGTCCGACGTCCCCGGACATGACTGTCATTATTGCATTTATCTTATGACAGAGGGGGACTCAAGTGTCCCAACCCTCTCTGGTACTATTGGGCAGCTCAATTAAGAACACTGTTGTGTTACTTCACAGAAAGTGATCCTCCTCCCTGGAAGGAAATGGAGAAACTCCAGCTAAGTTTGCACCTCCCAGTATACCTGTACTCACCAAAAACAAAAATACATAAAAAGAAAACAAAAAACCCCTATTGTGAAAAATATGATTGCAGTTTGGCATCAAGTTAAAAACTATCTGAGAGAAATGCCCTCTCTCTCTTTGTCTTCAGCCCAATATGAAGCAATGACTCCTTCCCTCCAGGTAAAACAGATGGGGGATTTAAATCTTGGGTAACTAATGGGCTGGGAAAAATAGGAGACCTTTACAACTCTCAAAAGGTGCTGATGACATTTGTAGAAATGGTTGATAAATTTAACATACACCGTAATCATTTTTTTAAATACCTACAGTTGAGAAATTTCATTAGAACACACCAAAATAAAACATTATGCATCCCCAAAATGTCTACCATGAAAATGAATGAATGTGAAATGTTTAGGGAGGGGTTTGATATTCAAAATCTACAGATGGAAGTAGATGGAAGTACAGAAACATCTGCTGGACGGCTGGAGGCATGGAGAAAGGATCTACAGGAGGAAATTCCTGAAATTTCAATACAAGTGGTTGATGGGAACATCAACAGTACAGTATATCACTCCAGAAAAACAGTGCTAACCCTATACCTGATGTTTGTATGTGTGAGAAGGAAAAAGACACATTTTGGCAATGTACAGAAATACAAAAAATCTGGCAAGTAATAAAACTATGTATTCAAACTTTACAGATTAAAATACCCTTAACCCCACAGTTGTTTATATTGGGTCTATACCCAGATAATTTGAAGATCAAGAAATATTAACGGACATTTGAAGACGTAAGTGTGTTAATGGCAAAGAGAGTAGTAGCCCTCTCATGGAAAAACACCAGAAGTCCAAGTGTAAGCAGGTGGTTGTCTGAGCTAAATACAACTCTCCCCTTGGAGAAAATTAAATATACAATAAAACATTAACAACTTTTACCAGATCTGGCACCCCTTCATTTGCAATGTATTGAGAACATATTTTTCACATGTGCCTGGAGACATGTAAACAGTGGCACTTTGCAGTACCTAAGATTACAGAAATATGTTTGTTTGAGATTTGAAATTACTTGAGAGGGTGGGGTGGACATGTTTGTTCAAGACATGTAATTGCATTTCCTTGTATTTCTCTATTATGTTGTAAAAATATATATTTTTTTAAATGTTGGTAAAAAAAAAATTAGTTAAGTGCTTCAGCTAGATCTTTGATGTTATAGCTTGCAATACTAACAGGCTTGTTTTCAGTATTATTCTGCTGGCTCATTATTTTCCTCATTCCGTGCCACGCTGCCTTCAAATTGTTGCTGCTTAAATTTTCCTCTAGCTTATTTTTATATTAACTTGTAACTTGGCCCTCTAAATTTGCAGTCTGACCTCTCTCCTTGCTTCCTTTTTTCTGTCTCATCACTTTTTAAAGGAGAATTCCGGCCAATTTTTAGTCTTTGTTTTATATCAAATAAATATGTGAAACAATGTTTTGTTTTTAGTTTTACTGTGAGTGGATTGTAAATGAGCTACTTTTGCTGCTTGTCCTAAATCATATTGTACTGTGTCTAACTTCAATGGCGCTCGTTCCAAACTCTGCATGAAAATGCTCTCTTCATATTCAGCAACTCTCCTTTTAATGTCTATCTTTGTAGGTTGGCACATAGCAAAAGTGCAATCAATAATCCAAGGATGAAAACAGACAAGTGTAGAAAAGGGCGTGATGAACAACCACGGAAATTAATCTGCACCTTTGAGAAGCCCTAATTGATTTGGCAGTTTAATTTTTGTCCTGTCTGGCTAATCCATTTCCAGGGAGACAAAAAGGTGAAATGGCATGGCTGGAAATGAGGGGACAGAGGCAAAGGCAGTCTCCAAAGAATACTGAATGAAATGAGAGACACTGAGTGAAATGTCAATTCACGTCGACGGCTAGCAGAATGACAAAGTACTTACTACTCGCAAGAGGAATGCCTAATGAGAGCCGAGAGGTGACATTTGAGGGTGACGCGTAATTGTGACAGCTTTAGTTAGAATATTTTGTACATTGACAGCTCCGATTGACAACTGCTTGAAAAAACCTGAACTGACATGCCTAGAAATCCTCAAAAATGTCATCATTCAGTGGTCTCCCCAATTTTATCTGGGCTGTGCATTGCTCACCAGGTAGGAGAAACCTTTAGACAAGCTTAGATTTCTCTCTTCCTGTGGACAGACATTTCCTTCAGTGACAACATAGAGAATAGCATTTAATTTGGACAAACGAGTGAAACTACAGAAGTTCAATTAACGGGTAGCCCTTTTCTCCTCCAGCCTCACTTTGTAATTTAGGTGGGTCACTTTCACATCAATGTTTTGCCTATTACAGCTTTCCGACTTCCAAATGAACTCTGCTCTTTATGTGAGGAATCCAATCAGCTCATTTCTTTAGATACCTACATTAGAATATGTAGCAATCTTAGTTGAACAATAACTAATAAGATTACCTAAATTATTATATGGTCCAAACACATTGAGGAATCTACAGGATGGATTCCTAATGAGTTCACAAAAACTTTAAAAGATTTGACGCATACCCCACAAGACTAGGAGAATATTCTCTGTTCAAAGCACTACAGATGGCTGTAGTTTGCTTACAGTAATTGTGTAAGACTGTTAAAAACGAGCCACAGGGGTGGTGCAATCTTAGAAGCAGCACATGAAAAAAGGCCTTTGAAATGACTAGATCACAATTAGAAAGGCAGCCACACAAGCATGTCAGATTGAGTTGAATGACAATTAGCAGAATATCTGTAAGCAGAGAATAAGTATAATAACATTTGGCAGCCATTACAGAATGTGTTTTACAGCCACATGAAGAAAGTAATAGATTGCAAATGATCATGACCTGCAAGAGAACTGGTCCCAAAAACAGCACGTTGTCCTAACCCTTCAAACCATTTGGCTGTTTACAGTAATATTGATAAATCAATTTTAGGCTTGAATTTGAAGAAATGGCTATTGCTGGAAAGAGAAACCACACTAATTCCACCTAAATTTACACTGGAGGATGTATGCACATCCTGAATTGACTAAATACTGTAATGAAGGATACATGTTGGCCTACACAATAAAGGTTTAATTCTTTCTGAAGAACAACTCTGGAAAATAATAAGCCACACAATGACAACCTTATTGAAACAGATTAGCAGGGGTGGAGTGGAAAATAAATTAAAATGTAATCTCACAAATTACCAGAGAAATGGATGAACACTGTCTCACCAAAAGCTTCAAGACCTAGTGTATAGAGCAAAATCGATGGCCATCATCAGTGGAAATGAAAACAATTTTCCCTTCTATGATTTCACTTACAGTATGTTGTCCTCCAGCAAGTTCAGACAAACTCGATAAAGTCTTCAACCCACAATGTCTGAAACAGTTGCCAAACATGGTGGTGGATTTGTATGTTCATGTATCAAGCATTATGAGGCTAGAAGCACAACGGGGTACAAATGCTGCTACCATACAGCACACCAGCAGAACACTAGGGGCAAAGCTGCAAAGTGTTAACCTGGAACTTGATTTTGTTACGATCAGCAAATCCCATATATCCGAATAATGAAGTTGGACGTGACTTGAGCCTTGGCTGTAGCTATGGAAAGCCTTCTTGTTTTATCATGTGGTTTTCCAACTCCAAACGCATAAAATACGAATGTTTGGGCAGTGCCTGTCCACGTCTGAGGCAATGAAAAAAGCGCCCTTTGGTGTGTGTGTAGAACGTACTGGGGAGTGCAGCATCTAGACGGTGTTTAGCGAGTAGTATGTAAGGGGGAAATTCCACATAGGGAGGGTGGATGGGTCAAACACAAGAGCTTCACCCAGGAGAGCGGGGATTGTGTCCTGTGTGTGTCTTTAACCGTCCTGTTATTGTCGTGTGTCAGGGAAGCCGCTTTCTTCTTTAACCAACCCATAATTCCCGCGTGTCATGGAACCATAAGCCCACCCATGACCTTTCCCTAAACCCAACTGTCCTGTTCCAGCGAGTCATGGAACCGTAAGCCCACCCACGAGCTTTTCCTTAACCTAACAGCGTCAAAAGGGAAGCCAATAGTCCCGACCAAGCGCGTTTAGGTAAAGCGTGTTATATGACACTAAAGGAGACCTTTAGCGTCAATAACAATGACAAAAGCACCCAAACCAAGCGTCCGTATTTTACGAGATGGGAGTGAGAATATGTCACATATAAATTATTGTCTGCTATCTGTAACTATAATAAGCATTACATTTATCAGTGGTGGAAATTCTATATTGTACTTCAATACAATGAGACAGATACTTTTAAGTGAGTATTTGTCAAAAGTGGCTGATTGTATATGAGCTTATGTATTACTAACTAGATGGTGTATTGCTATGTTTTGTGCTAAATAGACTAATGGCATGTGTTTTTAGAGTCTTAACGTTTGCATGTTTTATTTTGCTTGCTGTTTGTCTGGGTTTTATTGCATGTACTGTTTTTATTGCATGAACTGTTTTATATATACCCTTTTGACAAGACTGAAGCTCCTCCCCCCTTTAACTCTTAGACCTAACTAACAAGCTCAATGCAAGACAGGTGTGAGCACCTCAGCTTAATGGGAAGCAGGTGTAGTAGGGTGATTGACCAGTGAAAAGGGGAAGGAACATAACAGCAGGGAAAAGATGTGACGCAAAGAGAGGAGGTGACGCTGGGGAGCAGGGAGAACTTGAGAGGACCAAGCGGCGGTAGCAGCTGAAGCGCTGGGCCGGCTCATGCACCGACAAAGCTCTGGCCGTGCCCAGGCGGAAGTGGCGGGGTGATGCTGAGAACAGAGCAAGGGAACCGGGAGCCAAGCTTAACGACCCGCCAAAAGACCAGCCGTGTGTATGCAGAGATGAAATCAGCCCTTTCATCAAACAACGGAAAAGTGTGAGGTGTGATAGGGCTACGGAGTTCAGTGCTGCCTGTGCCAGCCGGTACGGGGAGGAGTCCCAGGTAATGCTTAAGGAGGCCAAAGAAACTAAAAGGATGAAAAGAAGAGGGGACGCTGAAGAGCAGAGCAGAGACCAACTACCTGACACGGAGGACAGTGGAAACTGAGACGAACAGACGAGCTGGAACAGTTGCCGTTGGGACAAGTTGTCAGAAGTGCGGGTGAACGCGTCGTGGTGCAGACCGGACTACGTCCTTAGAGCCTGAAGCAACAGGGGGACTGCAGCCACCCAAATGAGGAGTCGACGCATGAGCGCAGATAAGTGAAGGAAAGTCTTCCAGCTGTCCTCTGGGAGTGTGGGGAAAGGAACTGTTTTGTATATTGTTTGACTGAGAGCTCCCTTTTGTTATCCCTCAGTGTCGGCAGGGTGGAAAACGTGACGCGGGCAGGTGCAAAGAAAGGAAGACCAAGGCTTCCCTGGGCGGAATTGGCCGGATTTTGAGATCAACATAACTGCAGACTGTTATGGACACTGGGGACTAGCGGCAAGGAGATCCCTCTCAATACTAAAATTCTTACTTTAATAAAAGTTTTTTTTTTTTTTTTTTTAGCTGTTTTACAACTTTTAACCTGTTTCAGAATAAAGTGTTACATTTATGAATTGTCTTGTCTGGTTCCGTATTTGTCAGTGGAAAGAATATTGCTGGTATAATAGGTTGTTTTTTTTAATGGATGCACCAGCTTCCCGGGTGTGTGACATATTTTTATTTTTTCACCTACTTTATACTTCTCCTACAATTCTATTGTTTACTTTACTATTTAACTTTCCTATTTATTTTTTAGCTCACTTTGCAGATTCAGATTAATAATACAATATATCATGGTGAAATTCACAAGCTACCTGCTAAGTCATAGCCTACTTCCGCAGTTATTTTTGTGTAAGTAACTGAAAGTAATTCAGAGACAGTATATAATAACTTGTAATCTATAATGTATTACATTTTGGAAGTAACTTGCCCAACACCGATGTTATTACATACATAGCATCATTTCCCAAACCCCAACATACTTCTACCAAGGTCATCACCATGGCTACGTAGAATCTACCTGATGTGTCTATTAGTTGTATGTAAGACTAAGTGGTGAATATACTGAATCACTTCAGTAAGAAAACTATTGCATTCAACATTAGCAGAACAAAACAGTAAATTATTTTGGGTCTCACTAAAGTTGGTAAAATGTTAAAGGATGGAAAAGATGGTAAAGAGAGTTTCTGGTTGGGTGTAATTAATTTCACTATCAAGTGTAGATCACAGCTGATTAATATCAAGATCTCAACTGAATTTGACTTCTTTTAAAATGTGCTTTTACTCATCACTTTAAGACAAAAGTTTAGTGAGGTTTTTCGTCTTATTTTCTGTGGTAATTTTGAAAGGTATATCCAAACCATTTTGTTTCAAAAAACCAAACCCTCCAACACCCCCTAGAAAGCCACTATTCATAAAGTAGTGTGCCTCCAGGCATCTGTAACACTACCTATGTAGCACAATAGTCATCACAAATGCATGTCTGATGGTCACTTGAGAGAAGGGAGGATGAGGATTTTCTGTTTCTGAATCTTTCACCAGAAGCTAATATACCACAGATGACCTTTTAGCTTGCCAACTTAAGCTGCAATATCTCACCACTCAAAAGGGGTAAATAATTCACTACTGCTCACTTAAAACTGCAGTATTTGGCACAGTATGGTGCACACAGTATGCTCATGTTTACCAACCAGGCTAATGTGTGGTGCTTCATATCAAAACCACCAAAGGTAAAACACAAAATAATCTGCCTCTGATGTTGCTTCTTATGTCTCATGTCTGTTCTGCTCATTCAATGTGTTAATTCGGTACTATCTGTTCTCTGAGGTTTCCTGGCATTTGACATTTCCAACAACATGAGATTGTACGGACAAAACAAGGCTGTTGTTAAATTGCAGTCAGTGCTTCCTGATATACATCAATATTTGCATTGTGTTTAAATGCAAATTTTAGACTTATAGAGCGCAATCTTCCAATCTACATCTTGCAGGTTCAGTTTTTCCTTTGAGGATTAATGATGGAAACCATTCATTGAAGAACATATTCAGCCCAGCCAGTTATGTGTTGGCACAGTCAGTGAACTGTGGGGAGTTGTTGCCCATGCATCTCAGAACCCCCGATTAAGCAACTGCATGACCTATTTGTAGCCTTATAATTTACTTCGACACAGATATTGATGGCTACTTTAGAAAAATTGACATTTTTAAACATGTGTTGTGTTTTTCCAATTTGAAAATCAGATGCAAACATCAGTGACAGTTCAGTGAGAGATGCATGCATCCAATCAGATATGGAAAGGGTTGGTGCACATCAACCATTCATTAAAGATAAGCTATGCTGCAGAGCTCTGTAATTTCTTTAAAGTCACTACTAAAAAATATAAGTATGACAGCCTTGGATCAAGAGTAAAACCACTGGTGGGCTTCTGATTTTAATGTGGACACTAGTAGTGCAATATAGACTTGTGTGGACATGCAATGTCTATCATTAAAAATGTACTGAATATGGTATTAAAGGGTGCAAAATTACGATAGGCAGGTGGCACTACTGCTGCTACACAAATGCATAATTACATTTTGCCACTATTTGTTTCATCATTAGAAATTAATTGAGGCAAAGGTTCATGGTGGACGTTAAAAGGAGTCAAATGAGAAACTAGAAAAGGTGGGATAAAATCTGCACAGTAGCTTGGCCTCAAATGTTATATATCCGGAATATTATACCAGATACCTGAGGTTTTTAAGTTTTCTTCAGTATCAAAGTAATCTAGTGGTACATTGCAAATAGTGCCGACACACCCTAGGCCTAGAGGAATAAAAGAAGACAATTTCTTTGTTGTGATCTACTTCAGTTCTGTAAAAAACACATGCTGTTTGCATCCTTTTAGTATTTTGTGGCCATTAAGACATTTTGTCATATCCATGTTGAATGATTGCTATAATTAAATAATAATGTGATAGCTATTACTTATGCAGAGTATAATAACAGTGTAAGATATTAACTTATTCGATGGAAATTAATTGGCACATCAATCACACATTCAGGAGTTCCATTTTTGTTGCTTCCATGTCAGGAGTATTAATAGATGCTAAATCATGATTTAAAACAGAGTGAATTTTATTGCAAGATTAACAAAGGGTGACAGGGGGACTCACATATTAATATCTTGACACGCTTGCAATTGTTTTGTCAGAGGTGTAGAGAAACAGAGACTGTTACATTTGTCTTGCGACTTTTGTTGTGTTGACATTTCAGTGAAACTGACCTCATCAGACAGTGATCTGCAGATATGTCATTCCCATAAAGTGGCACTTTGGTTCAAAACAGAGCCTTCTTCTTTTCTTTATATTTTGTTTATGTTCTGATGGTGGCAGAGACACTTACAAGACACACTTTGTTGAGGAGAGAGCAGCTACACAAAGCTCCGCTAATTCGGTGATGAACACATTTCATTTCCTATAAATTCTTCACAATCAAAGTCCCCAATATTTTGTTATTTAAAAGTGTTTGTGAAGCAACACAATCAGGAAATGTTGTCTTTTTATTAGCTGTAATTTAACACAACTCCTACAACAGTAAAATAAAGCAGATATCTTAAAGTACAAACAGGGGGAGCAGGAGAGATACTGATTATGCAGAATGGCTCATTTCAGAAACCAGCTCCAGTTCCCTTTACTTGAGAGGAACTCCCGTGTGGCGGGGAGATGATGCAGGACCTACATTTGATAAATTGTCCGGATTGTGCCCACATGCTGTTCACACTTCACTGAGATCCGAATTCAACACGACCCAGGTCATCTCAACATGTAGACCGGCTAATCAGATGCCAAAGGGAGCAAGATCTGATCTTGAGGTGTACAGACTTGACAGTTAATGCGTCCTGGCATGATCAGATGGCAAATGATGAATTGAAATGGCAAGTATAATCACGGCCAGAGCGGTGTTTGTCAGTCACAGTGAAAATGAATGCAATAATGTGACAGGTGCTTCACATCAATGTAATTTAACAATTGTCTCTAGAGTTTGGAGTCAAACCTTTTCACTTTTCCTCCAGTGAACCATAGCCAGGGAAGGTGTGTATGCTGCATTATTGAGGGGATGTGCTCCAGCAGTGCTTTGATTCTATGAGCAATAGACCTTTTGCGAGAAAGAGAGTGAGAGAGATAGAGAGAGAGTCTCTTCAGAAAACTTGCCATGCCATGAATCCATATCAGCTTTGAAGTTCAGAAGCCTGACTTCAGAAGGTAATGAGATAGTTATCACACAATTTCCCAAAGTTAAAAGGGAGAAATGAAAGCATGGAAGGGGAGAAATTTAAAAGTCACTAGTGTAGTGCCCGTCTAAAATGTGCTTGTTCGGGAACGAGCCGACTGCTTGGACTTTAGTATTGCTGCTTTCCCGGGACCGCTCATCCAAACAAAACAACATTCAACACTACACCTCCTTGGGTACTCAGAAATACATCTGCCTTGACATAGTTGCATCCCCTTGCAATGCTAGATGATATGTGTCATTTGCTAACAGCTAGCTATTTGGGACCAGGCTTTCCGGGAGCAAAAGTGTTTATTTCCCGTAATTACATCGCTGATGCTTAACACGTTTAAGTTAGCTACAATGTAAAATCTCTGGTCTCTCTTTATTAATGTGTGTACTGTACTATAATGAGTGACGGAGAGCGAGCTGTACCCAGCATGCCGTTCGGCGGTGTAATAGTTATAAGTTAAAAGGGGGTCCCTTCACAATAAACTACAGAGTGTGTACATAACGCACTACTAATCAGTGGTGGATGGGTGAGTACTGAAAATATTTACACAAATAAAATTACAAGTAATCCCTTAAAAAAAAGGGCTCAAGTAATTATACAAGAATACCATAACTATGAGGTTTCGTTGTGTGTTTTAATACTGTTTAGTGTGTGCAGGCCAAAAAGTAATTTCAAGACCAAGTCAAATTTCATATCTTTGAGTCTAAGTCAATTCTCTTTTTGGAATAGCAAGTGCTGTGCATCAGGTTAGAAATAGCCACTTGCTTTGATATTAAAGGTACTGCATATGATTTGCCTTCTCCAATAGCACAGCCACCTAATACAATATAATTATTCCTGAACCATTTATAATATAATATAAGCTTTACAAAATTGCAACAGCCCATTTTTTAATGAAGTAAGGTAAGCCTATATATAGAGGGAGAACTGTGTGGGATGTGTAAAGCCCAACAATGTTTTTTTTCACCCACATTTGCTCTCTCCCTATGCTTCTCAAAAATGGTTTCCTGAATAAATAACAACTGGCACTAGTTGCACTGGCAACAATCTCTTTTATGATATTGTTATTTTATGTATTGTCTTCATAAAGAAATTCTTTAAAAAATAGTTAGTTGTGCCATTTTAAATGGATTTCCTGTCTGCTATGAAACATCAGGAGACAAATTTATGTGGCATCCCTAACATACATACATATCCTGATAGCCCAGGTTTTACTGAAGAAATTCTATCTATAACTTGTACTGCACGGTATTAATAGCTTCATACCGCGCATTATTATTATTAATACTAGGGAGAAAGGGTGAAAAGTAACGAAAGACTCTGTTATCCTTGGACCCACAAATCACTAAATCTGTCCCTGACAAACGCAGCAAGTCCCAGCTACTCACAATCAAAAACTCACTGAAATACAGTCAGTAAAGGTATTAATTTTCTAAACAGGCATAACCATCGCGCTTAGAAAGTAACATTAAAGCATGGCGTTAATGTTATTAGTGAAGTTAGTATGGCTTTTTCAGATGCAATGGCAGAGTGGCACTGTCCCTGTAGGATATCTGCTTATTGACTTGTGAAATGAAAAACAGTTTGGATATAACATTAACATATACAGCATGAATACAATAGGCTATTTACTATTCACTGCAAAGACATGCTTGAAGTCTGCAGAGCCGTGAAGCCCCCGTCCCGGTTTTATTTACAATTTATATTGAATGTGTCATTTACAAATTGCACCAAATTCAACACTGCACATCATTGTACCCATCAATACATTCACCGAGTATGAAGTAGATCGGATGAATATTGCAAATTGTCAAATGAAAGACACGCACAAACAGATTCCTTGTTTTCTCATTAGATATTCCTTTAAAACTATTTAAAAGAAAGTAAAAACTGTGCTTGATATCTCATACAAGAATCAACTCCCTGGATAAAGTATATTAGTCTTACATTACATCCATTGGAAAAAAAAAAACATTTCATAATTCAAAGAATGCACTCTTATACAGTATTGAAGCTTTTATTCCAGATATTACAGAATATAAGCCTCTCCAGTTAAAAAAAACACAAATCCTGTGCCCATCAACCTGACAGCCTTCTATCTGTAAAGTTTAATTGCATATTGCTGGAGGATATTGTTTCAATGTGAAGAGCAACCTTGAAAACTTGAAAGTCTCTCACAGGCAGGCATTAGTGTTGTAATCAATTTTATGAGTAAGACGATCAGGGCAGTCAATGGAGATGTTTCTAGTGTCGGCGTTGGGAAGCAGATGGAGAGAAATAAATTGTGAAACAATTAACTGAATTTTTGAACATATGTTTGCAGCAATGATGATTTGACTTTAATGAGGTGATTGTGAAAATATTGATTAGTTGTAGTTGCACAGTGCAGAGTGCCTCTCGGAATAATTGTTGCCAAGATAATGCAACTTCCTGTTAAGACAAAGTGCCCATATTATGAAAAAAAAATCACTTTGTTTCTGGCATTTGGGGTGTTATTTTGTGTCTCTGGTGCTTCCACACACATAAAAACTTGGAAAAAAACTATCCTTGCTGTTTAGAGTGAGATATGGTTTCTGAATGTCCTCTGCCTTCAATCTTTGGGTGAGCTGTTCAAAATCTGCACGGCTTTCTACGTAACTAGCTGAGACAAGGTGGTTAACCGTAGCATGCTAGCTCGTTCTCAATGGCAAAACACTGCTACAGCACATATATATATATATATATATATATATATATATATATATATATATATATATATATATATATATATATATATATATATCCACACACCATAATCTACAAAAGAACTACTCCATGTCCCTGTTCAGCAGGTATTCCACAAGTGTGACCTCGTCTAGAAGAAGTCTCCCAGCTAATCCTGCCTTGGACTGACCAAAGTTGGAGAAAGAGTTATCTAGCTGATGGGATCTTACCTAGCTACTGCGCATGAGTGACTCCCAACAAAGATAGTATAGAAGTGAGATGTCTCACTCTGTAGCTAAAACAGAGATCGAAACACACAGGGTGAAAACAAGATCTGCAGCAATGTGCAATACAACAAAAATCTGGTGTTTTTTGACAATGAAACCATGGAAACCTATTCTGGTACAACCTCAAAATACAATTATGAACCTGAAAATGAGCAGAATATGGGCACTTTAATGAATTATGTCTTCACAAAAAAGGTTCCTTTTACTTACATAAAAGCTTTTATTATGAAGCTGTCACATTAGGAAATGTTGATCATCAGCAGTAACTTAACATGACTGCTTTAATCAATCATTAAACATAAAAATGAAACAGATATAACATACAGTGGTTGTGTAAGCTTACACACCCATGGTAAAGTTGATTAAAAAGAGGAATAAAAAAAACATCTTTTGGAAATTGATATTAATGCCTTAATTAAAAAAAAATTGGTAAATCCAACCTTTTAAGGACTCAATTTTCTTCGTGAATGAATAATGTATTGTAAATAAATAAATATTCTTCCTTAAAATACAGGGAGCATAAGTATACACACCCCTATGTTAAATTCCCATAGAAGCCAGCACATTTTTATTATTAAAGGCTAGTTATTTCATGGATCCAGGATACTATGCATTCTGACAATGTTTCCTTGGCCTTTGGAATTAAAATCCCCCCCCCCACATCATCACATACCCTTCACCATACCTAGAGATTGCCATGATTTTATTTCAGTTAGCTTAATAGCTGGTTTGATTTGCATTGAGAGATGATCTTATGGAAAGTTCCCCATGCCTATCTCTATGTATGGTGAAGGGTATGTGATGATATGGGATTATTCCAAAGGCCAAGGGAACTTTATCAGGATGCATAGTATCTTGGATGCATGCAATAACTGGCCTTTAAAAATAAAAATCTGCCTGCCTCTATGGGAATTTAACATAGGGTTGTCTATACTCATGCGCCCTATATTTTAAGGAAGAACATTTATTTATTTCAATATATTATTCCTTCACAAAGAAAATTGGTGTCCTTCAAAGGTTGGATTTTCCAATTTTTTTTAATTAAGGCATTAAGATCAATTTCCAAAAGATTTTTTTATACCTCTTTTTAATCAACATTAGCATGGGTGTGTAAACGTATGCAAGCCACTGTAGAAACTAAACTTCAAAACCACAATGAGACAAACTGACAAACTTTTTCTGGTCTTGTGTGCATTCATCTGTCTACTCAGTGGCCGTGTTTGTAAGCAGAGAGGAAGCCCCTTGATCTCCGAGGCTTTGATGATGTTAATCAGCTCATGATCACCTGCGTCTGACTGTTGTGCTAATGAGGGACAGACCTGAGGTAAGAAGGCTCCAAAAGCCCATACAATAAGTTACATCAGGAACGCTACTTACAAAGGCTGTGAGGAAAAATTGTTGAATATGTACAGTATTTGTGATAAAATTATATATATATATATATATATATATATATATATATATATATATATATATATATATATATATATATATATATATATATATATATATATATATATATTTTTTTTTTTCAATTCAAGAAACCTAAACATATACAAACAGTCACAAACAGTACACTGGGACATAGGAACGCGTCCCAGGACCAAAAAAATAAAAGTAATGATAAATAATTCATGAATACTCCACTCCAGTTGTCAGTTATCGTCTGAAACCTGCACCATATGAGATAAACGGTTGTGGTTGGCCCAGCTAGGGTCTGGCTGGCTCTAAATCTGTCTGATTGGGGGGGGGCGTATCTGCCAGAACAAATTAAACGTGATCTTAGAGATTCATCTGGTTCCCAGGCTGTCTATGGCCATGATCAGGCCACAATTTCCTCAATCAGAAACTAGTATAATAAAAAGAACGCCATGAAACATGCTGGAACATTCATGCTCCCTGAAGGGTGAACCCTCCTCTCCATTGTTTCACCCTGAGCAGCACCCTCAGGCCAAAGCATCAACTGTGAATGCGTCATATAAACATTCAGGCCCTCAATGGGACTTTTAATTGTAATGCCTCCTGTGCCTTTCTTAATGCGTCATAAACAGCACAAATTAAAAATGTGTAGCCCCACTTTGGTAAAACTCTAACCTCTCCTTCACACATACCGACTCAAACACAGAAGGCTTTATAGCATGCTGTTGGTTGAGAATGTAACCACAACACACAATCCTAGCACCATTCACCATGGCACAAGACTAAAGTTGCCCAGCTGCTCAATCTGTTGTCTGGGCATGCCACCCGTGTTGTGCCGGTGTTGTGTTAACAGGTAAAATTAATTGGAGCTGAGTGTATTATTTATGTGCTCATTGCAGAAACACACACAAGCTTATGGCTCATGAGAGACAAGTAAGAGCCTGAGTCAATATGTGTGAACAGGGAGTGAGGAGCCTATTTTAAAGGCATGGCCAAAAAAAAAAAAGTGGTAGCTCATGGGTACACTGACTCTGATCCAAGCCCAACTGCTTGGATAATCTAGACACAGCTGTGTGGCTGTGTGCAAATGGTGCATAAAGAATATAAATCATAGGTAGTGGTGAAAGGAAGTTACGGTGCATGTCTCACAGTGCTAAAAGACCTGTGCCAGTCATACAACTTCTAAGACACAATTTTGACTAAATCCAGCATGTTGCTTTGCTCTGCTTCATTTGATGAAAATCCCACTGGTTTGAACCTTTGCCCCCATTGGCAAGGCTAGTTTGAAGGTCAGGTAAGTATTCTGGTTATAACAAACTAATTCCCCTGTTGAGGACAATAACGTCTGTCTATCTTGTATCTTCATACCATTCACCTGTTCTTAATGAACTAAGAATAACACGTCAACGGAAGGGTTTGTGTTTGACGGTGTCATACAAAATTAAGTTCTGTTGTCGGCGGCAATGACAAAAAAGCTCTGTTAAATGTATTCTGTCTTCTGGTGCTGTTGTTGTTAGGCCTACCTCCCACTGTCCTGGTAAACAGCATAGTGATTTTGTCAGCAGCAAACAAATGCTCTGCGCTTATCTTAACAAAACTGAATTTTAATCTCCCAACTGTCCATCAACAGGACACTCACTTGAATAGAATAAAAAAAACTGTTGGCGACAGTTTTGTATCCTTTAACTTTTCCTGCTTGTTTACTTTTAAAGAATACACATTTGGAACTTTGACATTTTTTTATTTGATTTTACCCTGCTTTTCAAATTTCTCATTGTGATGGTGTTCAGGCTTGTGACTGTTTTTAGACTTTTCTATTTCTGAGTTTGAAAGTCATATTTAGAACTTGTCAATTAAAAGTAGTTTTTAATCAGAATATTACAATGGATTGAAAATAGAACCTATGATGGGGGCTTTTTAACACAAAGCAACGTCAACATTGTGCTGCAATATCAATAGAGATGCACCAATATGCAAATTCTGGCTGATACTGTTAACCAATATTAACATTGCTGTTATGGCTGATAACTGATATTTACAGATGTCGATATGATCTCTATGGTAATATATTTTTTACATGCAAGCGATACACAAGAATTTGGCTTGTGTCTTGAGGAATTGTAGCATTTATTCACGGATAAACTGTGCACACTCTGCACTGCTACATTCACAGCCATACCGTTGCTGTTAACTTTATACTCACTGACACACACACACACACACACACACACACACACACACACACACACACACACACACACACACACACACACTCCCTCTCTCTTTTTTTCTCTTTCTCTCTCTCCACCGCACTTTCTGCTGCTGCTGTTTGTGTTTAGGCTGCTTACTAGTAGACTGTAAAAATAGTGGACGTAGCAGCCGTGATGTCACTCATTGGTGTTCATTGGCTTTGAATTTAGTGGTACTATACTGAACAAAATTATAAACGCAACACTTTTGTTTTTTGCCCCCATTTTTCTATGTACACAAAAGGCTTATTTCTCTCAAATATTGCTCACAAATGTGAGCACTTCTCCTTTGCTGAGATAATCCATCGACCTATGAAGGCATATCAAGATGTTGATTAGACAGCATGACTATTGCACAGGTGTGCCTTAGGCTGGCCACAATAAAAGGCCACTGTAAACTATAAAAAGTGCATGTTTTGGAGGGGGGGGCTTCAAAAACCAGTCAGTATCTGGTGTTAGGGTTAGGGTTCATCCGTGAAGAGAACACCTCTCCAAAGTGCCAGACGCCATCGAATATGAGTATTTGCCCACTCAAGGCGGTTACAACAATAAACTGCAGTCAGGTCGAGAGAGAGAGAGAGAGAGAGAGAGAGAGAGAGAGAGAGAGAGAGAGAGAGAGAGAGAGAGAGAGAGAGAGAGAGAGAGAGAGAGAGAGAGGGATGAAACCTAACCATTACACCAGATACTGACTGGTTTTCAGCTCATGAAAAATGCGGGCAAAAATAGTGTTGCATTTATAATTTTGTTCAGTGTACATCTTGGTTTTTTGCAACCCGAAATGATGATTTTTGACAAGACGGTGGAGCTGAGGAGGATGACGCAGCCAAGCCAGTGTTGTTTATTGGTTCAATGACACTGAGCAAGGTAAAAGGTAGAAAGTTGCCAGTTTTCAAACTTTTTTCAAGCAATAACTGGCAGGGTAACACAGACCCACGGTTACTGCCGCCATTCTGCATGTACAGTTGAACAGAAAATCTCCAAACCTTTCCTAACGCTAGTGGCAGCTAGTTAGCTTGGTTAGCAGAATGCTTAACAAGACATTTTTAGGCAACTAAGTGTTCCAGTTAACTTTATAAAGTGAAAACACTGTGAAAGGGTCAAAGTTTAAGAAAAACAGACAGAAAACACCCAGATACAAGTTATGGTTATTTTAATGTACACATGCCATCGATATGCATTGCTAAGCCTCTGTCATGATTGACAGTACGGCGTGTAGCCGTGCCCCTAAAGCATCCCCTTGCTTTATCGTCAATTTTTAAATGAACATCATGCTCTATTGGAGAAGACATGACAGTAACAATAGAGGCCATACACTCTTTATGAAAATGTTTATTGAGGTAATACATTAAGTGAGAAATAAGGTCATTGCAACCAGTGGAGTCACCCCTTGCTGGAAATTAGATAGAATCCAGATTTAACACACTTCTGCATTGGCTTTAATTTTCAGGCCCAAAAGCTTTGTCTATTATTTTTGCAGTCTATGCTTGCTTCTGTTGCCTAATAGTTTTCGTAATTGTAGTTTAAGGGGTGTTGATGAGAATGCATCAGTGATAATGTTGACTATTATTGAAGACAAAAAAATGATAGATAGAGAAGAAGAAGCAGGAAACACCTAACCAAATACAGTAAGAGGCTAACTACAGCTGGACTGATTCTTATTTCCAGCATGATCAGAGAGTGATCCCCAGTAACTAGTCCTCATTGGGTCCTTTGGGTCTAATGTCACTGCTTTACCAGTATAAACGCTGCTGCACTCTCAGTGATTGATACCTCCATCTTCGAACAGATGTCAGCGATTCCTTTTGATTGACAGCTTGAAATGACTTTCTTTACTCACCCAAAGTGCTTTCTGTCTACTTTCACCTGAGGATATTGAATCAGTCATTCCTGTTAACACCCCCCTTCCTTCCACACAAACAAAGTCACATACTCATCCATGCACATACACTTTGCGATGTAAAGAACTTCTTCCTCTTCTTCCTTCAAAGTGTATGCTGGCCTTCACACTGTCATTGACCTGAGACTGATAAAGCCCTCTCAATAGAATGTCTGCAGTGTGGAGGTAGTCAATTTCTATAAGCCAGCTAAGACACATATGCTGTAATTGTGGAATTATAATAAACAAAGTCTTGAGGACATAACTGCATAATATTATCTTATTGTGTTGAAATATACCTTCAACTTTCTCTTAGTAGACACTGTAATTTGCCGCCACGTTCCCTGCCGCAGTAGCACCTTGACAGCACACACCACTGTTGTGCCATCTCATCTGGGGTTATACAAGTGGAGACCATAGATAATACTTAAATAAAACATTGCTGGGAGTGTAATTTCAGGCCCTGTATGCAAAAGTGCTGCGGTTTCATCATCTCAAGCATGCTGTGGAAAATTGCCTAAATGTTAATCCAACTGTTGTACAAGCGTGTGACAACTCCTCTATCCCTCCACACTAAAAGCAATCCTCTTCTTTTTGTTCTCTCCCTCTGTTTTCCTAGATAGTTACTTCATTTACCATGATAACATTATTGTTGCAGACAAAGAGGTAAAAAAAAATAAAAGTCAGAAGCTGAAGGTAATATCACAAAAAACCCACAGGATGAGTCAAGATTTAAGTGGCTATTTAAATTAGGTGTGAGGAGTTAGAGTGGAATGAATTTGAAGACTCAGGTGATGAAGCAGTGTCACAGGATGAGGTAGGTTTTAAATGAGCTCATCCCAGCCTCCTGGAATTGAAAAGCAGACTACAGCACTATAAAAAACAGGGAACTCATGCAGTGTTTGATATGACCTTGACTCATTGAGTCAAGGTGCATTCCGTTTATATTAAAACTGTATTAAGGGACATTTTTGATATTAACATTAAATCAAATGACTCAGTAATATAAAAGGGCTGCTACTACTGCTAATCCACTGGGAAATAACAGCCCTAGCTCTAAGCCTTTAGCCAATTATTCTTATTGTTTGGGGTTTTCTGGTCCATGCAGACTGTATGAAAGAGAAATTTTGAGGCGAAGTGAGTCAGTTCTGAAAAAAATATAACCGTTATTATATATTACATAATAATTATAACCGTGGAAATAAGGGATCGACGTGTTTCAAATGAAGGTCTGGGTGTCATTTCAGTTGGTGCTCTCATACCTCCCAAACACAAAATGTACAGTATGTCCACCTCCCAAATCTCAACGGTGTGCCATGATGTCCATGATTTGATTTTTGTCTGGGTTTTACCCACATTTGGACACCAAGGACACAGCTTAGTTAATTCTTCCAAATGACATGATCTCTTCTTTGCAGACCAAAACAAATTCATGCTCCAGGCTCCACCATTACCCCACAATTTGGTTTAATTTCTTATAGCTGTTAGTAGCTTTCTGACAATGGTTTCCATCAACACTACCTTAAAAATCAAATATTAGTTTTCTTATATATAAATACAAACTCAAAACAAGGTTGGAATTGGAGTGTTTAATTGGAACACAGCTCAGTTTTGCAATCAGTTTGTCTTCCGTGCCTCCTCTCTTTAAAATGATCTGTCGCTGTAAACAATGTGCAACAACCAATACGAAGCTTCATTTAGAAGGCTACATTAACCTGAGCTAACTACAGTTAGCAATTAGACTATAACAGTGTAGAGCAATTATGAGCTCCAGATTATCCAATGCAGCATGATGAAAACAGTACTAAACAGTTTAGTATTGGAATTAGCAATTATACATACATAATTTTAAGTTTATTTACATGTTTAAAAAAAATGATTTTTCTTCCTCCAAGCTCAGGTCCTTCTGCTAGAGGGTTCTGCGCAGTATCTTAGCTGTTCCTACTGTGCTCTTCTGGAGAGATTTCAGATGTTATATACTGTCAATTTTTGCAGATGATTCAGGGGGCTTAGCTGCTTTCCAACCATATTGTTTTTTTGTAAGAGAGCTAATTTTTTTCAAGCCTGTATCCTGCAAATAGCCACATAGTGGCCTGTCAGCTCTCTGTTTTGTACGCATTATAAGGGTTCAAGGCTAGGAGTTCCAACACATTAACCACATAATGAAACACAATAACGCCACCATGCAGAGTGCTCCGGTCATA
This sequence comes from Percina caprodes, assembly GCA_013375575.1. Lineage (NCBI taxonomy): Eukaryota > Metazoa > Chordata > Actinopteri > Perciformes > Percidae > Percina > Percina caprodes. The sequence goes on from JABXJD010000058.1 coordinate 438,465, forward strand.
CAGCCTATAAGCTGACTAAATCAATATTATGATAAATAACTGCTTACATTATGACAATTCAAAGAAAAAAAAGAAAAAGGTGGAAGAAAAAGTACATACTTCAACTCAGTCACTGAAAGGAATCAATGGAGATACGTAGGACCAATATCAATAAAAAATCAATCAAAATGTATTTATATAGCACTTCACAACAACCAGCAGGTATCCAAAGTGCTGAACAAAATGAGTAAAATCACATCATACAATAGAAAGAACATAGAAAACAGTAAAATCAGAAGAGGTTACAAAGAAACAAAAAAAAAAAAATGAAATTGTCACACCACTGCTACGTATTAAAAGCCAGACTGAACAGATATGTTTTGAGTTCAGACCTAAAAAGAGCGACATCTGTAACAGTACGTATATCGGGGGGTAACTTGTTCCAGAGTCTCGGGGCAGCAACTGCAAAAGCCTGATCACCCCACCATTTATATCTGGACCTTGGGACTTCTAAGACCAACTGATTTGAAGATTGCAAAGACCGGTTGTGCACCCGCAAAGTTAAAATTTCAGACAAATACTCTGGGGAGAGACCATTTAAAGCTTTAAAAACAAACAATAAAATCTTAAAATCTATTCTAAAACGCACTGGGAGGCAATATGTCAGCGTTCATTGAAGCTTAGATTGTTTTACAATAAGCAAAAAGGAATGGCACCACCATCAACAAAAACTAAGGCATTAATCATTTTAAGTGCAACATTCCCTATTTGTTAGTCATTTAGGGCACCACATCAAATGAGAGCTAAGGACCAGTGGCTTTAAAAAAAGTGTGAGTGTATGCTAACAGTTTTCAAAGAGTCAAAGTAGTTGGTGAGGAGGTTAAGCATCTATCCAAGAGATAGGTACAGTGAGGAAAATAAGTATTTGAACACCCTGCTATTTTGCAAGTTCTCCCACTTAGAAATCAGGGAGGAGTCTGAAATTGTTATTGTAGGTGCATGTCCACTGTGAGAGACAAAATCCCCCCCCCCAAAAATCCAGAAATCACAATGTATGATTTTTTAACTATTTATTTGTATGATACAGCTAAAAAATAAGTATTTAAACACATGTCTATCAGCTACAATTCTGACCCTCAAAGACCTGTTAGTCTGCCTTCAAAATGTCCACCTCCACTCCATTTATTATCCTAAATTAGATTCACCTGTTTGAGGTCATTAGCTGCATAGAGACACCTGTCCACCCCATACAATCAGTAAGAATCCAACTACTAACATGGCCAAGACCAAAGAGCCGTCCAAAGACACTAGAGACCTCCACAAGGCTGCAAAGGGCTACGGGGAAATTGCCAAGCAGCTTGGTGAAAAAAGGTCCACTGTTGGAGCAATCATTAGAAAATGGAAGAAGCTAAACATGACTGTCAATCTCCCTCGGACTGGGGCTCCATGCAAGATCTCACCTCGTGGGGTCTCAATGATCCTAAGAAAGATGAGAAATCAGCCCAGAACTACACGGGAGGAGCTGGTCAATGACCTGAAAAGAGCTGGGACCACCGTTTCCAAGGTTACTGTTGGTAATACACTAAGACGTCATGGTTTGGAATCATGCATGGCACGGAAGGTTCCCCTGCTTAAACCAGCACATGTCAAGGCCCGTCTTAAGTTGGCCAATGACCATTTGGATGATCCAGAGGAGTCATGGGAGAAAGTTATGTGGTCAGATGAGACCAAAATATAACTTTTTGGTCATAATTCCACCAACCGTGTTTGGAGTAAGAAGAATTTTTGGGGAACAACCTCATTCCCTCAGTTAGAGCATTGACGATGGGTCGAGCCTGGGTCTTCCAACATGACAATGACCCGAAGCACACAGCCAGGATAACCAAGGAGGGGCTCTGGAAGAAGCATATCAAGGTTCTGGCCTGGCCTAGCCAGTCTCCAGACCTTAACCCAATAGAGAATCTTTGGAGGGAGCTCAAACTCCGTGTTTCTCAGCGACAGCCCAGAAACCTGACTGATCTAGAGAAGATCTGTGTGGAGGAGTGGGCCAAAATCCCTTCTGCAGTGTGTGCAAACCTGGTGAAAAACTACAGGAAACATTTGACCTCTGTAATAGCACACAAAGGCTACTGTACCAAATATTAACATTGGGTTTCTCAGGTGTTCAAATATTTATTTGCAGCTATGTCATACAAATAAATAATTAAAAAATTATACATTGTGATTTCTGGATTTTCTTTTTTTAGATTATGTCTCTCACAGTGGACATGCACCTACAATAACAATTTCAGACCCCTACATGATTTCTAAGTTTCGAGAACTTGCAAAATAGCAGGGTGTTCAAATACTTATTTTCCTCACTGTATATTCATCAGGTGGACAAAGAGACAACAATGGAATGCTTATCGGCTGGATTTTTCATGGAAAGGAATTGTTTGCTTGCATGTTACTGTAACCACTAGATATAACAATGGAACATCAGGACATTGTTTCTGTGCCTACACAATATAAATCACAAAGTGATCTTGCAGCAGAGAAAAGTACCGTAACCACCTACCTAGTACATCATGGATTCACCCCGGTTATGTATAATAAACTCTGATGCTTGGTATTGGCCAGCCCGCCCTCACCCAGAAAAAGACTATATGGGTTGATTATGCAAGCAGCTCATAACGACTGCCAATTACATTTCTTGTTAGGTGACAGACTCTTGTGGTTGTAGTAATTATTGCAAAAGCAGTCGAGGAACTGAGGTGACAAATTATAAGAGCACCACATTATGCATAAGGAGGTAGGTTGGGGTGTTATGGATCAAACAACACAGGACTTTCACTCAGGAGACCGGGGGTTTGTGCCCTGTGTAAAACCAAAGGTCAACTGTAATTTTAAAATCAACCAAGTTTTACCTATGAGTTTATAGCCCTTGGTACGTGAAGCAATGACAACGGTGTAACGGTGTAGCATCGGTGTAATGGGTGGAGTGGCAGTAGCTCAGTCTGTATGGAGTTGGGTTGGGAACCGGAGGGGACCAAAGTATGCTGGTGGACTGGTAGCTGGAGAGGCAAGGCACCAAACCCCCAACTGCTCGGGCGGCTTTCCATAGGCAGCCCCCTCACTCATCTCCCCATTTAGTGCATGCACTTAGAATGTGTGTGTGTAATTCAGGCCGGTGTTTAATAACAACAGAGTGTAAATTGTAATTTCCCCTTGTGGGACTAATAAAGGATACATACAATAAACTATTTTTGATGCCTAAACTTAACTTACTTGACACCCTTTACTATGTGTTTAAAAGTGATTGTTATGTTAAATAGAATGGTCACATGAGTCACACACTTAAACTGTCACCATGCAACACGAAATAGAACCGTTTTATGTGTTGCTTTTGGAGTCTTTGAAAATCAACCTATGATGATGTTTAGATATGAAGATGTCAGTATTGGCACTGGACCCAATGTGACATATTATAACAATAATAAAATCAATCAAACACCATATATGCTATTTCCTGCTTTCATTTAGGGCCTGTGAAAGTGAAAAAGCACAAGTACCAAGCACAGCTTTAAAATAAACAATCTGACATTTGGTGAAATACACATCGATTGCCATCTTACTCAGTGAGATGCAATGATCAATATCATTTTCAACTCTGGACATCCACTAAACTGATGTTTAACTTAGCTTTGCACAAGGCATGGAAGCAAGGGGAAACTGTCAGCATAGCTGCATCAAAAAGTGAAAGAATATGCCCTCAAACAACGCCAAAGCTGTCATTATTTTGCACCTAATATCTTTATTGATATGTGTAGAAATATAAATGTTAAATCAATACGTTGTATATTTAGCAGGCAGCTGTTAGATAAAAGAGCTATTTATTGGCAATATCTTAAACATACTGTCCTTATTTTGAGGTTGCCAGGGTAACTCACTGTCAGAACTCAGATGACTGCTGGATACAGCTATCTCAACGAGCCTGACCTTGCAATCCTAGCAACAAAACACATAATTTTGCATTGCCTTTAAAAATGCCTTCCAAATCATTTACAAATCACATTTTACAAAAATTGTATTGCTATACCATTGTTATGGTTTGACATATAAATTATTTGTTTATGTCATGGAAAGATCTTGAAGTAGGTGAAAATAAAATAAATTAATTAAAAATTACTTTTTCATCATGGTTTAATTCAAATGTTTTTTTTAATTCACGAGATAGCTAGCCATCCTTGTTAGTCAAACATAAACCTAGGCCATTTCAACTATTTGACTGATGGTGTCATTTTTCATCATGCCAGCTAGTTCCAACATGCAAATAAGACAACACTCCATCTCCATCTTTGTCCGCTTATCCAGTATTGGGTCGCGGGGGGAGCAGCTCCAGCTGGGGGACCCCAAACTTCCCTTTCCCGAGCCACATCAACCAGCTCCGACTGGGGGATCCGAGGCGTTCCCAGGCCAGGTTAGAGATATAAACCCTCCACCCAGTCCTGGGTGTTCCTCAAGGACTCCTCCCAGCTGGATGAGCCTGGAACACCTCCCTAGGGAGGCGCCCAGGCAAATAAGACAACTACAAGTCCTATATAGGGATAACATGGAGGGAGAGGTGGAGTTTTATAGAAAATGATGAATACAATGCTACATGCTACATTCTGAATTCAATTCTGAATTCTAAATTTGCTAAAACTCGGATTTCAATGCTCTGGATGATATATTCAAAGACCACTGAGAACATGAATCCCTATTTAAACGACTTTTGCACCTCACCTCTATTGTAACTGAGTGTGGCCATTCGGAACAGCTATAACCCCTGTTTAGAATTAGAAAAGGGTTTACTGACTATAAACCAGTTTGTCTCGGTCATACCCTGACTTTTTAGACTGTTTTAACCAACAACAGAATCCTTACAGAGCTGACTGGGGAAATAAAAATAAAGAAAATAGAAATGTTTTTTTTGTCAAATGGGAAGGACCCAGGGTTCCTGCAGCACTAGCATTTCATCCTGATATAAATGATAGTCCTATCTCTTTGAAAATCATTGTGGACAAAGAATCATTTTAAAAATAGAGGACAGGGATGTAGGAAATCATTAGTTTGGTTCAATAAAATATCCATGGTGGATGAAAACAGAGCGCTGCTCTGTCTGAGTTATGCCCCTAAACAATTGTCGTAATTGTTTGGAGGTGGCCCCAATCGATAAAAGGATTATTGGCACTGACAACACATGAGTACATATCAGTGTGTGATCAGTGTCATAACCGTTCTAGTGCAACAATACATTACATTTAATATCCTTGGACTGGTATCGAGCAAACGGAGGCCTAAAGCAATTAAAGGCAGAATCAATGCCCTGAGTCAAAACACTGTGACAGCTCTATTATCCCTAGATATAGGAGGCCTAGTGCAGTCCCATTTCTCTGCTTCTCTCTCTTCCTGTTGTCTGGTGCACATACAGTATACACACACATACACTCTCTCTCATTCGTCTTTAAATATCTGCAGTAGAGTAGATACACCCTATCACATACATAATACACCAACCTTTCAATTTTTTTAAACCATTTTCCTTCTCTTTTTTCCAAAAACATTGTTACCGTCTTTGAGTCTGAAATAATCCCTTCTGGTATTTTCTTACTTTTTCCTTCATTACCTGCCTCTCCTCATTCTGTCTCCCTGTCAGTCAGCATCAGTCTTTAACCGTTGAAACCCACACCATCAATGTCAGCTACACATCAGCAATGACAGTGCTTTCATCTATTCACACTCTTTATGTGCTCAGGCTCTTCTAGCCTTCTAAGGTAACCACAGGTGAAAATGATTTTTGCCTGCATCTGCTCAATATTTTGCTTCATTGACCACTCTAGCTACAGTGGAGTTTTTTTTTTTTAAATCAGATAAGCCGGCTTAAGCACCAAAAGGGTCTAAGATTGCCCATAAATGAAAATATCCTGGATTGGAATATGGTGCTAATTAATACAGTAATAAAGTTTTGAGACACTTGTTTTAGTTGTTGAGTTTCAAAAGAATTCCTTTGAAAGAGAACATTAACAAAACTTGCATTTAGACAGATCATAATAGCTACAGCCAGTGGCCAGCACCTGCCAACATTAGATCTTGTTATTGAGCTCTTTTAATGCCACTGTGAATTTATACCAATCTTAACCAATCATATATGATCAGAATTAAAATTCAAAATGTCTGATTAGAAAGTTGCAACTGGTACTGTAAAATTTGCTTAGCTTGATGACCCTTTTCCATAGAGTGCTAGAGAGATTCATTTGCATGTCATTTAAATAAAAACATGTTCAATAAACATAAAAACACTAACATACTGTACATTGGCACAATTGGCAGAGAAAACGAGTTTGAATAAATAGATGCTTACAAGTCCACAAAACTGCACAGGTGTTGGTGCTCAAGTGCACATAGACTATAGGCAGTGATAGCTCAGATAGCAGTATTCAAACTGATGCATCATCACCCAGTCCTTTGCAAAGCTTTATCTTTATCATTTCATACTCCATTTAGCAAGCCCCTTTCCCTGTATAGAAGCATCTGCATTTTATGTTTCTCCTCTTAATTATTAAGATTTCCCCTTGAGTTTGTTACAGTTTGAGCAGCCAATCAGACAGCTGTCTCTCACAGGCTGCCTTTGCTGGTGATTCAACATGATGGGATGCCTAAATAACCACTGATAAGAGACGACTACAGCCAGCAGACAATGCCAAACACACTGCCAAAGCTGAAAGTGGCAATCAGCCACAGATGCTCAGTGGTGGCCCAATAGTGCCTGATTATGTTTTAGATATGGCCAGATTTGAGATGCTGGGCCTTATGTCTAGTGACTTTACTGTGTCTTTGATAGATTTTGTAATATCTATTTCATGAGGTATTTTACACAAATGGTCTAAGAAAGTCTCTTGTAAATTATATGCTATGTACGCACTCAAATGAAAGGAAAGTCCAGTTTTAAAACATCTACATGAATTCATGTCTCTCAATGTAAAACTATTTCAAATATATACAAAATGAACAAGTGTATTAAATATAAACTGTCAGTCTAAAAGAATAACTGACTCACTCATCCTGCTCACCTGTGCTTCTTTGTCTAGACAGTCCATGAGCATGATGGTGTTTAGTAAGCTTAATGCCAGCAGACAGACAGAGCTGACTGATGAGGCCGCTGCCTGAGGAAGTCACACTTCCTGCAGAGTCCCTACATGTTTTTTGTCACTTCACTGTCAGTTTGTTGCCTTAATATAGAACAGCAGGTCCTGCAGCCTGCCAGCTTTGTCACATATGAGCAATGTTACAAAACAAGTATCTAAGGTAATGAACATGGTGCTAGATTTATCCTGGGAATGTAAACTAAACTCCGCTTGTCATTGATAATTGACGAAAAAATATGATAGTCGCTACAAGACTAATTCTAGTATTTCTGAACATGGCATTTTAAATACAATGAAACATCCGGCAGAATTGGTCAGTTTATTCTGACTGAGTCGTTATTTGTACATGATATAGCTTTGATTCTAATTAGGGCCCGAGCGCCGACAGCGGCGAAGGCCCTATTGAAACTGAAGGAATTATTATTATTATTATTATTCTTTATTATTTTCCGTCAAATGAATTGCCTTTTTGAGGGACTTATCATATTCAAAAACTCACCATATTTGGCGGTCGCATCAAGTCTGGTGAAAATTTACGTATTTTAATAGTTTCGGGAATGGGCGCACAAAAATGGCTCGCTAGCGCCCCCTACAATAATTTGAAAATTCAGCCCCTGCAGTACGTTTAACGTAGACTCACGAAACTTGGTACACATATGTAGCATGGCAGGACGGACATAAAACTCCATTGTCGCCCCCCCCTAAACCCAACAGGAAGTCCGCCATTTTGTATTGAATGTTCGAAATTAGTGCGATTTTGGCCATTTCCACGTGTCGTACTTTAACGAACTCCTCCTAGAGCTTTCATCCAATCAGCTTCAAACTTGGTGTGTGTCATCTTAAGATGTTAACGATGAAAAGTTATTGAAAGAAAAACTTTTCGTCATAGGGCGTGGCCGTGGCGGGGCGGCCATTTTGTGCGATTCGCCACCAAAACAGGAAGTGGGTGTAACTCGAGCGTACAGTGTCCGATTGGTTCGAAACTTTTCAGGATTCATCAGAGTCCGCCCCTGACGACATATACGCACCGCTATTGGCTCAAAGTCATAGCGCCCCCTAGTGGCAACAGGAAGTAGGCCTAAAAGACAAGGTGCTATACTTTAACGAACTCCTCCTAGAGATTTTATCCGATCAACTTAAAACTTGGTGTGTGTCATCTTAAGATGTTGAAGATGAAAAGTTATTAAAAGAAAAACTTTTCGTCCAACGGTGTGGGCGTGGCATGGCGGCCATTTTGAGTGTTTAGCGATGAAGGAGAAAGTGGCTGTAACTACAGCGTACCTTGTTGTATCTGCTTGAAATTTCCCACAATCACCAAGAGTCCCGGCCTGAGGACACCTACAGGCCAATATGGACTTTTGTAGACAGCGCCACCATCTGGCAACAGGAAATATGCCTTATATGACAAACAACATCCGATTTACATGAAACTTAGAATGTGTGGTCTACATGTGATACTGAGGCGGCCCCTATATTTTGACCACGCCCAGTCACTCCGGCCACGCCCCCTTTCATAACATTTGAACCGTTTAAGGTACAGCTTTGTGTGAGGTGTCAATGAACTCAGCAGAGACTTCCTTCTTCATTGGTGATGTTTGACCCGCCCCCCAATGATGCGGCCACGCCCCCTTTCACAGATAATGAACCGTATGACGTAGAGTCTTGTTTGAGGTGTCATTGAACTCAGCAGAGAGTTCGTTTTTGATTGGTGATGTTTGACCCACCCCCCTATGATGCGGCCACGCCCCCTTTCACAGATAATGAACCGTATGACGTAGAATCTTGTGTGAGGTGTCATTGAACTCAGCAGAGACTTCCTTCTTCATTGGTGATGTTTGACCCGCCCCCCAATGATACGGCCACGCCCCCTTTCACAGATAATGAACCGTATGACGTAGAATCTTGTGTGAGGTGTCAGTGAACTCAGCAGGGAGTTCACTTTTCATTTGCGACGATGTTCAGTGTCTGAGTGACGCGCAAATGCACGGCCGCAAGGAGAGGCGTCCGCCAGTATCCCGACTCGCGCAGGTTAGCGAGGCCCGTTCATCGCTGCTTGCAGCTTTAATTAGGAGCGCCGACAGCGGCGAGCCTATTGAAACTGAAGGAATTATTAGGGCCGGCGCCGACAGCGGCGAAGGCCTATTGAAACTGAAGGAATTATTAGGGCCCAGCGCCGACAGCGGAAACTGAAGGAATTATTAGGGCCGGCGCCGACAGCGGCGACCCTATTGAAACTGAAGGAATTATTAGGGCCAGCGCCGACAGCGGCGAGCCCTATTGAAACTGAAGGAATTATTATTATTATTCTTTATTATTTTCCGGCAAATGAATTGCCTTTTTGAGGGACTTATCATATTCAAAAACTCACCATATTTGGCGGTCGCATCAAGTCTGGTGAAAATTTACGTATTTTAATGGTTTTGGGAATGGGCGCACAAAAATGGCTCGCTAGCGCCCCCTACAATTATTTGAAAATTCAGCCCCTGCAGTACGTTTAACGTAGAGCCACGAAACTTGGTACACATATGTAACATGGCAGGACGGACATAAAACTCCATTGTAGCCCCCCCCTAAACCAAACAGGAAGTCCGCCATTTTGTATTGAATGTTCGAAATTAGTGCGATTTTGGCCATTTCCACGTGTCGTACTTTAACGAACTCCTCCTAGAGCTTTCATCCAATCAGCTTCAAACTTGGTGTGTGTCATCTTAAGATGTTAACGATGAAAAGTTATTAAAAGAAAAACTTTTCGTCATGGGGCGTGGCCGTGGCGGGCGGCCATTTTGTGCGATTCGCCACCGAAACAGGCAGTGGGTGTAACTTGAGCGTACTTAGTCTGATTGGATCGAAATTTTCAGGATTCATCAGAGTCCGCCCCTGACGACATATGGCGCTATTGGCTCAAAGTCATAGCTCCCCCTAGTGGCAACAGGAAGTAGGCCTAAAAGACAAGGTGCTATACTTTAACGAACTCCTCCTAGAGCTTTCATCCGATCAACTTCAAACTTGGTGTGTGTCATCTTAAGATGTTGACGATGAAAAGTTATTAAAAGAAAAACTTTTCGTCAAACGGTGTGGGCGTGGCTTGGCGGCCATTTTGAGTGTTTAGCGATGAAGGAGAAAGTGGCTGTAACTACAGCGTACGTTGTCGTATCTGCTTGAAATTTCCCCAATCACCAAGAGTCCCGGCCTGAGGACACCTACAGGCCAATATGGACTTTTGGAGACAGCGCCACCATCTGGCAACAGGAAATATGCCTTATATGACAAACATCATCCGATTTACATGAAACTTAGAATGTGTGGTCTACATGTGATACTGAGGCGGCCCCTATAATTTGACCACGCCCAGTCACTCAGGCCACGCCCCCTTTCATAACATTTGAACCGTTCAAGGTATAGCTTTGTGTGAGGTATCAATGAACTCAGCAGAGACTTCCTTCTTTATTGGTGATGTTTTGGCCCGCCCCCTATGCGTAAGCCACGCCCACTTTCATAACTGGTGACCCATTTAAGGTACAGTCTTGTGTGAGGTATCATTGAACTCAGCAGAGACTTCCTTTTTCATTGGTGATGTTAGACCCGCCCCCCCATGATGCGGCCACGCCCCCTTTCACAGATAATGAACCGTATGACGTAGAATCTTGTGAGGTACCGTTGAACTCAGCAGAGAGTTCCGTTTTCATTGGTGATGTTTGACCCGCCCCCCTATGATGCGGCCACGCCCCCTTTCACAGATAATGAACTATATGATGTAGAGTCTTGTGTGAGGTGTCATTGAACTCAGCAGGGAGTTCATTTTTCATTGGGACGATTTTCAGTGTCTGACTGGCGCACATGCGCGGTCGCAAGGAGAGGTCCGCCAGTATCCCGACTCGCGCACTCGCGAGGGCCCGTTATCGCTGCTTGCAGCTTTAAGCTATTATTATTATTTATTATTTTCCGGCAAATGAATTGCCTGCCTTTGAGGGACTTATCATATTCAAAAACTCACCATATTTGGCGGTCGCATCAAGTCTGGTGAAAATTTACGTATTTTAATGGTTTTGGGAATGGGCGCACAAAATGGCTCGCTAGCGCCCCTACAATTATTTGAAAATTCAGCCCCTGCAGTACGTTTAACGTAGAGCCACGAAACTTGGTACACATATGTAGCATGGCAGGACGGACATAAAACTCCATTGTAGCCCCCTAAACCAAACAGGAAGTCCGCCATTTTGTATTGAATGTTCGAAATTAGTGCGATTTTGGCCATTTCCACGTGTCGTACTTTAACGAACTCCTCCTAGAGCTTTCATCCAATCAGCTTCAAACTTGGTGTGTGTCATCTTAAGATGTTAACGATGAAAAGTTATTAAAAGAAAAACTTTTCGTCATAGGGCGTGGCCGTGGCGGGCGGCCATTTTGTGCGATTCGCCACGAAACAGGAAGTGGGTGTAACTTGAGCGTACTTGTCTGATTGGATCGAAATTTTCCAGGATTCATCAGAGTCCGCCCCTGACGACATATACATGCGCTATTGGCTCAAAGTCATAGCTCCCCTAGTGGCAACAGGAAGTAGGCCTAAAAGACAAGGTGCTATACTTTAACGAACTCCTCCTAGAGCTTTCATCCGATCAACTTCAAACTTGGTGTGTGTCATCTTAAGATGTTGACGATGAAAAGTTATTAAAGAAAACTTTTCGTCAAACGGTGTGGGCGTGGCATGGCGGCCATTTTGAGTGTTTAGCGATGAAGGAGAAAGTGGCTGTAACTACAGCGTACGTTGTCGTATCTGCTTGAAATTTCCCAATCACCAAGAGTCCAGGCCTGAGGACACCTACAGGCCAATATGGACTTTTGGAGACAGCGCCACCATCTGGCAACAGGAAATATGCCTTATATGACAAACATCATCCGATTTACATGAAACTTAGAATGTGTGGTCTACATGTGATACTGAGGCGGCCCCTATAATTTGACCACGCCCAGTCACTCAGGCCACGCCCCTTTCATAACATTTGAACCGTTTAAGGTATAGCTTTGTGTGAGGTGTCAATGAACTCAGCAGAGACTTCCTTCTTTATTGGTGATGTTTTGCCCGCCCCTATGCGTAAGCCACGCCCACTTTCATAACTGGTGACCCATTTAAGGTACAGTCTTGTGTGAGGTATCATTGAACTCAGCAGAGACTTCCTTTTCATTGGTGATGTTAGACCCGCCCCCATGATGCGGCCACGCCCTTTCACAGATAATGAACCGTATGACGTAGAATCTTGTGTGAGGTACCGTTGAACTCAGCAGAGAGTTCCGTTTTCATTGGTGATGTTTGACCCGCCCCCTATGATGCGGCCACGCCCCTTTCACAGATAATGAACTATATGATGTAGAGTCTTGTGTGAGGTGTCATTGAACTCAGCAGGAGTTCATTTTTCATTGGGGACGATTTTCGGTGTCTGACTGATGGCACATGCGCGATCAGCAAGAGAGGCGTCCGCCAGTATCCCGACTCGCGCAGGTTAGCGAGGGCCGTTCATCGCTGCTTGCAGCTTTAATTAGGGCCCGAGCGCCGACAGCGGCGAAGGCCTATTGAAACTGAAGGAATTATTAGGGCCGCGCCGACAGCGGCGAAGGCCCTATTGAAACTGAAGGAATTATTATTCTTTCTTTCTTTCTTTCTTTCTTTTTCCGTCAAATGAATTGCCTTTTTGAGGGACTTATCATATTCAAAAACTCACCATATTTGGCGGTCGCATCAAGTCTGGTGAAAATTTACGTATTTTAATGGTTTCGGGAATAGGCGCACAAAAATGGCTCGCTAGCGCCCCCTACAATAATTTGAAAATTCAGCCCCTGCACTACGTTTAACGTAGAGCCACGAAACTTGGTACACATATGTAGCATGGCAGGGCGGACATAAAACTCCATTGTAGCCCCCCCCTAAACCCAACAGGAAGTCCGCCATTTTGTATTGAATGTTCAAAATTAGTGCGATTTTGGCCATTTCCACGTGTCGTACTTTAACGAACTCCTCCTAGAGCTTTCATCCAATCAGCTTCAAACTTGGTGTGTGTCATCTTAAGATGTTAACGATGAAAAGTTATTAAAAGAAAAACTTTTCGTCATAGGGCGTGGCCGTGGCGGGGCGGCCATTTTGTGCGATTCGCCACCGAAACAGGAAGTGGGTGTAACTTGAGCGTACTTAGTCCGATTGGATCGAAACTTGTCAGGATTCATCAGAGTCCGCCCCTGACGACATATACGCACCGCTATTGGCTCAAAGTCATAGCGCCCCCTAGTGGTAACAGGAAATAGGCCCAAAAGACAAGGTGCTATACTTTAACGAACTCCTCCTAGAGCTTTCATCCGATCAACTTCAAACTTGGTGTGTGTCATCTTAACATGTTGACGATGAAAAGTTATTAAAAGAAAAACTTTTCGTCAAACGGTGTGGGCGTGGCATGGCGGCCATTTTGAGTGTTTAGCGATGAAGGAGAAAGTGGCTGTAACTACAGCGTACGTTGTCGTATCTGCTTGAAATTTCCCACAATCACCAAGAGTCCAGGCCTGAGGACACCTACAGGCCAATATGGACTTTTGGAGACAGCGCCACCATCTGGCAACAGGAAATATGCCTTATATGACAAACATCATCCGATTTACATGAAACTTAGAATGTGTGGTCTACATGTGATACTGAGGCGGCCCCTATAATGTGACCACGCCCAGTCACGCAGGCCACGCCCCCTTTCATAACATTTGAACCATTTAAGGTATAGCTTTGTGTGAGGTGTCAATGAACTCAGCAGAGACTTCCTTCTTCATTGGTGATGGTTTGGCCCGCCCCCTATGCGTAAGCCACGCCCACTTTCATAACATTTGAACCGTTTAAGGTACAGCTTTGTGTGAGGTGTCAATGAACTCAGCAGACTTCCTTCTTCATTGGTGATGGTGTGGCCCGCCCCCATGCTTAAGCCACGCCCCCTTTAATAACTGGTGACCCATCTAAGGTGTAGTCTTGTGTGAGGTATCAGTGAACTCAGCAGAGAGTTCTTTCTTCAATGGTGATGTTTGACCCGCCCCCTATAATGCGGCCACGCCCTTTCACAGATAAAGACTTGCTTGATGTATAGTCTTGTGTGAGGTGTCATTGAACTCAGCAGAGAGTTCCTTTTCAATGGTGATGTTTGACCCGCCCCCTATGATGCGGCCACGCCCTTTCATAACTGGTGACCCATTTAAGGTGTAGTCTTGTGTGAGGTGTTATAGAACTCAGCAGAGACTTCCTTTTCATTGGTGATGTTTCCCGCCCCCTATGATGCGGCCACGCCCCCTTTCACAGATAATGAACTGTATGACGTATAGCCTTGTGTGAGGTGTCATTGAACTCAGCATAGAGTTCCTTTTTCATTGGTAAAGTTTGACCCGCTCCCTTATGATGCGGCCACGCCCCCTTTCACAGAAAATGAACCGTATGACGTAGAGTCTTGTGTGAGGTGTTATTGAACTCAGCAGGGAGTTCACTTTTCATTGGCGATGATGTTCAGTGTCTGAGTGACGCGCAAATGCACGGCCGCAGAGGGCGTCCGCCAGTATCCCGACTCGCGCAGGTTAGCGAGGCCCGTTCATCGCTGCTTGCAGCTTTATTAGGGCCCGAGCGCCGACAGCGGCGAAGGCCCTATTGAAACTGAAGGAATTATTATTAGGGCCCGAGCGCCGACAGCGGCGAAGGCCCTATTGAAACTGAAGGAATTATTATTATTATTCTTTATTCTTTATTATTTTCCGGCAAATGAATTGCCTTTTTGAGGGACTTATCATATTCAAAAACTCACCATATTTGGCGGTCGCATCAAGTCTGGTGAAAATTTACGTATTTTAATGGTTTCGGGAATGGGCGCACAAAAATGGCTCGCTAGCGCCCCCTACAATAATTTGAAAATTCAGCCCCTGCACTACGTTTAACGTAGACTCACGAAACTTGGTACACATATGTAGCATGGCAGGGCGGACATAAAACTCCATTGTAGCCCCCTAAACCAAACAGGAAGTCCGCCATTTTGATTGAATGTTCGAAATTAGTGCGATTTTGGCCATTTCCACGTGTCGTACTTTAACGAACTCCTCCTAGAGCTTTCATCCAATCAGCTTCAAACTTGGTGTGTGTCATCTTAACATGTTAACGATGAAAAGTTATTAAAGAAAAACTTTTCGTCATAGGGCGTGGCCGTGGCGGGGCGGCCATTTTGTGCGATCGCCACCAAAACAGGAAGTGGGTGTAACTTGAGCGTACGTTGTCCGATTGGATCGAAACTTTTCAGGATTCATCAGAGTCCGCCCCTGACGACATCTACACGCCGCTATTGGCTCAAAGTCATAGCGCCCCTAGTGGCAACAGGAAGTAGGCCTAAAAGACAAGGTGCTATACTTTAACGAACTCCTCCTAGAGCTTTCATCCGATCAACTTCAAACTTGGTGTGTGTCATCTTAAGATGTTGACGATGAAAAGTTATTAAAAGAAAAACTTTTCGTCAAACGGTGTGGGCGTGGCATGGCGGCCATTTTGAGTGTTTAGCGATGAGGAGAAAGTGGCTGTAACTACAGCGTACGTTGTCGTATCTGCTTGAAATTTCCCCAATCACCAAGAGTCCCGGCCTGAGGACACCTACAGGCCAATATGGACTTTTGGAGACAGCGCCACCATCTGGCAACAGGAAATATGCCTTATATGACAAACATCATCCGATTTACATGAAACTTAGAATGTGTGGTCTACATGTGATACTGAGGCGGCCCCTATAATTTGACCACGCCCAGTCACTCAGGCCACGCCCCCTTTCATAACATTTGAACCGTTTAAGGTATAGCTTTGTGTGAGGTGTCAATGAACTCAGCAGAGACTTCCTTCTTTATTGGTGATGGTTTGGCCCGCCCCCTATGCGTAAGCCACGCCCACTTTCATAACATTTGAACCGTTTAAGGTACAGCTTTGTGTGAGGTGTCATTGAACTCAGCAGAGACTTCCTTTTATAATGGTGATGTTTGACCCGCCCCCCTATGATGCGGCCACGCCCCTTTCACAGATAATGAACTGTGTGACGTACAGTCTTGTGTGAGGTGTCATTGAACTCAGCAGAGAGTTCCTTTTCATTGGTGATGTTTGACCCGCCCCCTATGATGCGGCCACGCCCTTTCACAATAATGAACCGTATAATGTAGAGTCTTGTGTGAGGTATCGTTGAACTCAGCAGAGACTTCCTTCTTCATTGGTGATGTTTGACCCGCCCCCAATGATGCGGCCACGCCCCTTTAAACAGATAATGAACATATGACGTAGAATCTTGTGTGAGGTGTCATTGAACTCAGCGGGAGTTCACATTTCATTTGCGGCGATGTTCAGTGTCTGAGTGACGCGCAAATGCACGGCCGGGAGGCGTCCGCCAGTATCCCGACTCGCGCAGGTTAGCGAGGGCCGTTCATCGCTGCTTGCAGCTTTAATTAGAGACGCCGACAGCGGCGAAGGCCCTATTGGAACTGAAGGAATTATTCTTTATTAGGGCCCAGCGCCGACAGCGCGGCCCCTATTGGAACTGAAGGAATTATTATTATTATTCTTTATTCTTTATTTTCCGGCAAATGAATTGCCTTTTTGAGGGACTTATCATATTCAAAAACTCACCATATTTGGCGGTCGCATCAAGTCTGGTGAAAATTTACGTATTTTAATGGTTTCGGAATGGGCGCACAAAAATGGCTCGCTAGCGCCCCTACAATAATTTGAAAATTCAGCCCCTGCAGTACGTTTAACGTAGACTCACGAAACTTGGTACACATATGTAGCATGGCAGGACGGACATAAAACTCCATTGTAGCCCCCTAAACCCAACAGGAAGTCCGCCATTTTGTATTGAATGTTCGAAATTAGTGCGATTTTGGCCATTTCCACGTGTCGTACTTTAACGAACTCCTCCTAGAGCTTTCATCCAATCAGCTTCAAACTTGGTGTGTGTCATCTTAACATGTTAACGATGAAAAGTTATTAAAAGAAAAACTTTTCGTCATAGGGCGTGGCCGTGGCAGGGCGGCCATTTTGTGCGATCGCCACCAAAACAGGAAGTGGGTGTAACTCGAGCGTACAGTGTCCGATTGGTCGAAACTTTTCAGGATTCATCAGAGTCCGCCCCTGACGACATCTACACGCCGCTATTGGCTCAAAGTCATAGCGCCCCTAGTGGCAACAGGAAGTAGGCCTAAAAGACAAGGTGCTATACTTTAACGAACTCCTCCTAGAGCTTTCATCCGATCAACTTCAAACTTGGTGTGTGTCATCTTAAGATGTTGATGAAAAGTTATTAAAAGAAAAACTTTTCGTCAACGGTGTGGGCGTGGCATGGCGGCCATTTTGAGTGTTTAGCGATGAAGGAGAAAGTGGCTGTAACTACAGCGTACGTTGTCGTATCTGCTTGAAATTTCCCACAATCACCAAGAGTCCCGGCCTGAGGACACCTACAGGCCAATATGGACTTTTGGAGACAGCGCCACCATCTGGCAACAGGAAATATGCCTTATATGACAAACATCATCCGATTTACATGAAACTTAGAATGTGTGGTCTACATGTGATACTGAGGCGGCCCCTATAATTTGACCACGCCCAGTCACCCAGGCCACGCCCCTTTCATAACATTTGAACCGTTTAAGGTATAGCTCTTGTGTGAGGTGTCAATGAACTCAGCAGAGACTTCCTTCTTTATTGGTGATGGTTTGGCCCGCCCCTATGCGTAAGCCACGCCCACTTTCATAACATTTGAACCGTTTAAGGTACAGCTTTGTGTGAGGTGTCAATGAACTCAGCAGAGACTTCCTTTTCATTGGTGATGTTTGACCCGCCCCCTATGATGCGGCCACGCCCCTTTCACAGATAATGACCTGTATGATTTATAATCTTGTGTGAGGTGTCATTGAACTCAGCAGAGACTTCCTTCTTCATTGGTGATGTTTGACCCGCCCCCAATGATGCGGCCACGCCCCCTTTCACAGATAATGAACCGTATGACGTAGAGTCTTGTGTGAGGTGTCATTGAACTCAGCAGGAGTTCACTTTTCATTGGCGACGATGTTCAGTGTCTGAGTGACGCAAATGCACGGCCGCAAGGAGGCGTCCGCCAGTATCCCGACTCGCGCAGGTTAGCGAGGGCCGTTCATCGCTGCTTGCAGCTTTAATTATTATTATTATTTTCCGTCAAATGAATTGCCTTTTGGGGACTTATCATATTCAAAAACTCACCATATTTGGCGGTCGCATCAAGTCTGGTGAAAATTTACGTATTTTAATGGTTTCGGGAATAGGCGCACAAAATGGCTCGCTAGCGCCCTACAATAATTTGAAAATTCAGCCCCTGCACTACGTTTAACGTAGAGCCACGAAACTTGGTCCACATATGTAGCATGGCAGGACGGACATAAAACTCCATTGTAGCCCCCCCCTAAACCAAACAGGAAGTCCGCCATTTTGTATTGAATGTTCGAAATTAGTGCGATTTTGGCCATTTCCACGTGTCGTACTTTAACGAACTCCTCCTAGAGCTTTCATCCAATCAGCTTCAAACTTGGTGTGTGTCATCTTAAGATGTTAACGATGAAAAGTTATTGAAAGAAAAACTTTTCGTCATAGGGCGTGGCCGTGGCGGGGCGGCCATTTTGTGCGATCGCCACCAAAACAGGAAGTGGGTGTAACTCGGCGTACAGTGTCCGATTGGTTCGAAACTTGTCAGGATTCATCAGAGTCCGCCCCTGACGACATATACACGCTATTGGCTCAAAGTCATAGCGCCCCCTAGTGGCAACAGGAAGTAGGCCTAAAAGACAAGGTGCTATACTTTAACGAACTCCTCCTAGAGCTTTCATCCGATCAACTTCAAACTTGGTGTGTGTCATCTTAAGATGTTGAAGATGAAAAGTTATTAAAAGAAAAACTTTTCGTCACACGGTGTGGGCGTGGCATGGCGGCCATTTTGAGTGTTTAGCGATGAAGGAGAAAGTGGCTGTAACTACAGCGTACGTTGTCGTATCTGCTTGAAATTTCCCACAATCACCAAGAGTCCCGCCTGAGGACACCTACAGGCCAATATGGACTTTTGGAGACAGCGCCACCATCTGGCAACAGGAAATATGCCTTATATGACAAACATCATCCGATTTACATGAAACTTAGAATGTGTGGTCTACATGTGATACTGAGGCGGCCCCTATATTTGACCACGCCCAGTCACTCAGGCCACGCCCCTTTCATAACATTTGAACCGTTTAAGGTATAGCTTTGTGTGAGGTGTCAATGAACTCAGCAGAGACTTCCTTCTTCATTGGTGATGTTTGACCCGCCCCCCAATGATGCGGCCACGCCCCCTTTCACAGATAATGAACCGTATGACGTAGAGTCTTGTGTGAGGTGTCATTGAACTCAGCAGAGAGTTCCTTTTTCATTGGTGATGTTTGACCCGCCCCCCTATGATGCGGCCACGCCCCCTTTCTCAGATAATGAACCGTATGACGTAGAATCTTGTGTGAGGTGTCATTGAACTCAGCAGAGACTTCCTTCTTCATTGGTGATGTTTGACCCGCCCCATATGATGCGGCCACGCCCCTTTTCACAGATAATGAACTCTATGACGTAGAGTCTTGTGTGAGGTGTCATTGAACTCAGCAGGAGTTCCCTTTTCATTTGCGACGATGTTCAGTGTCTGAGTGACGCGCAAATGCACGGCCGCAAGGAGAGCGTCCGCCAGTATCCCGACTCGCGCAGGTTAGCGAGGCCCGTTCATCGCTGCTTGCAGCTTTAATTATTCTTTATTATTATTTTCCGTCAAATGAATTGCCTTTTGGGGACTTATCATATTCAAAAACTCACCATATTTGGCGGTCGCATCAAGTCTGGTGAAAATTTACGTATTTTAATGGTTTGGGAATAGGCGCACAAAATGGCTCGCTAGCGCCCCTACAATAATTTGAAAATTCAGCCCCTGCACTACGTTTAACGAGAGCCACGAAACTTGGTCCACATATGTAGCATGGCAGGACGGACATAAAACTCCATTGTAGCCCCCTAAACCCAACAGGAAGTCCGCCATTTTGTATTGAATGTTCGAAATTAGTGCGATTTTGGCCATTTCCACGTGTCGTACTTTAACGAACTCCTCCTAGAGCTTTCATCCAATCAGCTTCAAACTTGGTGTGTGTCATCTTAAGATGTTAACGATGAAAAGTTATTGAAAGAAAAACTTTTCGTCATAGGGCGTGGCCGTGGCGGGGCGGCCATTTTGTGCGATCGCCACCAAACAGGAAGTGGGTGTAACTTGAGCGTACGTTGTCCGATTGGTACGAAACTTTTCAGGATTCATCAGAGTCCGCCCCTGACGACATCTACACGCCGCTATTGGCTCAAAGTCATAGCGCCCCCTAGTGGCAACAGGAAGTAGGCCTAAAAGACAAGGTGCTATACTTTAACGAACTCCTCCTAGAGCTTTCATCTGATCAACTTCAAACTTGGTGTGTGTCATCTTAAGATGTTGAAGATGAAAAGTTATTAAAAGAAAAACTTTTCGTCAACGGTGTGGGCGTGGCATGGCGGCCATTTTGAGTGTTTAGCGATGAAGGAGAAAGTGGCTGTAACTACAGCGTACGTCGTATCTGCTTGAAATTTCCCACAATCACCAAGAGTCCTGGCCTGAGGACACCTACAGGCCAATATGGACTTTTGGAGACAGCGCCACCATCTGGCAACAGGAAATATGCCTTATATGACAAACATCATCCGATTTACATGAAACTTAGAATGTGTGGTCTACATGTGATACTGAGGCGGCCCCTATAATTTGACCACGCCCAGTCACCCAGGCCACGCCCCCTTTCATAACATTTGAACCGTTTAAGGTAGAGTCTTGTGTGAGGTGTCAATGAACTCAGCAGAGACTTCCTTCTTTATTGGTGATGGTTTGGCCCGCCCTATGCGTAAGCCACGCCCACTTTCATAACATTTGAACCGTTTAAGGTATAGCTTTGTGTGAGGTGTCAATGAACTCAGCAGAGAGTTCCTTTTTCATTGGTGATGTTAGACCCGCCCCCCCATGATGCGGCCACGCCCCCTTTCACAGATAATGAACTGTATGACGTATAGCCTTGTGTGAGGTGTCATTGAACTCAGCAGGAGTTCCCTTTTCATTTGGGACGATGTTCAGTGTCTGAGTGACGCGCAAATGCACGGCGCAGGAGAGCGTCCGCCAGTATCCCGACTCGCGCAGGTTAGCGAGGGTTCATCGCTGCTTGCAGCTTTAATTAGGGCCAGCGCCGTGACAGCGAAAGCCCTATTGGAACTGAAGGAATTATTATTATTAGGGCCGACGCGACAGCGCGAAGGCCTATTGAAACTGAAGGAATTATTATTATTCTTTATTATTATTTTCCGTCAAATGAATTGCCTTTTTGGGGACTTATCATATTCAAAAACTCACCATATTTGGCGGTCGCATCAAGTCTGGTGAAAATTTACGTATTTTAATGGTTTCGGGAATAGGCGCACAAAATGGCTCGCTAGCGCCCCTACAATAATTTGAAAATTCAGCCCCTGCAGTACGTTAACGTAGAGTCACGAAACTTGGTCCACATATGTAGCATGGCAGGGCGGACATAAAACTCCATTGTAGCCCCCCCCTAAACCAAACAGGAAGTCCGCCATTTTGTATTGAATGTTCGAAATTAGTGCGATTTTGGCCATTTCCACGTGTCGTACTTTAACGAACTCCTCCTAGAGCTTTCATCCAATCAGCTTCAAACTTGGTGTGTGTCATCTTAAGATGTTAACGATGAAAAGTTATTGAAAGAAAAACTTTTCGTCATAGGGCGTGGCCGTGGCGGGGCGGCCATTTTGTGCGATTCGCCACCAAAACAGGAAGTGGGTGTAACTCGAGCGTACAGTGTCCGATTGGTACGAAACTTTTCAGGATTCATCAGAGTCCGCCCCTGACGACATCTACACGCCGCTATTGGCTCAAAGTCATAGCGCCCCTAGTGGCAACAGGAAGTAGGCCTAAAAGACAAGGTGCTATACTTTAACGAACTCCTCCTAGAGCTTTCATCTGATCAACTTCAAACTTGGTGTGTGTCATCTTAAGATGTTGAAGATGAAAAGTTATTAAAAGAAAAACTTTTCGTCAAACGGTGTGGGCGTGGCATGGCGGCCATTTTGAGTGTTTAGCGATGAAGGAGAAAGTGGCTGTAACTACAGCGTACGTTGTCGTATCTGCTTGAAATTTCCCCCAATCACCAAGAGTCCCGGCCTGAGGACACCTACAGGCCAATATGGACTTTTGGAGACAGCGCCACCATCTGGCAACAGGAAATATGCCTTATATGACAAACATCATCCGATTTACATGAAACTTAGAATGTGTGGTCTACATGTGATACTGAGGCGGCCCCTATAATTTGACCACGCCCAGTCAGCCAGGCCACGCCCCTTTCATAACATTTGAACCGTTTAAGGTATAGCTTTGTGTGAGGTGTCAATGAACTCAGCAGAGACTTCCTTCTTTATTGGTGATGGTTTGGCCCGCCCCCTATGCGTAAGCCACGCCCACTTTCATAACATTTGAACCGTTTAAGGTACAGCTTTGTGTGAGGTGTCATTGAACTCAGCAGAGACTTCCTTTTATAATGGTGATGTTTGACCCGCCCCCCTATGATGCGGCCACGCCCCTTTTCACATATATTGAACTGTATGACGTATAGTGTTGTGTGAGGTGTCATTGAACTCAGCAGAGACTTCCTTTTATAATGGTGATGTTTGACCCGCCCCCCAATGATGCAGCCACGCCCCCTTTCACAGATAATGAACCGTATGACGTAGAATCTTGTGTGAGGTGTCAGTGAACTCAGCAGGAGTTCACTTTTCATTGGCGACGATGTTCAGTGTCTGAGTGACGCGCAAATGCACGGCCGCAAGAGGCGTCCGCCAGTATCCCGACTCGCGCAGGTTAGCGAGGGCCGTTCATCGCTGCTTGCAGCTTTAATTATTCTTTATTATTTTCCGGCAAATGAATTGCCTTTTTGAGGGACTTATCATATTCAAAAACTCACCATATTTGGCGGTCGCATCAAGTCTGGTGAAAATTTACGTATTTTAATGGTTTTGGGAATGGCGCACAAAAATGGCTCGCTAGCGCCCCTACAATAATTTGAAAATTCAGCCCCTGCAGTACGTTTAACGTAGAGCCACGAAACTTGGTACACATATGTAGCATGGCAGGACGGACATAAAACTCCATTGTAGCCCCCTAAACCAAACAGGAAGTCCGCCATTTTGTATTGAATGTTCGAAATTAGTGCGATTTTGGCCATTTCCACGTGTCGTACTTTAACGAACTCCTCCTAGAGCTTTCATCCAATCAGCTTCAAACTTGGTGTGTGTCATCTTAAGATGTTAACGATGAAAAGTTATTAAAGAAAAACTTTTCGTCATAGGGCGTGGCCGTGGCGGGCGGCCATTTTGTGCGATTCGCCACCAAAACAGGAAGTGGGTGTAACTTGAGCGTACTTAGTCCGATTGGATCGAAATTTTCCAGGATTCATCAGAGTCCGCCCCTGACGACATATACACGCGCTATTGGCTCAAAGTCATAGCGCCCCTAGTGGCAACAGGAAGTAGGCCTAAAAGACAAGGTGCTATACTTTAACGAACTCCTCCTAGAGCTTTCATCCGATCAACTTCAAACTTGGTGTGTGTCATCTTAAGATGTTGACGATGAAAAGTTATTAAAAGAAAAACTTTTCGTCAAACGGTGTGGGCGTGGCATGGCGGCCATTTTGAGTGTTTAGCGATGAAGGAGAAAGTGGCTGTAACTACAGCGTACGTTGTCGTATCTGCTTGAAATTTCCCCAATCACCAAGAGTCCCGGCCTGAGGACACCTACAGGCCAATATGGACTTTTGGAGACAGCGCCACCATCTGGCAACAGGAAATATGCCTTATATGACAAACATCATCCGATTTACATGAAACTTAGAATGTGTGGTCTACATGTGATACTGAGGCGGCCCCTATAATTTGACCACGCCCAGTCACTCAGGCCACGCCCCCTTTCATAACATTTGAACCGTTTAAGGTATAGCTTTGTGTGAGGTGTCAATGAACTCAGCAGAGACTTCCTTCTTTATTGGTGATGTTTGGCCCGCCCCTATGCGTAAGCCACGCCCACTTTCATAACTGGTGACCCATTTAAGGTACAGTCTTGTGTGAGGTATCATTGAACTCAGCAGAGACTTCCTTTTCATTGGTGATGTTAGACCCGCCCCCATGATGCGGCCACGCCCTTTCACAGATAATGAACCGTATGACGTAGAATCTTGTGTGAGGTACCGTTGAACTCAGCAGAGAGTTCCTTTTCATTGGTGATGTTTGACCCGCCCCTATGATGCGGCCACGCCCCTTTCACAGATAATGAACTATATGATGTAGAGTCTTGTGTGAGGTGTCATTGAACTCAGCAGGGAGTTCATTTTTCATTGGGGACGATTTTCGGTGTCTGACTGACGCGCATGCGCGGTCGCAAGGAGCGTCCGCCAGTATCCCGACTCGCGCAGGTTAGCGAGGGCCCGTTCATCGCTGCTTGCAGCTTTAATTATTCTTTTTTTCCCGGCAAATGAATTGCCTTTTTGAGGGACTTATCATATTCAAAAACTCACCATATTTGGCGGTCGCATCAAGTCTGGTGAAAATTTACGTATTTTAATGGTTTCGGGAATAGGCGCACAGAAATGGCTCGCTAGCGCCCCCTACAATAATTTGAAAATTCAGCCCCTGCAGTACGTTTAACGTAGAGTCACGAAACTTGGTCCACATATGTAGCATGGCAGGACGGACATAAAACTCCATTGTAGCCCCCCCCTAAACCAAACAGGAAGTCCGCCATTTTGGATTGAATGTTCGAAATTAGTGCGATTTTGCCCATTTCCACGTGTCGTACTTTAACGAACTCCTCCTAGAGCTTTCATCCAATCAGCTTCAAACTTGGTGTGTGTCATCTTAACATGTTAACGATGAAAAGTTATTAAAAGAAAAACTTTTCGTCATAGGGCGTGGCCGTGGCGGGGCTGCCATTATGTGCGATTCGCCACCGAAACAGGAAGTGGGTGTAACTTGAGCGTACAGTGTCCGATTGGATCGAAACTTTCCAGGATTCATCAGAGTCCGCCCTGACGACATATACACGCCGCTATTGGCTCAAAGTCATAGCGCCCCCTAGTGGCAACAGGAAGTAGGCCTAAAAGACAAGGTGCTATACTTTAACGAACTCCTCCTAGAGCTTTCATCCGATCAACTTCAAACTTGGTGTGTGTCATCTTAACATGTTAACGATGAAAAGTTATTAAAAGAAAAACTTTTCGTCACACGGTGTGGGCGTGGCATGGCGGCCATTTTGAGTGTTTAGCGATGAAAGACAAAGTGGCTGTAACTACAGCGTACGTTGTTGTATCTGCTTGAAATTTCCCACAATCACCAAGAGTCCCGGCCTGAGGACACCTACAGGCCAATATGGACTTTTGGAGACAGCGCCACCATCTGGCAACAGGAAATATGCCTTATATGACAAACATCATCCGATTTACATGAAACTTAGAATGTGTGGTCTACATGTGATACTGAGGCGGCCCCTATATTTTGACCACGCCCAGTCACTCAGGCCACGCCCCCTTTCATAACATTTGAACCGTTTAAGGTATAGCTTTGTGTGAGGTGTCAATGAACTCAGCAGAGACTTCCTTTCTCATTGGTGATGTTAGACCCGCCCCCCAACGATGCGGCCACGCCCCCTTTCACAGATAATGAACCGTATGACGTACAATCTTGTGTGAGGTGTCATTGAACTCAGCAGGGAGTTGACTTTTCATTTGCGACGATGTTCAGTGTCTGAGTGACGCGCAAATGCACGGCCGCAAGGAGAGGCGTCCGCCAGTATCCCCGACTCGCGCAGGTTAGCGAGGGCCCGTTCATCGCTGCTTGCAGCTTTAATTATTATTATTATTATTCCGGCAAAGTAATTGCCTTTTTGAGGGACTTATCATATTCAAAAACTCACCATATTTGGCGGTCGCATCAAGTCTGGTGAAAATTTACGTATTTTAATGGTTTCGGGAATAGGCGCACAAAAATGGCTCGCTAGCGCCCCCTACAATAATTTGAAAATTCAGCCCCTGCACTACGTTTAACGTAGAGCCACGAAACTTGGTCCACATATGTAGCATGGCAGGGCGGACATAAAACTTCATTGTAGCCCCCCCCTAAACCAAACAGGAAGTCCGCCATTTTGTATTGAATGTTCGAAATTAGTGCGATTTTGGCCATTTCCACATGTCGTACTTTAACGAACTCCTCCTAGAGCTTTCATCCAATCAACTTCAAACTTGGTGTGTGTCATCTTAACATGTTAACGATGAAAAGTTATTAAAAGAAAAACTTTTCGTCATAGGGCGTGGCCGTGGCGGGGCAGCCATTTTGTGCGATTCGCCACCAAAACAGGAAGTGAGTGTAACTTGAGCGTACGTTGTCCGATTGGATCGAAACTTTTCAGGATTCATCAGAGTCCGCCCCTGACGACATCTACACGCCGCTATTGGCTCAAAGTCATAGCGCCCCCTAGTGACAACAGGAAGTAGGCCTAAAAGACAAGGTGCTATACTTTAACGAACTCCTCCTAGAGATTTCATCCGATCATCTTCAAACTTGGTGTGTGTCATCTTAAGATGTTGACGATAGAAATTTATTAAAAGAAAAACTTTTCGTCACACGGTGTGGGCGTGGCATGGCGGCCATTTTGAGTGTTTAGCGATGAAGGAGAAAGTGGCTGTAACTACAGCGTACGTTGTCGTATCTGCTTGAAATTTCCCACAATCACCAATAGTCCCGGCCTGAGGACACCTACAGGCCAATATGGACTTTTGGAGACAGCGCCACCATCTGGCAACAGGAAATATGCCTTATATGACAAACATCATCTGATTTACATGAAACTTAGAATGTATGGTCTACATGTGATACTGAGGCGGCCCCTATATTTTGACCACGCCCAGTCACTCAGGCCACGCCCCCTTTCATAACATTTGAACCGTTTAAGGTATAGCTTTGTGTGAGGTGTCAATGAACTCAGCAGAGACTTCCTTTTCATTGGTGATGTTAGACCCGCCCCCATGATGCGGCCACGCCCCTTTCACAGATAATGAACCGTATGACGTAGAATCTTGTGTGAGGTGTCAATGAACTCAGCAGAGACTTCCTTCTTCATTGGTGATGGTTTGGCCCGCCCCTATGCGTAAGCCACGCCCCTTTCATAACATTTGAACCGTTTAAGGTACAGATTTGTGTGAGGTGTCAATGAACTCAGCAGAGAATTCCTTTTTCATTGGTTATGTTTGACCCGCCCCCCTATGATGCGGCCACGCCCCTTTTCACATATATTGAACTGTATGACGTATAGCCTTGTGTGAGGTGTTATAGAACTCAGCAGAGACTTCCTTCTTCATTAGTGATGTTTGACCCGCCCCCCAATGATGCGGCCACGCCCCCTTTCACAGATAATGAACCGTATGACGTAGAGTCTTGTGTGAGGTGTCATTGAACTCAGCGGGGAGTTCCCTTTTCATTTGCGACGACGTTCAGTGTCTGAGTGACGCGCAAATGCGCGGCCGCAAGGAGAGGCGTCCGCCAGTATCGCCGACTCGCGCAGGTTAGCGAGGGCCCGTTCATCGCTGCTTGCAGCTTTAATTATTATTATTATTATTCCGGCAAAGTAATTGCCTTTTTGAGGGACTTATCATATTCAAAAACTCACCATATTTGGCGGTCGCATCAAGTCTGGTGAAAATTTACGTATTTTAATGGTTTCGGGAATAAGCGCACAAAAATGGCTCGCTAGCGCCCCCTACAATAATTTGAAAATTCAGCCCCTGCACTACGTTTAACGTAGAGTCACGAAACTTGGTACACATATGTAGCATGGCAGGGCGGACATAAAACTTCATTGTAGCCCCCCCCTAAACCAAACAGGAAGTCCGCCATTTTGTATTGAATGTTCGAAATTAGTGCGATTTTGGCCATTTCCACATGTCGTACTTTAACGAACTCCTCCTAGAGCTTTCATCCAATCAACGTCAAACTTGGTGTGTGTCATCTTAACATGTTAACGATGAAAAGTTATTAAAAGAAAAACTTTTCGTCATAGGGCGTGGCCGTGGCGGGGCAGCCATTTTGTGCGATTCGCCACCAAAACAGGAAGTGGGTGTAACTTGAGCGTACGTTGTCCGATTGGATCGAAACTTTTCAGGATTCATCAGAGTCCGCCCCTGACGACATCTACACGCCGCTATTGGCTCAAAGTCATAGCGCCCCCTAGTGACAACAGGAAGTAGGCCTAAAAGACAAGGTGCTATACTTTAACGAACTCCTCCTAGAGATTTCATCCGATCATCTTCAAACTTGGTGTGTGTCATCTTAAGATGTTGACGATAGAAATTTATTAAAAGAAAAACTTTTCGTCACACGGTGTGGGCGTGGCATGGCGGCCATTTTGAGTGTTTAGCGATGAAGGAGAAAGTGGCTGTAACTACAGCGTACGTTGTCGTATCTGCTTGAAATTTCCCACAATCACCAATAGTCCCGGCCTGAGGACACCTACAGGCCAATATGGACTTTTGGAGACAGCGCCACCATCTGGCAACAGGAAATATGCCTTATATGACAAACATCATCTGATTTACATGAAACTTAGAATGTGTGGTCTACATGTGATACTGAGGCGGCCCCTATATTTTGACCACGCCCAGTCACTCAGGCCACGCCCCCTTTCATAACATTTGAACCGTTTAAGGTATAGCTTTGTGTGAGGTGTCAATGAACTCAGCAGAGACTTCCTTTTTCATTGGTGATGTTAGACCCGCCCCCCATGATGCGGCCACGCCCCCTTTCACAGATAATGAACCGTATGACGTAGAATCTTGTGTGAGGTGTCAATGAACTCAGCAGAGACTTCCTTCTTCATTGGTGATGGTTTGGCCCGCCCCCTATGCGTAAGCCACGCCCCCTTTCATAACATTTGAACCGTTTAAGGTACAGATTTGTGTGAGGTGTCAATGAACTCAGCAGAGAATTCCTTTTCATTGGTTATGTTTGACCCGCCCCCCTATGATGCGGCCACGCCCCTTTTCACATATATTGAACTGTATGACGTATAGCCTTGTGTGAGGTGTTATAGAACTCAGCAGAGACTTCCTTCTTCATTAGTGATGTTTGACCCGCCCCCCAATGATGCGGCCACGCCCCCTTTCACAGATAATGAACCGTATGACGTAGAGTCTTGTGTGAGGTGTCATTGAACTCAGCGGGAGTTCCTTTTCATTTGCGACGACGTTCAGTGTCTGAGTGACGCGCAAATGCGCGGCCTAAGAGGCGTCCGCCAGTATCCCCGACTCGCGCAGGTTAGCGAGGGCCCGTTCATCGCTGCTTGCAGCTTTAATTATTATTTTTTTTCTATATATTTTTTTTTTTTGCTCAGCTGGCCTTTCTACTAAAACTGTAGTTCCAATGAGACAACCTGTTGGGGGACAGCAGTGGGAAAAGTTACATAGTGTTGCTTTAAATTAAAACTATAAGAACTGTAAATTTGTGTAATTGTGCAATCTCCCCCATGGGCCCACCACCTGTGGGAGGAACCAAAGGGGTCGGGTGCACTGCGACATGGGTGGCAGCGAAGGTCAGGGGCTTTGACGGACCAGACCCAGGCGGCAGAGGCTGGCTCTGGGGACGTGGAATGTCACCTCTCTGTGGGGGAAGGAGCCGGAACTTGTGCGGGAGGTGGAGAGCTACCAGTTAGATCTGGTGGGGCTTACGCACAGTCTCGGTTCTGGAACCGTACTCCTGGATAGGAGTTGGACTCTGTCCTACTCCGGAGTTGCCCATGGTGTGAGGCGCCGGGCGGGTGTGGGGATACTCACAAGTCCCCGGCTGAGCGCTGCTGCGTTGGAGTTTACCCAGGTGGACGAGAGGGTCGCCTTCCTACGCCTGCGGGTGATGGGGGGAGAACTCTCACTGTTGTTTGTGCATATGCACCAAACAAGAGTTTGGAGTATTCAGCCTTCTTGGAGACCTTGAATGGAGTCCTGTATGGGGCTCCAGTAGGGGACTCCATAGTTCTGCTGGGGGACTTCAATGCACACGTGGGTGATGATGGAGATACTTGGAGAGGCGTGATTAGGAGGAACGGCCTCCCTGATTAAAACCAGAGTGGTTGTCTGTTGTTGGACTTCTGTGCTAGTCATGGATTGTCCATCACAAACACCATGTTCGAACATAGGGATGCTCATAAGTGTATGTATGTGGTACCAGAGCACCCTAGGCCAAAGGTCAATGATCAATTTTATAATCGTTTCATCTGATCTGAGGCCGTATGTTTCGGACACTCGGGTGCAGAGAGGGGCAGAGCTGTCAACTGATCACCATCTGGTGGTGAGTTGGGTCAGGAGGTGGGGGAAGACTCTGGACAGACCTGGTAAGCCCAAACGGGTAGTGCGGGTAAATTTCAACTCACACCTCTGGCGGAGCTTTTCGGGCATCCCTGTGGAGGCTGGGGGCATTGAACCTGAGTGGACAATGTTCAAAGTTTCCATTGCTGAAGCTGCGGCGGTGAACTGTGGTCTTAGGTTCTTAGGTGCCTCAAGGGGCGGTAACCCACAAACACCCTGGTGGACACCGGTGGTCAGGGAAGCCGTCCGACTGAAGAAGGAGTCTTTCCGGGATATGTTATCCCGTAGGACTCTGGAGGCAGTTGCAAGGTACCGACGGGCCCGAAGGGCTGCAGCCTCTGCCGGGACAGAGGCAAAGCAGCGGGTGTGAGAGAAGTTTGGAGAAGACATGGAGAAGGACTTTCCAAGCTGTTTTCAGTAAGGATGGGACATTGTTGACCTCAACTGGGGAGGTAATAGAGCGGTGGAAGGAGCACTATGAGGAACTCCTAAATCCAGCTGACACGCCCTCTGTGGTAGAGGCAGAGCTGAAGGATGATGGGGGATTGTTGTCAATTTCCCTGGTGGAAGTTGCTGAGGTAGTAAAACAACTCCACAGCGGCAAAGCCCCAGGGATTGATGAGATCCATCCAGAAATGCTGAAAGCTCTGGGTGTGGAGGGGCTGTCTTGGTTGACACGCCTCTTCAACATTGCGTGGAAGTCTGGGACGGTGCCTAAGGAGTGGCAGACCGGGGTGGTGGTTCCCCTCTTCAAAAAGGGCCAAAAGGACCAGAGCCAATTACAGGGGTATCACACTTCTCAGCCTCCCTGGTAAAGTCTACTCCAAGGTGCTGGAAAGGAGGGTTTGGCCGATAGTCAAAACTCGGATTGAAGAGGAACAATGCGGATTCCGTCCTGGCCGTGGAACAACGGATCAGATCTTCACTCTCGCAAGGATCTTGGAGGGGGCCTGGGACTATGCCCAACCAGTCTACATGTGTTTTGTGGATCTGGAGAAGGCGTATGACCGGGTCCCCCGGAAGAAATTGTGGGAGGTGCTGCGGGAGTATGGGGTGAGGGGGTCCCTTCTCAGAGCAATCCAATCTCTGTATGACCAAAGCGAGAGCTGTGTCCGGGTTCTCGGCAGTAAGTCGGACTCGTTCCAGGTGAGGGTTGGCCTCCGCCAGGGCTGCGCTTTATCACCAATCCTGATTGTAATATTTATGGACAGGATATCGAGGTGTAGTCGGGGCGGGGAGGGGTTGCAGTTCAGTGGGCTGGGGACCACATCGCTGCTTTTTGCAGATGATGTGGTCCTGATGGCGTAATCGGTCTGTGACCTTCAGCACTCACTGGATCGGTTCGCAGCCGAGTGTGAAGCGGCTGGGATGAGGATCAGCACCTCTAATTCTAAGGCCATGGTTCTCAGCAGGAAACCGATGGAGTGCTTTCTTCAGGTAGGGGGTGAGTCCTTACCCCAAGTGAAGGAGTTTAAGTACCTTGGGGTCTTGTTTGCGAGTGAGGGGACCATGGAGCGTGAGATTGGTCGGAGAATCGGAGCAGCCGGTGCAGTATTACATTCCGTTTATCGCACCGTTGTGACGAAAAGAGAGCTGAGCCAGAAGGCAAAGCTTTCGATCTACCGGGCAATTTTCGTTCCTACCCTCACCTATGGTCATGAAGGCTGGGTCATGAACGAAAGAACGAGATCAAGGGTACAAGCGGCCGAAATGGGTTTCCTCAGGAGGGTGGCTGGCGTCTCCCTTAGAGATAGGGTGAGAAGCACAGTCATCCGAGAGGAGCTCGGAGTAGAGCCGCTGTCCCTTTGCGTCGAAAAGAGCCAGTTGAGGTGGTTCGGGGATCTGGTAAGGATGTCTCCAGGGCGCCTCCCTAGGGAGGTGTTCCAGGCATGTCCAGCTGGGAGGAGGCCTCGGGGAAGACCCAGGACTAGGTGGAGAGATTATATCTCCAACCTGGCCTGGGAACACCTCGGGATCCCCCAGTCGGAGCTGGTTGATGTGGCTTGGGAAAGGGAAGTTTGGGGTCCCCTACTGGAGCTGCTGCCCCCGCAACCCGATATCGGATAAGCGGATGAAGATGGATGGATGGATGGTGCAATCTCAAAGTGATGCAGTGTACTAAGCCTAAAAACTTAAAGGGTAACAAAACTTTTTTCAATTTAATTTTTTATGTTTTTGTGTCTAATTGACTGAAGGGAACAACAATCTTTGACTTTGGTCTAGTAATAAGCGAGATTGCGGCAAAACAAGCTAAAATGTAAGTTAATAGGGTTAGTTAAAGTTCCCGCTTGCATTTACCTTCACAAAATTGCTTGTTTTCTGCTGACAGGCTCAGATTAATATTCTAAGTGTCTAACAACATAATAGGAAAATAGGGACCAGGTTGAAAAAAATAGGTAGTTTCCCCTTATGGCTGGTTTAACCAACCTGGAAAAACAATAGGCAACTGTCCCAAAAAGCCAGACCTCCAAGGGGCCCAGGTCTGCAGTTTCAATACCTTGCTGAATGTCTGAATACAAAACTTAAAAATATCAACCATCGAACCATTGTTTGAATTTTTTTCTTCTTTTCATTTTAAAGAATCTGCACCACCAATCATCTGGATTAGTTTTAAAATGGAAGAAAAGGTCTAGATCTGATGATTATGAGACATCTGAATTTTTTTTAAATTAAATAATTTTATTGTTTATTGTTGCTGCATATTAAATTCACAAGAAACATTCTTCTTCTTCTTTAGTTCTGACTAGGAAAATAAGAAGTCTCATGCCAACAATTTCAAATTACTGCACACAGTTGAATGCTGTTCAGAGTGCATTATTTCTTAATATGTTAAAATACGTATATTCAAATTTGTATTCACTTACACCCCTAGAATCGACAGAGAGTGGAAGAAACGGCACCGATATAGGGGCTGACAGCTCATTTATTTGCTTGGTTCCCCTGGTGAGTTAATCCAGCCCTGCTACTGTTAATGATTTGTAATGACTTCATCTTGTCACATTTGGTTATACACTGTTTTTTTTTTTGTTTTTTTTTGTTTTCTATTTCGAAAGCTCCCATTAAGTCACCCAAACATATTTGTGGAAAAAACCGAACTCATCTTTATCCATAAACCTTTATCTATATACTGTTATTCAGCAGCCATTTGATTTTAGGTATATCGTTTTCAAACATGGCTGGAAATTGTTTAAAGTAATTATTTCTACTAAATAAGAAATAATACAGTACATATTTAACTCTTGTATTGTCCTTCAGGGTCAAAATTGACACTTGTCAATCGTTTTTTCGTGACTTATTAAGCCACTTTTTTAAAAAGGTTTTTGTCTCTTTTCGAAATTTTTGTCACTGTTTTGTAGCATTCTTCTACATTATTTTTCGCACTACCACCAGTATAGACTAACATCAATTTATTACCACTATTTTTACATACATTTTTGGATTTTATGTTCAATAAGCCTCATGTAGCCTATGTTAAAATTACATGTAAATTTTTAGTTAAAAAAGAAAGTTTGAATTATTTCGACTAATATTTAAAATCAGAGAATGTTGATGGGTAATCACAAAGTGTCAAAGTTTAGTCAGAATATTTCTATAAAATTAAATTAAACACCCAAAAGTCAATGATCCGATCCTTAAGTTGACTTGTGAAGAGCGTTTCATGGAACCATCAGTGTTACTTTTGGACAATTTGGTTGAAAGAAAACCTAAATTTGCTATTTAAAAAAATGCGCAAATTTGACCCAAGGACAACATAAGGGTTTACACATGGCATATGTAATTATCTATATTTCAGTGAAGATAGGTGTAGGAGGGGACTGGAAGCAATTAGAGAAATGAATCATGAAGGCCATTAAATGTCCTCTACATTAGATCTAAGCTCCTCAGGAAAAGCATTATGGGCCATGAGTCCTGTAAGCTGAAACAAATCATCCTTTGCTCCTTCTCTGGCAATAGCCTGCTACCATTAGGATCTAGAGTTAAACTAAAAGCAATACTGTCTTCCTTATATATAGTAAGGTTGTCCTGCCCCTGCCTTATTTTGGAGATCATAACCTCAAAACAAACAATTTGTAGTTTTACAAAGTTATTCTTTTCATTTCACATCATTATCACATATTATAATTGTACACTGTACAGTATGCTTATTTATTATTCATATCGAAACACAAAAAAAGCACAAAATATGGGACATATAGAACCCTGTTTTTGCCCTGAATGCTGTTTTTTTCTTTTCTCATCCATGCTATTTATTCTTGGGTTTCACTGACAGTTACATGCCGTATGGGAATGGAAAAATAAAGAGGATGACATGCAGCCATGGACAAGGATTGGTTATAAGGTTCTGCATGAAAGCCACACTGCAATCTGGAAACACAAACAAGGTTAAAATGATCACAAATCACCTGAAAATTATAGTATCCAGATCCAAATCCAGACTACAGAAAGCGATGACAATCAAATATGGGAGCAAAAGGTTGATTTTGTTGATTTTCTGTTCATGTCCTCTACTCTTTCTCTCTCTCCCTTTATCTTCACTGCCTCTCCCTCTCTCTGTGACTACTCACTTGTCTCTCCTGCCAGTGCTTTCAAGATAATTCAGTCGAATCATATACACCTTCTGTATTTCATCTTTATGTTTAAGTTTGCATCATTTGGGATTAGAATTATCAAAATTTGTATGTTTTACAATAATATATTTAATTAAACAATACAACTACATTATTACACTTGATATGATGATGCTAGGATGTTTGTATTGCAGTTAAATTGAGCCTATAAATTCCATTGTAATTACCACAGAACATATATTTGTGGTAAGGACACTGATTATGCCAGTTTTTGTTTGTGTTGAACAGCATAGAGACAAAATACTATTCCTATCCTGGACACAGTCGGCAGTACCTGCTCTTCCTTTCTCATCTCCATTACCTTCTCTCCTTTAGTCTTTTCATTTTCATCTGTCTCAGTGACAGAAAGTAAAAACAAATGTCAAATGATATTAATAAGAAGAAACATATTTTATTTATGTTTATTCACCTAATTCATTTGCACTTGTTTCACTTCAGCTCAGTTGGAGAGTCTTAACTCGGTTTTGCAAACATTTACGGTCACACTAGTTTCTCTCCTCTTCTCTGCTCTCACTTTGTCCCTACGCTGGAGAGTGAAGATAACGCTACTCAAGCAGTGCAATAAAAGCTTCCCAAAAAGATCAGTTTATCCATCTACAACCAAAAATTGACAAAAGTCGAAGCCTACGTCGGAAATTCAGGCAAAAATATCTGTGTATTTTAAATGCACCTAATCTGTCTCTGGACACACTGTTGGACAGGTTGTCAGATAGGAAATATTCCATTATTGGTAAGGTTAAGATTCAAAGCTAAATAAAAAGAATCACTGAGGAGCAAAATGCAAAGAACATGACTCCTTCAACTGGTTGTTTGTTTCGGTGCATATGTTTTGTAATATTGTAATTATTTGGGTTAGCAAGATCATCCACTTCACCACCCACCTTACTACACACAGGCAATGATGATGCTCAGATGAGCAAGTGGTTAATGTTAGTATTGTACAATAGCCTTGCTGCACCAAAGTAACATTATTTTTGGCAATTATTTCACAACATTTATTATATATATATATATATATATCTAGAAAAAAATACTATGCACCTTGGTGAATTCAATGGTGATTGATGAATGATCAATGGACCTGATATGCAGATAGGAAATATATGACCATCATTTCTGTCTTATGTGTTTGTCAATAATGTATTGGCATTACATTTGAAGCACAGATTAATATGCAAACATACAACAAATAGTACACGTTGCATTACAATACAGTTATATAACTTAGATAAAAAATAATATTCACTGTGATGGATGACACAACCCAAGCCAGTGCAGTCATTATACACACATTATAATCCAAACTAACTACATTTAGAAACACCTTGTTTGTGCTGAGTTTACATCATTCAGACAAAACAGCTAAAAAGAATTTACAAGCAATAAATAGAAATCTCTGAATAACATGGAATGAAAGTAATAGATTATTGGAACAATAGACATTATACCATAAAATAAAGGGCCTTGCATACTGTGGGATTTTGAGCTTGTTGTGTTTTGGAATTAAAACATGGCATTGACACAGATGGATACTCGGACTTAATTACGTGTCACTGCTTGCACATAGCATTACAATTCATCAGGAATGTACAATCTGCCATGGAGTTGATTATTAGGTTATTTTTAATTTTTATTTTATTAGATAGTGATAGCAGATACACTGGGAGAGAGAGAGAGAGAGGGGATGACACGCAGCAAAAGGCCTCCCCAACCTTTTTAGGTTTTTAAACAATTGCAAATGTAGCAAATTGTTATTGTTGTGATGGTTAGTTACAATATATATTGTGGTGAAGCCAAAAGTGCAAATTGCCTTAATAATTTAACCATACAGGGACAATTGCAGCAGCATCCCATACCCTTTAAAACCATTGTTGATGCATCCATTGTTGATGCAACCCAAGTGTTGTACGTGTTCATACATGAATTCATATTTACTGGAGACAAAGCAGTCTCAGATTAGACGATGCTACGGTGGCCCTAAAAGCTCAAGGCACAATTCAAGAAAACACATGCACAAGCAAATGAAGAAACGTCTTCACCATTTTGATGACACATGCACAGCATTTATAAAACATCACCTTGACGACTACAAGAAGCTCAACACAACAAATACTGTTACCAGGGGACACTAAAATGTGATGCACATGCCTAGGACACTGTTGTTGTTGTTGCAATTGTGTGTGGTTTATGAAGTTATTGAAGTCGGCTAACCGCCGATTCAGATATAATAATAAGCAAAAGGCTGAGGGTGGTTGAATTTACATGGAGGAGATACAGATCTCATAAATTGAATGTAAAACTATCAAATTGTGTTGAATCTAAGATTAATCAATATTAAAGGACAGCTGAATCAAATTGTTTGCAATCAGCTTTGGCTTGCAAATCTGTTGTTTTAGCATATAGGTCAGACTGTGAATGTAGACTGATATGTGTGGTAAGAGATTGCTAAAGAAATTAATACTTCTTCAAATACTCTTTACTGCTAGCAAAAAAACAGCAGACGGAAATGGCTGCAGTCAAACCTTCCAACAAACTGGAAACTGGAATAAACTGCATGGAAAAATTGACTTTCACCTTAAGACTATGATGTCTTTAAATCAATACGTACTGGGAAAATGGACTACATAAATGTGCCTATAAGTCATTGAAGTGTATGTACATGAGCAAAACATAAGCAAGGATTGTACAATAAACAAAAATGCATTCATGCGTGTCAGATAGCATAGCACAGAGTACCAGAGCAAGCAAAGGGTTGCAACTTGGCAACCTTTCCAACAATGGAAGAGAATTCCAACAGAGCAGACATCAAAAGCATCGTCTGTTGGCATTTGGACAAGCCTCTAATTCAATTTGAAAAGTACTTTTCCGAGCCTGACAACTGCTGTTGTGACACCAAATGGATTCAGTTTTCCTTTGGTGACAGTGTTACAGAGGGGTCAAGAAGAACAATGACAGCAAGGATCTGTTGATTGAAGGCAGACATGAGATCCTGCCCCCCTCTTGAATTGCAGTGAATCGGCTGCATACCGGTTACTTGGGCTAATATCAAAAGCAATGAAGTGGCTTTGCTGTTTACGATCACGCATCTGTGACAGTGGATTCTCCATTCTTGTGTACAGAGAACAAATGTAATGCCACACTTTGGAACAGAAATAATAACTCTGTGTTCAATAGAAGAAAACTAGGAGTGTGAGCAGCTAAGGACGTTCAGACATCCCATCAACAGGATACATAAAGCATTTTAAAACTTTTCTATTAATGAAACTGATGGAGGTTAATTGATTGCTCTTGAGCAAATGTGAATGTTAAAAAATCCTAGTAAAACTCATCACCCACGGTAAAAGTGAAGCACTGATATTTTGTATGAATACAAGCACCACATCAGACAGCAGCAGGTCCTATTTTCAACATAATCCTCACTGCCATATCAGCAATAAAATATATAAAGTAGAGATTGTGCATTCAGATCAACATGAGGAAAACAGTCAGTGTATATAAGCTGATTTTCAATGTCTTAAAGTCACAGCAAACCTTAACACCTTCATCATTACGCATATGTAATATAATCTGCCTCTGCTATCAAACAACAAGGATAAACCATCCCTCCTAATCCATGTTTAATTTCCTGTCCCACTGCAATGTATATAAGCTCTTTTTCTGCCATCACTGGTCATTATGTGTTGCTGATTAAAGCAGTGAAAAGGAATATGGTGGATTGTAGAAAAGCTGTTGGTAAATATATTAGCTGTAGGAAATGTATAGACATGTGAGAGCAACAGTGATTGATGTGTATACTATAGATGTTTTTCAGAATCAATAATTTTTGTGGAAACCGTTTCTTGTAAAGTGGGGTTGAGATGTTGAGCTTTTGGCAATTCTTTTCACCCAGCCCATCCAGACCCAGAAAACGCCTGTATGGGTAGATTGTGCCAGCATCTTATAACAACGACAATTACATTTCTTGTTAGATGGCGAATTGTTGTGTCTGTAGTAATTATTGCAAGGGAAAACAAGGAAGTGAGGTGACAAACTATAAGAGCGGAAAATTCCACGTAAGGAGGTGGTGGATGGTTCATACGCACACCAGACTTTCACTTAGGTATCAGTATTTGTGTCCCCCTGTGAAATTAAAAGTTAACCGTTATTTTGAACTTGTTCAGAACATGAACTGAACCCTTCTAAAAATGTGATTAATTGCAATTATTGTGAGTCAACTATGACTTAATGCGATTAATCACG
The DNA here is from genome assembly GCA_013375575.1 of Percina caprodes. Classification (NCBI taxonomy): domain Eukaryota; kingdom Metazoa; phylum Chordata; class Actinopteri; order Perciformes; family Percidae; genus Percina; species Percina caprodes. The sequence continues at coordinate 478,021 of JABXJD010000058.1, forward strand.
ATTAAATATTTGAATCGTTTGACAGCACTAGTTGAAGCACATTGTCATGTAGCATGTAACTGACTTTCCCCATTGTTCAATAATACAGCACTCCTGAGTGGAGGAAGGCCTATAACAGTTCCACAGTGGGAACAAAGGGGGTTCATTATCTAAAAGACATTTTTAATGAGGTTAGCTTGCTATCTTTTTCTGACTTACAAAACACATTCAGTCTACCACTTTCCTAATTTTTCTTTTACCTTCAATAAAGATCAGCACTCAAGGCATATGGAGTCCCTTGGCAAAGATCTTTGCCCATCCATCCTATACTATACTAAACCTGTGGTATGGTATCGAGGCTCTATCAGTTTTTGGCAATATCTTTGGCCTCCCTATTGAGAGGGTCTGGGAATGTGATTGCCCAGACCTGAGTATAAATTTTAACTGGCATAATGTATGATCTAACATTCCTGAAGTGTCATGTAATCTAGATCATCTGCAGATTCACTACAATTTCATTCATAGGAAATATCTCACCCCTGTGACAATGCATCACATGAAGGTAATTAACAGTCCTTTATGCACTTTCTCCCCACTAAAAACCCAAGATACATATATTCACATGATCTGGGAGTCCTCTCCTGTTATTATACAGATATTTTGATACATCTGTCCTGATTAATGTTACTGTACCTGTTACTATCTGTGTTTTGATTCTAAATGTTTGGCAGCCCTTCAACAAAAATAAAAAAAGGCGCTGTAATTGCTAGACTTACAGCTGCTAAGAAGATGATTGCAACACGTTGGAAGCCACCTCACAATTTGTCTATTCATACACGAACCCTTTCCTTTCTGGACATTGTGTATATGGAGCTATCTATGGCCCGTATAAATGCAGCGCCACAGGGGACTTTGGATTTGTGGCTCAGCATGGCTGAGTCCTTGAAGTGCAGGTTGTAGACTTGTTTTTGCCCCTTTGCTGCTATCTGTGCATGTGTTTGGTCCCTTGTGTCCATCTCTCTGTCAATGTCTTTGGTTTGTTTGTGTGTGTTTGTGTGTCTTGCAGGTGAGCTGTGAGCCCTATTGTGTTATTGTTAGGTCTCCCCCCTCCCATCTTTCCTCTCTGTGTATTTTTTAATTTTTAATTTTCTCTTTGGTCCTGGGACTTATTCCTATGTCCCAGTGTATTGTTTGTTTGAATATAAATAAAACAAAAATATTTGATCACAAAAAATATTTTTATAATAACAATGGATGTGAAAGATATCCCTTGTATTGATGAACCCACAGAGAATTATCACCAACTCTACAGCTTTTCTCAGCTTCGACAGGCCCAAATCAGGCTAGTTTTTAGGCTTGGCTTCTTACCAGGCATGAATCAATTATCTTGTTCCTTTTTATGGCATTGCTAGTTTATTGAATCCACTTGAATGCATCTCCTTGGTTTCATAATGATCAGTCAGCCTTCTGTCTATTACTTTGCAAAAAACTGCAGGTAGTACACAAGTTGCGCAAGTCAATTACATCTAGTTTAAAAGAAAGAGCACATTCACTACATCTCACTAGATTTTATCCTTTAGTTCCATTTAAAAAAAATGCCATAGGGGCCAGCTCAGAAAATAATCAAATGACGGGTCTGAAATTAGCAGATTTTGTGTATTTAGAATGCACCTGCGTACTGCTGCTGGATCATCACTGGTTTAATTATGAACACTTCATCCCAAGTAAAAGAAAACAAGCTTTTATGAATTAATTTGTTCCATCCATGCCCCCGCAGTAGCTCCAACAGCTCCCAAACTTCCTTTTCCCAAGCCATTAACCAGCTCCGACTGGGGGATCCCGAGGCGTTCCCAGGCCAGGTTGGAGATATAATCCCTCCACCTACTTCTGGGTCTTCCCTGAGGCCCCCTCCCAGCTGGACGTGCCTGGAACACCTCCCCAGGGAGGCATCCAGGAGGCATCCTTACCAGATGCCGAACCACCTCAACTGGCTCCTTTCGACGTGAAGAAGCAGCGGAGGACTGTGCTTCTCACCCTATCTCTAAGGGAGACACCGGCCCCCCTCTTAAGGAAACCCATTTTGTCCGCTTGTACCCTGGATCTCGTTCTTTTGGTCATGACCCAGCCTTCATGACCATAGGTGAGGGTAAGAACGAAAACTGACCAGTAGATAGAGAGCTTTGCCTTCTGGCTCAGCAATCTTTTCGTCACAATGGTGCGATAAATTGAATGTAATACCGCACCCGCTGCGCCGATTCTTTGACCAATCTCCCGCTCCATTGTCTCCTCACTCGCCAACAAGACCCCAATGGTTTGAAATTTGGAATCCTTCACTTGGGGCTTGTTTAATGGAGCACACACTGCTGAAATGAGTTTGGGTTTTTTCTTGGTTCTGGAACCATACTCCTAAATGAATTTGTTGTAGTTATAAAATAAATAATTTTGCTTTGAATGTAGGATGGCAGGACATTCAATCAATGGCAGCCAGACAAGTATTACGACAGGTCTTTCAGTGAATGTGGTTAGTTTGATAAGGTACAGAACTGATATGACACATGACACATGAGGGGGTGTGTTTTTGTGATGCTAATTTAACCCGGCCCAAGCAGCAGGTGGGAGAGATTTATTGAGGTATTGATTCAAGATGGAAAAAAAACGAAGCTGGAGGCTTCCAGTGACTAGACACATGAGAGCTGCAACCACAAGCTGAAACAAAGACACTATTTGTTTTCCCCACAACATGACTTTTTATAAATACAACTTTTAGTACCTGAATTACAACACAGAGAGCAGGATTGCGGAGTCGTGATGTCGATGGACAACACTAAAAAGCGGACCCGAAGGTTTTCCTCACTCACTTCTTACAGCTTGAACACCAAACCCAGCAGGATCTGGCTCTGGAACAAGAATTGAAACAGAGGCTTTATATTCCACCACCTGTATCACGGCGCGTCCATGAAGCGCGTGTGAAGCCGCTCTCCGCTCTGTTAAAGAGGTCTATTTTCCCGCAAGTCACGGGGCGTTTCGACAGCCGGGCAGGAAGTGAAACAGCAACATCATCCAGTGGAGGGGAAGGTAGAAACTAGCTTAATAACCACATGATTGTCAAATTGGCTACTTGTAGAGACAATTAAATCTGTCGGGCAGGCAAGACACAAAATGACGGAGCATCCGGAATGCAGCACAGTGGAAAATCCGGGTTTAGGTAAGAAATATATACACTTGTCCAGGCCAGCTTAGTCTCATTCTCACATTAAAAGCACACATGCAGGGAGAGGAAAATGCACAGTCCAGTCACTGTTTGGAGGCTGAAGTGTAAAGACCCATGTATTCAGTTAAACCATATAAGCTGCGTGTAAATGCATTGAAAAACCACTAAGGAAACAAGACTTAACCCTCTAAAACCGAAGGTCATTTTTACAACTCATTGTCCGTCTGGTTTTATTTTCTAAAAACATCAACCCTGTTGTCTATAGTCAATCTATGAACCTCACTTTTTTTCAGGACAAACTGGGCTATTAGAATAACTGTGCTGCAGTGAGGTCACTTGAATGTTAAAAATTTTGTAGGACCATGAAATAAAACGGAACATGAATCTCACAGATTCACAGACCAAGAAATAAAAGCTAAGCCAATCTCCTCTAAAACACTTCTCATATGTCTTGGGAGTCACACTGTGAAAAAATAAACATTATAACTTATACAATTGACAAAATATATTTTTTTTTCAACAGTCCAGACGCTTTTGCCCTCATGACATTCACTTATGCCATCAATCAAAATAACAATGTCATATTTATGGGTATTCCAGACAAAGCAATGCTACACAAGCAGTTGTGTTGTCTAAAACAGTTCTCTTATATATTTGGAGTCATCCAGTGTAAAAATAAACATAATGAACATTATAACTCATTTAAAGGACAAACTATGTACATTTCTTCAAATGACCAAATGCATGCATTATTCTATGTAGAATAGTAATAGACAATCTTTGATCACATTAGACTATTCTGACTTGGAGTGATCTATCTTTCCCACTATATACTATCTTTGTTCTCGCTCGGATGCCCATATAAGGCATAATGTGCGACGGACCTGCCTTCCCATTGGTTGAAAAAATGTCAACACACTCTCGCAAAGCTTCATGGGAGATTTACACAAGACGGTAGGACGGAGCTAGCGGCATGACCAAATGATAAAATATAGACATTAAGTGGATAAGTCTTGGATGTAAGAGTTTGGATTTATTGCTCAGCAACCCTGAAAAAGGCCAGGTTCCAGGTTGGTTAGAAAATCACCTGTAAAGGCTAGAAAGACCACAAAGTGACATTCATGACAGCTATCTCTTTAGTTTTTAGTTGCAAAAGTCGGTAAGTCTCCGTCTTTTATGCGTATTAAATGATTGAAATATTAATCAGAGGTGCCGTTTTGGGTCGTATACAACCCCTTTGGCCTATGATACTAACGGACTGATAATTGTCATCTCTGTTCAAGGCATAATAACCTCAGGGGTTTTGGAATAAAGTGTTATGATATAATATTGCCAGTAAACAGACGGTAAAGATTCATGTTCGCTCCAAATGCTAATGAAATGAGTCTCTTAGCTAACTAGCTACTGTTAGCTTTCCTTCCCCCACAAGAAGCATGCACTTGCTTCAATGTTACAGCATTTTTGTGATGCCTTGTGAGTCTAATGTGTTCATGTAACTCAGTCTTGCCAATATACAGAGCTGTGCAGATACACATGGGGCAGTAAATGAGGATTTGTTTTGCATGCATGTATGAATCTCTTCCAGATATTTCCCCAAAGGCATCCTGTATCCTTATTGCATCACACCTCCCATATGTTTTTTCCATCTGCTCTTCCCTTCATCCCTCCCTCCATCATTTCATTCCTCTGCAGCACACAAATGGGCTCAACATGGCTGAAGCTGCCCTGGATCCAACAATAGAGCCATTTAACCCATTTGTGCCTAAAGATTATATTTAGTATGATAGACCAAATGACTAATCACACTTCAAAAGTCTAAGTCAGGATTCTTTCTATTTTAAGAGAAAAAATGCTAACATTGTGTTTTTTAAATGTCTTCACTATAATTGTTTACACTGCATATGTGTGCATATCTTGGATATTCACCTTGTCAAGAGTTCGTAGACACCATTATGCTTTGTAGTTTCTGATATACAGTCATTTCTTTCATTGTGATCATACTAGTCTCTGGGCACATGGGTTTTTAATATATAATGAAACATGTAGAAAATTATTGCAGCCTTAGCACCCTAACCTTTTTCACTGATTTAAATGTACTAGATGCAGTGCACATGTTTTTATAAATATGTTTTACTTATTTAACAACACTGAAAATCAGGCCATGGTGCAGACCAAAAAGTACAAAACTTCCAGATTTGGAGGAGTGTTATAATACCATGAAAGGCAGACCAAATTCAAATTGTGCAAATCCAAACACAAATAAAATCCTTGAAAGAGTAAAAAAAAAAGTCTCTGTGACCTTCACATTTCAAAACACATTATGTTTGTATTGCGTGAAAACCAATGAGTCATTCCAGCGCTTTGATTTTCAAAGAAGAGAAAAGCAGACAGGCATCTGAATCATATTTTTCAATATGGAGTAGCATAGCTGTGGCTTTGCAGAGACATTGCAGAGTCGGCTGTCGGCTCTGTCTGTCAATCTCTCAGACACCAGAGCAGTCAATCATATTCCATAACCCTCCATTGTCTTTATAAGATAATAAATGCCCTCTAACTAGAAAACCTTGGCATATGTTTTTTTGTCACTTTTTGACCATGAAAAGATCCAAACGAAAAAATAAATGTATGTATACTTATTCTGTGTAAATATTGTGTGTGTCCAAAGCCTGATGAATCTTCTTCCACTGTGCCATGACTTTCCCTTGTTGTCCAAAAACCATTAAAACACATCAATGAGCCACCATGTTGCATTTGGTGACATGTTCCTTCATTAACATGAACACACACACACACACGCACACACACACACACACACACACACACACACACACACACACACACACACACACACACACACACACACCCCAAATACTCACTTGAGCATCAAATGTTGATTAATTTGTCACTGAAAATAGTCCCTAACAAAAGTACAATTACCTCCAGTTTGATTACCGTTTCTTAAAAACTATAGTGGCTATTTCAGTAAATTACTGAACTTTTTCTAAAAATGTAATTAAATATTTGTTTCTGTTATTTTTAAACTCCAACTGATTTTGTTTTGAACAAAATTGTTTTTAATTCTTAACAATTGTTTATGCTAATTTAGCAGCGTTTAGAGGCTAAAGGCGAGATATGAAAGGTCCCCAGTTGGAGTTAGGTAACCTCCAACCCTCTTCATTATTATTTGCCTTACAAACATTGGCGTACTGAATTAGGGACTAAACACAAAAACCCTGTACTGTTAGTCAGTTTGGAACACAGTGAATGTGAAGGTCGGTTTCTGAACAGATTAGACCCTTGTTCTTCAGTACCACTGCTAATAAAACAGTCTACAGTTCCCAGAACAGGTTTGTCCACAGTACACTGTCTAGTCATGCCCTTCCCAGCTGCCAATAAAACACATACACTTGCGTGCTTACTCTAGGTTTGGAACAGGGGTAAATGCATAAATTAAGCCAAAACATATTGATGGCCCCCTGGTGGCTGGCTGCATTATATTTCATAAACCCCACCCCCTCCATGTTAGCAGATGGGACATGGACCAAACTTAAAGTACACGTCAAATACATTTTCTCAAAGATGGTTTCTGTCATTTTAGATAGTTCTTGTTACGCTGATGTATGTTTAAGTGTTCATATTTCTGATGAGTCTGATTTTTAATTTTTAATTTGATATTTGATTCTATAAAATGTGTTGAAATGTCATGATTGACAGCTGTGATTGACTTGTAATTGGTCAGGCCAGTGTATGGGCGGGACTGCAGCTAGACCGCCAGATCACTACCGGGAAGAGTCTGGTTCGAAAAATTACAAGGAGGCTTCAGTTTTGTATAGTGGGAGGAAGTGGAGACACGTGGAGACAACGTGGTTCAGAGGGTAAATGAGCATTTCTGATGAATCTCCCATTTCAGACCATTTCTGCTTCCTTTCAACAATAAAAAATATAACTATGTAACTACTAAAATATAATATGATTTTTAATTGCAAGAAGAAAAGATTAATTGGGATTCAATTGGATGTTACAGCTTTATGTGTTCAATATGAACCAATGAGTCCGAAAACAGCCATTTGTAGTTTTAAATTCTTTATCATAAATTGGTTTTCAAAAATTCTGTCTGAAATGCTTTAAACTAGTTGGCTGGTCTGGAACTAAAACCTCTATTTGTTTGGGGAGATGGGTCAATGCTGAACTGGGTGGATAAGCACATAAGAAGCTGGGTCCAGACTGCTTTAATGATAGCCAGACAGATTATTTTAAGAGGATGGATGAATGAGGGGATGCCGTCAATTCAGGAGTAGGGTGGCGGTCATATAAACGGTTTGCCAGACTGGATGTCTATACTAGAAAATGGGGACGGTACCTGCTTTCTGGAGGGCTCCTAGGGGGGAGCATTGTGTATGATGGGCTTTGTATATTCATTTATACATATGGTTATTTGGTTTAGGGAATATTGTGGTTTCTGTGTCATCTTTTTGTTCATTTTTGTGTGGGTGGGTGGTATGTATGGTATGTTTTGTATGTTAAAAAAAGAATTAAAAAATGTAATCAAAAAAATGAATGTGACGCTGGTGCAGTGCAACACAAGGCCAGTGTTCCAGCAGCACAAGGCAGTAATGCACCAGCATTCAGTAATTTCAAGGAAGCCTTCCTTTCATGACTGATGATTGTAGTGGAGCCTGACAGCGAGTGGTCCACAGTCCACTAGTTGAAAATGAAAGCAGCAGGCTCTATTATGAGTAGGTGCATGCTCACACACAAACACAGGCTCCTGTGGGGAAATCATATTTACCGCAAACCATTTGGAAACCATTATGATTATTACAGACGTGTGTGCACATAAGGGGGGCGACAGGGCTGATGAGAGCAGTTACCAGGACTATGCCTGGTGCATCATATCGACTCTTGATGCAGTTATCTCAGCGAGAGTGTTGGAGGAGGCTGCACAAGCTGCAGTTACGCAGTGATGGAGGGGCGGAGAGGCAGACAGTAAGGTCACTCAGAGAGCATGGCAGCCAATGGATTTTATGCTTCCTTGCTGTTACACCCACTGGATTTATAAACTCACTTGTTAAGAGAGGTAAAGCTTGCAGTGGCTTGAGTGCAGTTTGGTCAAAGTGCGCCGGTGGATGTTTTATGTAATGGTCATTTGTATTCTGACCTGAAGGCCAAGGCTGATCCCTATTTCCGCTGCCGGGCGTGGGCGAGGGCTAGGGCAGCTTTGCATCATGTCCGCTTACCTTTCCTTAATTCATCTCACTTCTACAGACACATCATACCATCTTTTAACATATCCCAGGTCAGGTGAATCCAGGTTTGAATCCAGCAGCCTAGCCATTTATGCACTCCAGGCGGTATTTCAGGAATGAAAATGCAGTATGAATTTTTAAACAGCCCACATATGCGTTGAGTCTCTAGCATCATCTCAGATTCTTTTTTTGCCTCAGCTTGATCCAGCTTTGAAATTCATACTGACAAAATTTATTTTTTTTGATATTCCAGATACACAAAGATTTTTCTCCACTCACAAAAAGCATTACATTGATTCTTAGCTATTTTGTATGTATTTATTCTTAAACTAGGTAGGAATAAAGATACACGACTTAAAACTCTGAGCAGTGGCTGAGAGGATCAGAACAGTTACCTTCACAGATATAACCCAGCTCTTCTCTGTTGTTTCCTTATATCCAAACATAATCCCACACCAAATAGAATTACCAGTGGACAGGGTTGGAAAGATTTACTCAATAAATTGATCTTATGGCAAACAATAGTGGTCGGATTAGTTGGATAAAAAAGGGAGATCAGCCCTGGGAAGAATTGAATCCACCTCTTGAAAATAATAGGGATTTAGGGTTTGAAACCAAAAGGGTAATTCACAACTGTATTTTTAAATTGAAAAACATGGAAATGGGGCTCTTTGTCCACAAAGTGTGACATAGCCGCCAGTTATTATAATTACCAAGGAGGTTGTGTTCTGTTCTTTCTATGCTTTCTGATCTATGATGAAGGTAAAGGCAGCAAAGCAGAAATTCACAGCCTCAGGTTATGCTTATTTAGTGTTGGTGTATGTATTATTCCACCAGTAAAAGCCCATCATGTTGTTGTCTCTGACTTGAACTTATGATATAAAAAAAAGTAACTACAGACTAGATTGATATGTGGTTAGATTAGGAGGTGGTGTTAATTTGGATGGATGACGTCCAGCATTGGTGATTTACATTGTCAGAATGAACTATGTATTTAACTATATAGTTTATCATTGCAGGCTTCAAGTCAGCTGTTAAACTGTCTCACAGTTACATGGTAGTTTGACAGAAAATCAAACACAAAAGACAAATGATTACCAATAAGATATAATTTTGTTTGTGCCTTCCGATCAGTCAGTTATAGATTTAGATTTATACTGATTTAGCATCACAGAAAGGGATTTTGCTTTTTTTTTTACCTCACAATGAATAAAATGCATAAATGAAAAGGAGCTAATTTAGGCAGAGTTTGTTGCTACACTCACATGGCACATTGTCTTACAGCAACATATTTCCAATGAACCTTTCTTATATTGGCGGTGTAATTAAACCCTGCATTTTGTTGACTTTGGCTTTACTTCCTCATTTTTTGGAATTCCAACAGTCCCTAAAGCTTTATCATTAACATGTTTTCTTTTCTCCTAACCATGTTAAAAGCCAATATGTAAGCAAAATGTGTGAATAACCTTAAAGCAATATTAAACCAAATGAGAAAATATGTTGTGCTTCCTATGTAGTATGCATAAACAAAGGTAGGTATGTTCCTTTAGCAGCTGTCGTTACTATCATAATTCTGCTGCTGTTCATTTAGCATTTCATAAGACACAACTGAGCCCCAGCATCCATCTGTTGTTCTACAGCTGTGTTGGAACCCGTTCCCTCAGTCACTCACTCACTATTCCATATATAGCAGAGATCTTCAACAGGGGGTCTGCGACCCCCTAGGAGGTCCTCAGAGTCAATGCAGGGGGTCCACCAATTTATTGTTTTAATACTTTTTCCACCAAAACTTAAAAATATATATTAACACAAATCCATCATACTATTAGCAAAGATAAATTTTAACTTTAAAGATAGTCTTATGTGTCAATACATGTAGGCTTATGGATTCACTGTGCCATCCAAGTGTGTTTGATATTAAAACATGAATAGTAGCTTATTATTGTAGGGCAGCATAATAAGTAGCTTTAGGCCACCCTACATGTTATTTTCTGCTCAGTTTAATATGCAACTTAATTTTGTACAATACATGTATTAGGGGGCCCCTGCTCGTCTCTTTCAGGTTAGGGGTCCTTGGCCTAAAAAATGTTGAAGACCCCTGCTATGTAGCTTTTATTAGATAGTGAACTATATAGGGAACAAGCAAACGAGCGTGACTTGCGTCAGGAGATGCGCCCGCTGTTTGTGTGATGGAGGCCACGCCCAGCATGATGTAGACAAACCGAAACAAAACCACTTCTAATACGTTGCAGAAACAAACCAAGCACGCAGGAGGATAGTAAAATATTCTATAGATATTGCATGTTACATTTCCACTGTTTAGAAACAAATGTCCGCTCCATTTTTCTTTTTCAGTTTTTTTTCCGGGAAAACACAGCCGCGTTGCATTGTGAATAACATTCAAATTAGCAGTGCATTGTGGGTATTTTATAGTGGACTATATAGTGAATGAAAGTAACCACAGAGCATTTGAACACCACTACAAAATGGCGAACACACTATATAGTGCACTATTTCCGTGATAGGGAACGGTTTCCAACACAGATTATGAGTCTGCTCACTCTCAGGAGCATATTCTACATGTACATACATTCTATAGTCTCATACTAATATACATGAACTATTGAAAACAATATTATATTAAATTTTGATACTTTATTAATTAGACTGACTTGGTGTTGATTGGTGTTAGTTTGGGTTATGAAACACAAGATAGGGAAGAAGAAGAAAAATTAACATTTGTGTTCATTTTATTTCTGACTTTTATGTACTTTTTGATTTTTCCATGGAAGAAATTAAAGAAATGAAATGAAGGAATGAATGAAAGTAAACTTAGATAATATATCTGTTAGGTTGCCAAATACTTTCCAGTATACTACAGTTACTGTCTGAAACACTCAAATAAACATTATGACACCTGTGATGAGAAAGAGGGTTCGGCCCTGTATCCAAAAGATTAGATATATATATATATATATATATATATATATATATATATATATATATATATATATATATTACCAATCTAATACTAATATAACTAATAACTACTATATTTATATATATATATATATATATATATATATATATATATATATATATATATATATATATATACACTATACTACTATAACTACTGATATAATAAAACTAATATACTAACTAATATGCAGATAGAGGCACTCACAGCCGACTAGTGTTAGGAAAGATCTTAGGCTTGTTTAAATTATAAGAAAATCAACCATGTCTTGAAGCACAAGATGATGTGTTTACTTTATCAATAATTATCCCAAATACTGATCGTCTGATCGTTAAATGAATTTTGCCAGTGGACATATTTACAGGCAGTAATTGAATTTCCTTCAAAACATCTTTGGCAAAACATCTTAATAGTATACAAACAGAATTTTGAGGAGTCAGGGGTGGGGACGCAATACACACAGCTTAACTTTAAGGGGTCACAAACTAAAGAGGTTGTGAACCACTGATCTATACAGTTAAATATACAAGAGTTGTGTGAATTGTCTTTTTTATCTGGACCTGGATCACTGTTTTCCAGCTGGTTAGCAAAAGCAAGATTGTGCAAAGACAAGATTCTACCGGATGTGTATGACACACAGCACCTCTAATTTTAGTCCTCATCCAGCTCATTACTGTCATCTTTTGTCATCAGCTGTTTTCAAAAATATATCCTGCATTAAAAATGAAAGAAGAATGGCTTTGCTTTTCAATGCAACAAGCTTCAAAGATGCTTTTAAAATGAAAGACATGCTATATAGGCCCTCCAACAGACTACTTCACCTGCTCATAGCTTTTCAAATCTCATTCTCCATGTTATATTTTGCTGTGTCTTTTGAGAGGTACTTTTCAGCCTTTGTGTGATTATAATCCAAAATACCATATATTCTCACTTATGTTTGGGACTTTTGCCCAATTGAGGATGCAGTTTCATTTTATAGGAACATACTTTTTCGGGGACAAGGGTACCCAATGTTGCCTTATTTTGTACTGCTGCCAAAATGCCATATAGAGTGATGACCCGTTGCCTCCACAGTAATCTGCTCATGTTCTATAACAAATAGCAAATGTTAAGCTCACACTCGTGCTCCAACATCACTCTCCTCCTCTCTTTGTATCTTTACTGTATGACTTGAATCAACAATATCACAAGTGTAGCAAATCCCGTCAGCAACATGAATCCTCCTTGTCACGGAGGTGTGAATATTTTGTTTCCATCTCTCTGTGTTTGTGCATAATTATGAACTGGCAGCGTGTCATTTATAATCTGAGAGGAGAATCATTAACCACTTGGTGTGGAAGCTGGAGCCAAACAGCAGCCTTCTCTATTGACGTGTGTGTGTGTGTGTGTGTGTTTGTTTGTTTGTTTGTTTGTTTGTTTGTTTGTTTCTTTCTTTCTTTCTTTCTCTAATTCACATCCAGTGCAGAAATGAGCACAAACGTTACAACATGGAAAGGATTTTCCTCCAGTACAAATTACACTTTGGGAATACATCACAAATTGATCATGCTATTTTTTTATGTTCTTCAGCATGTACAACTCTACATGTAGCCAACTGTACATTACTGTCAACTAAGAGAATTCTGAGAATCCTCAGTCACAATCTTTCCCCCAAGATCCATGGAAACCTTGGTTTGGTCACCAAAATAAGCAGACGTTACAGTTTAGAAATTAATTCTAATAGTTTGGAACAGACTGTTTTATTACATGTTTAACTGTCTCTAAGGTCATTTTTGTATTCCTGTCTGAATTTGGTTTCCACTCATTGTGTTTCCCATGAATTATTACATTATTTAGCTGACGCTTTTATCCAAAGCGACTTTCAATTGCTATATGTATGTCAGGCATGCCTCTGGAGCAACTAGGGGTTAAGTGCCTTGCTCAGGGACACATTAGTTGATGTATCGCAGGTGAACCCAGTTCTCCAACGCCAAAGGCATGTGTCATATCCACTGCGCCAACACCACCCATCCTCCCACAGTCAAGACAATGGACGCATGTGTGAAATGAAATAAAATGTAATTTGATAACTCATAACTAAGTTATATTTATGTATTGCATATTTCTGTTCCAGGTATGGATATATGTATATATGTTTTTCTTTGGGGTATAACTGATAAGCCTTAAATTAAATGTTAAAAATAAATTAAATAAAGTAAAATAAAAATAAAGGTTGAACAACAAGGATTCTAGCAAAGGAAAAAAATAGCATGATTTCACAGTATACCCATTTGTAAAGTTGAGAACTGATGCTGGGTGGTTGGGAGTTGGAGATAAAGTATCCACCCACCCATCCACCCGATGCTTGCTTTCCTTCTGCTGCGCAATTTCAATGGAAAACTGTTTGTTTTTCTCGGCGTTGCTCTTTTCATGTCATCCTTTCGAGGATCCAACAACTCTTACTTTTCATGCATGCAGCTTATATTTGCATACATATTTGCATTTTCAAACATTGCACTCATTTCCTCTAAATTTCTAGGAGACCAGCTGCTTTACAAGCAGCATCTCTGACACAGCCTTGACACTGTTCCCATTCAAACTGCAATACTGCAGGACACACACACACACACACACACACACACACACACACACACACACACACACACACACACACACACACAGCGGCTTTCATTTCAAACAGCCTTCCATGATAAGAAATGTGGGTAACAATGAGATGTCTGCATCAATAGCCCACTTCAGCCCGACATCCAAGAGTCACGTGGGATCAAACCCACATCAAAGCCTGGCCGATGCCACTATGAATGCCCAGCAACAATGGAACAATAATTAAATAATTAAAAACCACATGGATATCAAACCACCCCCCTGTCACACACACATATCTCTCTCTCCTGCTTTGTCACATAAATAGAAAGAGCACTGTTTGATGTCTGTCATGACAATACACCAACTCTTCCCAATCTTGACATGCAGCAACCTGCCATACATTGTGTAAGCAAGTCATTTTCATCCATGTGAATGCAGTAAACACATTAATGTAGAAGCTCTCGTGAACAAAGCAATCATTATTTGGGGCGACGGATGCTGTCATAGCCAGCAGTAATGCAAAAGCAATACTTCACAATGTCAAAGTGCCTCCAATGCACTGTTTAATGAGGCAATATACAAGAATATGCTTTGACTGTATTGATTCAGACACTTTTTTTTATCCATTCATGAATAGTCAGGCTCATTTACTTCATTTATCATGTAATTAATATCCAGAACGAGCTCATTTTTCCCCCAGTAGTCCTTGATTAATGTTCTTATTTTTTGTTCTTGAGGGGACTCCTTCTTGCTCAGTGCCTAGAGGGATTATTTTTACTATTTGAGAGAAAGAAACCAAAAAAATTAAAAAAAATTAAAAAGTAAAAAATTAAAAAGTAAAAAATTAAAAAGTAAAAAATTAAAAAGTAAAAATTAAATTAAAATTTAAAAAGTTTAACATCCACATTTTTGGGAAATTTGATGGGTATTTACAGCACTGACATTGTCTTGTTAAAATGAGTCTGCTTCAGTTCAAATGAAAATACAACAAAACAAATGAGGGGAGTTTAGCGTTCAAGATAAACAAGTTTAAAGCAACTAACTGCGCATGAAGTTTTTCATCACTACAGGGCAGCAGATATGAGATATTTGAAGGTTATAACATGTTGTTCTCTGTAGGAAAACCGATCAGTAAAAAGTTCTACCATAAGTGCCCGATATAGTCTTCAGGGCTGCGGCGCGTAGCCCGGATACTTGTTGGATGCGTATTCCCATTTATGCGAGTATGTGCTTAATTCATAACTCGAACAGCTCATGGTAGGGATGGGGGTGTTGAAGAAAAAAAGGTCCCTTGTACCTCTTCAGCATCGACCTCCTCCTCGCTTTCAGTGGGTTCCGGCTCTTTCACGAACCACCACTGGATCTCCAAATACACGGACGCGGTACCGCTCTGGAAAGCACACGCCATTTCTATGTTTTGTCCCTCCTTAACCGTCATGTTGGAGGGCAGATCCGTGAAGCGACCTGCAAATAAGAGAATGGAAGGAAGGGGTGATATGATGGGGGACAGAAATGCCCATCAATAAATCACTTAACCCTCCTAACCCGAGAGACTCGCCCACGACCATAAAAAGCACCTCTGATTCATAGTTCAATCATTAACCATCCATAACACATAGAAACTCGCCGAAAATTGTGGCTAAAAACTAACGAGTTAGTGGTTACGGAGGTCTTTTCCGGGTCCTTCTAGCCTCTACAGGTGATTTTCTATCCAGCCTGGAACTTCTGCCTTTTTTGGGGTTCGTTGAGCATTAAATCCATACCTTTACATCCAAGATTTATCCACTTTTTGTCCATAATTCATCGCGTTTTCGCTCAATTCTGCCGCTAGCGCCGTCCGTCCTTTGTGTACGGAAGTCAAGGACTCCATATATGGGGTGCATGCCCATATATGGGAGACAACGTCACCCAAAATGTATGGAAGGCCAAAGGCTGTATGGAAGGCCAAACGGTGTATGGAAGGCCAATAGGAGAACTGTTTTAGACACACAATTGCTTGTGTAGCATTGCTGTGGGTGTAATATCAATAAATATGACATTATTATGTTGATTATTGGCATAAGTAAATGTCATGAGGAAAAAGCGCCTTGACTTTATTTGAAAAAATGCATGTATTTTGTCAACTGTATAAGTTATAATGATTATTTCTTCACAATGTGACTCCCAAGACATATGAGAAGTGTTTTAGAGAGTAAAATGGCTTAGGTTTTATTGATCTGTGTGTGATATCAATACATATCTGGAAGATTCATGTTCCGTTTTGTTTATTTATTTGTCTTTAAGGTCCTACAACCATTTTTAACATGCAGGTGAGCTCACTGCAGCCCAAATATTCTAATAACCCAGTTTGTCCTGAAAAAAATGATGTTCATATCTTGACTGTAGACACCAGGGTTGGTGTTTTACAAGCTTTTTTATAAAATAAATCCAGACGGACAATGAACTGTAAAAATGGCCTTAGGGCTCAGAGGGTTAAATGGTCTGCTTGTGAATGCAGTCATGAATGTGGCGGGCAACACCAGCTGTGTTATTGAAATCAAGCGCTTGATAAAGGTGCGTTCTTGTTTTAATTGAAGGAGATTCTCTCCCCCCCATCCTCAGATACCGAAGCGTATCATCCGAATTTACATAACGCACAGTAGCACCATGGATACATTATTCAGACACTTAATTGCGAGCTATGTTGAGATTTCTTCATGGGAGCTGTTTTTATGTCATTCTGTGGCCGTTGCTGTACCGACTTAGGGCAAACACAAGAAAGCATAACGGGAAACCACAAGAAATAATAAAGGTTTGGTTTGAAGGAGGCTAAAAGGGAAATAGATAATATCTAAAAGAAGAGTGGTGTCGACGACAGAAAAAAGGGGTGAGGATATTCGTGCATGCAAACTTCCATACAAAACCATCATTCCAATTGTAAATAAGAGACTACTCTCTTAGAGACCACGAACATATAAGGGCTTGTGCGCACTTGTCACAGATTTAAGAATGCAGCTATACGGAGGAAGAAGAGCACAAAGGCAGTTTGAAAGTGGTAATCTCAGTCAGATGAACCTTAGGTTTAGGCTTTCAGGACCACGGACAGACGCATGCAGAGGCTGTCCGTGGTGCTGAAATCACCGGCTAATCGCTCACTTTTTACTCAAGGAGCCTCTTAGAATAAGTTATATTTCTTAAACAGACAATCTATTTTCTGGCATGGAAAAAACAGCCGCCCGCTCTCTTCCACACGACGTGAAATGACTGGATTCCAAACAATCACCAGTTGCATTTTTTTGTCATCGTGGGGTAAAAAAACCTACTTCATCTTTTATCCTGAGCTTGCTTTTCCGTTTCTGGGCTTATTACAATACAGCTCAAATGCAATACAAAACATTTCCCTCCAAACATCCTGCTTTGCTTTTCTGGAAAGACTGCGCACTTTCAACACTTTCTACCGAGCAGCTTCCACCATGCAGGGCAGCGAGCTCGACACGATGACACCGACAAAGACTGTTTGTTACGAATATAGGCAATTCTTACCTTCAAAGGAGAATCCGATTTGCACACAAAACCCGGCTAAGAAAACAAATCCAACAGTATCGTGAGAGGTCCACATCATTCCAATATAGAGGTTTTATTTTTTACATCAGTCGAAAAAGGGGAAAAGGGCGAATGTTTCCACACAAAAAAATAAAAAGAATTGCCAAGACACCAGCAAAATCAAACAGTTGCTGGACGAGTATGTTGAAACGGAGATTGCCGACCGTGGAACATGCTGCAAAACTACAGCTTGTCGTTGATGAAGTTCTATTTCCCTTCTCTGTATCTCTGCGGGAGAGACAGTCGACTGCTTCCCTGTACTGAAGTCTGTAAAATAACCGTGCTGCGGTCTTCCTCTGCGCTACCAGAGAGACGTCAGTCTAGTGGATCACTGTGGCATCCACACACTCCACACCTCTGCAAATCGGCTCCTCATCCGGCCCCTTACTGTCACCTTGACCGCTTGATTATAAAATGCGCCGGACATTTTTGCGTCAACAACAAATAATTGCATCTTTGCAAGGGATCTTTATTTGGAAATGTCTTAAAGCATGAGCGCCAAATGATGTGGAGTTTGTTGTTTTGTGTCTTTTGCTTTAATGTGTCTATATTTGCTGTTGTTTTAAAGGCCTTCCACCAAAGTTATTAACAAAACGGAAACACGCAGAATAGAAAACTTCCCCTCTCAAAGCCATACTTCTAATCATAAAACAAGTGTGCGTATTTAGTATGGGTGTGTCCAACTGTGGAGTGCTTATGCAGTCAGGAGACACTCCGACAACCCGTCTAAGAGGCCATAAAACAATATTGTAGCATTAGATAGGAACAAACAGGGAAAGGGTGGGGTTGGAGCAGAGACCTGGCAAAGGCAGGGCAAGTATAGCATGTCCTGAGTCATTAAGATAGAAGGGACCCTGCTGGAATATTATTAGTCTCTTGCAGCAGACTGAGAACACTGTGCTCTTTGTTGCAATAGGCACAACTTGTGCCACTGCTAATATCTGCTCATTATTGATTCAGAGACCAATCAGATATCCTTTTGGGACAATCACTTTTCTCTTTCAAAAAAACACAAGTGTCTGTGCACAGAGGTATTAAAGTGACTGCTCTAAAGTTAGCTGGATAACCTCTGGTCCCTGCTGACATCTGCTTCACAGCACATTCACAACTTTTCTTTGAGTAATAAAGTTACACCTGGATAAACGTAAAATATACAAAGATTATAGACTGTAAATATTGCAAGTATTTTTTAAAGAATACTTTCTTTTAATTTCTGAGCTGTTACCAGACTTATTTCAACACCAGTCTAACATTTTCCCACTGTGAATAGCTCTGTTAGTATATGTGTTCTATTGTGGGGGCGAATAAGTGTTCAATATTATTGAAACTATAGCCATCATCAGTAATTATTAAGGGAGGCATTTCCAAGCTTCTATTTTTTACAGGGGACAGTGGAGAAGTGACAAGAAATGAGAATAGAGTGATGAGGCACGCAGGAAAGGTTCCCAAACCCAGACCGCTAAGATTGCATGTTCAGCATATAGGTTAACATTCTTATGAAAATCATGTGAAAAAATATCTCGAGTTCTGAGTTTCAAATCAGAATTTTGAGATCAAAGTCAGAATTCAGAGTTTAAACAAAAATACTTTTAAAAGTCTGTATTCTGAGAAATAAGTATGAATTCTGAGGGAAATAAGACATAATTCTGACTTTAATCTTAGAATTCTATGAATGCAGTCAGAATTCTGACTTTAAACTCACAACTCAGTTTCACATGTGGCCCTAACCCTCTTCCGTAAGTTGCTGTATGTACGTTGAACCTTTTTTTTTATTTTCTGACCATACTGGCTACATATATGTCACATTCAGAAGCTATTTTAATGTAAGTGATGGGGGACAAAACCCACAGTTCTCTGGATTTATATTCATAGATGTATAGATGCCATATTTATAAATTGATTATAAATCCTGTTAACAAAAGTGCTATTAAGAATTAAGCCAAATAGCATTATACATTGGCAACCTCTGAATTGTCACCTTAATTAAATTGAAATTGAAGACATTTAAAGTTATACATTATTTAAATTTTTGTCAGTTTTAGGGCTTCTGACTCTTAGAAGCCCCTTAAACTCTACACACAACCTTAATATACTGTAGTACAGCTAGGGCTGGGCTATATATAAATATTATATCAATATCGATATATGAGGCTAGATATAGTCTTACATTTTGGATATCGTAATATCGCTATGTGACCTACGTGTTGTCTTTTCCTGGTTTTAAAGGCTAAATTAAAGTAATGTAATGATTCCCAGTGTATGAACCCTACAATATTGTCACAATATCGATATCGACGTAGTTTTGATTTTCTCCATAACGCCCAGCTTTTATTACAACCCATCAGTTTTCCCCTTTAAATCTTTGTCAAGTTGTGAGCTGTGATTGTGTGTGTGTGTGTGTGTGTGTGTGTGTGTGTGTGTGTGTGTGTGTGTGTGTGTGTGTGTGTGCGCGCGCATGCGAGTGCAACAGTGCTGTTGTCAGCTTCTGCTTCTTGTCATGTCAAAGTCTTCTGAGCAGAGAAATTCAATGTTGACATGTGATAGCCTGTGGTTCCCGGTGCTCAGAGGCCAGCCATGTCACAATGTAATGAGGGCACTTTAAGAGTCACCTTGGGATCGCATGATGCCTCATCATTTTGGCATAAAATGCACATTGATACAGCAATTTTCCTTAAAAATGTTCATCTAAATCTTTGCTATGGATTTGGATTGTTTGGATTGTATGACTTCATTGTATGGCTACCATGCAGAATAAGCTGTCCTACTGTACCTTTAATTACAAACCTAAACAAAACAAAATTGTGTCAACCTTTCCGTTATTATTATTTAGACCAGGGCTGGTTTAAAATAAACACTTCTCCAATTAAAATCCAACTTTCTAATATCGACTAATCAGATGTAATCACAATGTTTTTATGTATGTCTTTTCCCTGTGGATGTGGTAAATTCTTAATGTAACCTGGCACATTATAAATATTACTTGTGGGTGGTTGCTTGCATGTACAGTTTAAATTCTCTGAGAATCTCTTTTATATCCTAGCAAAATTGGTATTGTCATTGTAATTTCCTTAGGACTCAAATCGGAAATGTAATCAAATTGGGACCTTGTGAATAAGAATCGATTCCGTAAATCATTGGCAATACCCAGCCATAATTTAGACCAAAGAAATCAACCATTCAATGTGATCACACTCCTGAAGAAAAAACATAGTACATAATATATTTCCCCTTTGAAGCTTTAGTGCACAACATTTTGATATTAATGAACGTCCGCTGAATCCAAGCCATTGCCAAATGAGTTGCTGCAAAGCTAATTAAGACCATCAGCGCCACACAACTCTCTCTGTATTACTTAGTATCGCTATGTTCAGAAGATTGTGTCGAGTTAATACTTGCAATATTTTGTTAATATCTTTTGCATAATTGTTTTTGAAATAACTTCCAAAATAAATACATTTCAATGAAAATGTTTTTTTTTTCTTATCAGCTGTAAATCTTCTCTCAGAGAATCACATCTTGGCCAAACAAAAATATTTCATTATCTAAAAGGGATCTAAGAAATCCTTGATACATCTGGGATCCCTCCTGTGAAAACAAGAAAGCCTCTCCTAGATTGTCACATGTTAATCCAACTTTGTATCCCAGCACCCTGATACAGCATGTCATACTTGTTTGATTAATTAAAGCATTGATTCAGTGTGGGTTATAAGCAAACAAACCATAACACCAGAGTGGAGCCACAGATCTGTGTGTCAGATAACGGCTAAATATCAGATGAAGATATGACTTGGTTGCTGTTTCTCTGCTTCCATCTGTCTATTTCTTAATACACAGTTCGCTGTTCTAACATCTGTTGTTTGTTCACATGCCTAAATATGACATTCATCCGACAAAGTCCTCTAGCAGCTGGTGTGAATTATGACTGTTGTCTGTCATGAGCAAAGACGGAAGTACAAAGAGTTATTAAAAAAAAACTGGCTTAATTAACCCATTACAGAGTCCAAGGACAAAAATATTGCATTGCTTCCTCAAAAGTTATATCACTGGGGGTAGTAAGTCACCAAGATTCTTTGAAATAGGACATCCATTCTTAAAACATAAACTTTCATATTATTATTTCTGAATTTAAATGATGTGGTATTATAACACTGTTATGTATGGATTGGTATTTTATGAAATTTAGTAAAAAGCACATATGCATTTAGGAATATGCACTATTTACACTGAAATAATAAAGGCCTTAAAACTAAATTTTTACTTTTTACTTTACCTCTACAGTGCATAGAATATATTCAGTATATATATTAAAAAAAAGCAAACAGCTATCTTAAAGAAAAGGAATATTGTAGGTATTGCCACTATTCTAGGCCCCTGAGGGTCTCGGGTCCCAGGGCAGTTGCCAGCCTTACCCAGTTGGTAATCCAGCCGAGAGTACTTTAAAGACTTACAATTTTAACTCTGACTCAAAATAAGGGCAAAAATGGTTGCAACACAACCGGAGATATGGTATTTTTTAATCCAAATTCTTCTTCTGTGTCAAAACCATGTCACCTACATTACCCACAATGCAACGCTGACAGTTCGGTTGGCGATTCTGATGTTATGATATAAGCAGCTAATATTGCCTTTAATGTTGCCTCAAGCAGAGATATGAAGTGGGCTGCAGAGTTCTGCTATGCTCACTTCTATTTATTAAAACTCCCCATTAGCCGTACATTGGTCTGGATCAACGAGGTAGGCCTGCTTGGATCGTTTGGGGAATGATTGTAAAGATTTACAAAGATTATGTTTACGGCGTTTTCTAACTGGGACGATTTTGGACCAATTAGAGGAGATGAGCTTTGGACAAAATACACATGTGATACACTGGTAAGAGCAAATAACGTTTAACCATGTATCCAGCTAATTTAAATAGCTCACGTTACTGTATTGCGTAAACAGCTAACTTCATTTAGTAATGTATGTGGCATTTTCTTTTGTGGCAAATGTTCCACCAAAACAACATCCTTCCTGAGGCTATTTTGCATGGACTCGCTTGCTGCGTGTGAAGCTTAGTGCCACCCAAGACAATTGGGATTGGTTTACAAAATGCAAACAACCCCTGACAGTTTTTTCTTCTTTATCCAGGAGTGTAAGCTCCTGTTGCCAGATCTTCCTCCGCAGAGATAAGTCTGGCAATGCTAGACTAACTGTAAACAAACTTTGATGTGTAAAGTGGAGATCCCAGTTGTCAAAGCTCATGGGAGGGGTCACAAGGTGAATTTATGGGTCAACAAATCGTGTGAGTTTGACACATGGGACCACTGTTTGCTTCACTGGGTTTTTTACCCACAGTCAATGCTTATTTTCTCCTAACCATGACCACGATCTAAAATACCGACTTGTAAAGGTTAGTGAAACCTAACCTTTACAAGTCGGTATTTTTTAACCCAAACTAAAGCACTATCCTTTCCTCAGAAAGTAGCATGTGTGTGCCTAACCCTAACCAAACCTTAACCAAAGTGGTGGCAGATCAGAAAAGAGTCACATGAATCATTCTAAATGGTGATTTGTTTCATTTCAAAGGCAATAATCATTTTTTTTTTTTTTTTTTATTTAACCTTTATTTAACCAGGAAAGTCCCATTGAGATTACTAATCTCTTTTTCAAGGGAGTCCTGGCCAAGACAGCGGCACAGATCACAACAATTCAGTACATTAGACAATTTCATAACAATTTCATAAGACTATTTAAAAACATTTACAAACCATAGATTTCATTTCCAAACCTTTGAGCAAGAGTTTAAACTCGCCTATTGAAACCAGTTCCTTTAATTTCCAGAATGTTTGTAAATTGTTCCATGTTGTGGGGGCAGAATAGTGAAATGCCACCTTACCAGCTTCTGTGCGGACACTTGGTACAGACAGTAGCAGTGAGTCTTGTGAGCGTAGAGAATACAGTCCAGCTGCTTTTGGTTGAATATATTCACACAGATATGAGGGAGCAGACGCAAAATACCCTTATAAATGAACATATACCAATGACTGAGTCTACGATTCTCCAGTGCTGGCCAGCCCACACGTGTGTAAAGTTCACAGTGGTGTGTGCGGGGCTTCCAGTTTGTGATAAACCTCAATGCGGCATGATAGACAGAGTCCAGTATTTTCAATACTTGGGTTGGGGCATTCATATAAATAAGGTCACCATAATCTAAAATGGGTATAAAAGTTGCAGCTACAAGTTTCCTTTTTGCATTGAAAGAAAAACATAGCCTATTTCTAAAATAAAAACCAATTTTCAGTCTCAGTTTCCTAACCAAATGTTCAACATGTCCTTTAAAACTAAGACTGTCATCAATTAAAATACCTAGATATTTAAAAGATTTAACTCTTTCAATTTCTGCCCCTTGAAGAGTGACAATTGGAGGACTTATGTGCAGATTTCTCTTGGCTTTTGAGAATAACATCAACTTGCTCTTATTTGCATTTAAAGTAAGATCCAGTTGTAAAAACATATTCTGAACTTTGTTAAAAGCGTTTTGTAATGTAGAGACACAAACACTAAGAGTTTTTGCAAAGCTATAGATAACCATATCATCAGCATAAAAATGGTAATTGGTGTCCACAAGATCCTGACCAACATTGTTCACATATATAGTAAATAAAAGTGGACCCAAAACAGAGCCTTGGGGCACTCCTTTAGTTAAGGAAAGAATATTAGAACAAATATTATCTGATTTAACACACTGGGACCTGTCAGTGAGATAATTACAGATCCATCCAACTGCCTTTTAGATAGTCCAATATTGATCAGTCTCTCTTTGAGTAAAATGTGGTTTACAGAGTCAAAGGCTTTTGACAAATCAATGAAAAGCGCTGCACAATGTTGCTTATTGTCAAGAGCTGTCGAGATATCGTTGATCACCTTCAGTGTTGCTGTTATGGTACTATGACCTTTCCTAAAGCCTGACTGGAATTTGCATAATATGTTGTTGGAATACAAAAATTCTTTCAACTGTTCATTTATTAAAGATTCCAAAATTTTTGATAAGATGCAAAGTTTTGAAATTGGCCTGTAGTTATTTAAAATTTTTGGGTCACCACCTTTAAATAATGGTGTGACAAAAGCCGATTTCAGATTTTGGGAATTTGCATAGTGGTCAGACTTAAGTTAAAAATATCAGTCAAAGGTTTTGCTATTAAATCAGCTGCAATTTTTAGAAAGTAGGAATCAATTAAGTCAGGTCCTTGTGGTTTACGTGCATCCAATAATTGTAGTGCTTTGCGGACTTGACACAAAGTAAAAGGCTGGAAATTAAATGTTGATGCATCAGAGGGTTGTTCCGGAACAGTCCCAGTGTTGCTTGAGTTTTTGGAGGGTGTAGATAAAATAAAATGTTGGTTGAAAGAATTTACCATTTCAACTTTGTCATAAATATTTGATGAGTTATAGACAATGTAATCTGGCAAGACCTGAAGAATTGATTTAGTTTGAAGGAATAAAGGACGCAGGACTCAACATTTCCCCACCAGATTATTTTTTTCCTGTCAGTGTGTAGAAGGCTTCTTGTTGACCTTCATGGTGCAAAATCAAATTCACAGACAACATAACCAATTAACTGATTAAATAAAGCACTTCCTGGAAGTAGAGGGAACTTGGACAAGTGACTTCAGTGTTTCTAACATCCTGGCTACTGTTGTGTTTAGAGGACTAACAAGAAACAACATCCGTAACTGCAGTTTTATACGGTATGTTTTAGTGTGTTGAGCTGACCTGTCCAGCTGCTGACGACATTGATCATGGGGGTGGGGGGTGGGAGAGGGGGGGTGCGTAGAAAACCCTTTAAAATGAAACAGTGTCACCTCTGCTGCAGCAGACCTCAGTGCATCTCCGCTGTCAAGAAATACCATCTGCCCTGCCAGTACAATAGCCATTAGGCAGTGAAACCACAGTTTAGCTGGTACTCTGCCAGCATCCATTTTGTCAGCCTGAGCACACTCCACAAGGCTCGCTGAGTGCAACAGAGTGCATCAAAAAATAATTAAACACTTTTTCCAGGGTGATGATGCAAGCAGTAATTAATTGCCTGTGCATTCAGCAATGTTCATTAATGTGACTGCCACAATAATAATGCTTTTTACCAAACTGTCTCACTTCTTCTTATCTTGCTCCCCAAGGTTATAATATATAATATATGTTTGTAGAGAACTGCATATCAACAAGACCCAAAGCCCACAATAGCCAGTGTAGCTGTGTACAGTGAGCAATGGTGTACATTTGTAATGTATTAACACAACGTTTAGGGAAAGCAAATGTAGTTCATCTGCTATACCTGAACTGCTTACTTTGTGCTTCAATGCTCTAATCTTTTTTCTTTCTTAAAAAAGCGGATGTCTCTCCGTTCTTCTTATCATCATCAACCTCCGAGTGCAGTGTCACATCTTTCCCAATGCAGCCTGATGTCAGAATGATGCAGCTTTGGTGTGCAGTGTGAGAGGTCTTTGAGACGAGCCTGTAGTGTCTTTTTACCTTTGATGCAGGGAGAATGTCAGCTGAAAGGACTAGTTGAGCCGATTCTGCGTGTGTAACACAAGATAAAAGCGTATTCACTTTTAATGGAATGTTTAACTTTATTGGTTCCAGTGGGAAATGCTCTTTTTTCTCCTTGATCTGTTTTACAGGCAGGCCAGAAGTCAGGGTCAGCTCCAAAACACCACAACTGAGGTACAACTGATTAGACTTGTGATTGGATTTATTTAAACTAGGGAAAACCCTGGCTATAGTTCCACTCTGTGGAGGAAAGACGTCTTGGAGGAATGGAATACCATCTGGGCTGACAGAAAAGGTTTGCACCTGTCAATTAAACAACAAAGCAGACTTTAACAACTTGTACACAGTATATAGTTTCATTTGTTTAAAATGATTAAGTATTTTCCTAAAAACGTCCCTGTAGTTTAAAACAGAATGTTAAAAACAGGTGGATATGTTGCATATATTTGGCATTATTTACGGAGGTGGATTAATCCACATTTGGTGCTCTATTGAGTATTTGTGGCAGCAGAACGATTTATTTGGAATTAAGACAAAATAATCTACAGTCACAGTGCAACTGTCTCATTGATTTCAAATTCTGTGGACCTCTATGACACAGAGGAATAATATAAATCAGGCTTTGAGACACACATAATACTTGTTAGTAGTGATGTCCTAATGAAGCTTCATGAAGCATTTTCTTTCTTTTCTGAGCCCTATAGAGTGCGCTCTCTGTTCAACAAATGGTTGAAAGCACACTAAATTGCCATTCCTTGAGCCTTTTCTTTTAACCAAAAGTGCCATCTAGTTGGGTCAACAAATACAACTACAGGGCACTACTTTTTAGTAGGATGCATACCATAAAGCTACAAACCTTCAGAGCCTACAGGAAGTGACTGTTTGATACTCAAGTCTGTAGTAGAGTCAGTGCTTGTAGGCAACACAGAACTCTATCAATTCAATTGCTCTACTCACTACACAGCGCTGCTCTGTTTCTTCACATGAGGTGGTATGTTGGCAGTCAAAGTTAGCAGCTGTCACAACTCCATTCCTAGTTATTCAGTCTGTTGTTTACTATTTCTTTGCTGTATACCAACTCTCCATATCGTTCCAGATCCAGCCCCTCCCTCCTGTCCTGCAGTAACCCCTTTCCAGCCGTTCCCATCACCTGACCTTCCCCACCCACATATCCACCTGCTTCTTATTCCCTCATTAGTCCTGCAGCCTATATATACCAACCCACATCCATTCACTCTTTGCCAGATTGTCTAATTTGCATCTGTTCTGTGCCGCTGCCATTACAACAGCTAAAGAAAACAAGTAAAAGTCTGATTAGATGGGGTAGCATGAATATTTTAAAGTTTGTCTGTAATTAGAAAAAGCATACCTTTTGTGTAAGGTATGTGCTGAATGTATGAACTGAAGCCAATGCAATGCTTACATACTTGGGGAGAGCAGACCAAGATACAATCACACCATTATTAGCTTATAAAGTTGTGATGGCGGATGTGTTAGCAAGTGGCAGCTATCTAACTGTGTCTGTCTGCTGTGTGGCGCTGAGAAGGTAGTGCACAGAAGGTTTATAAGAGGCCTTTTCACTGAAAACAGATACCTGCTGCTGATGGAAAAAATGTATACATAAATATGCATTAAGTCATTGCATTAATGTCTATAAAATGTTATTAATTCATTTCGGTCCAGATGCTCCGTAGCTCTTTATACCCAAGGTCAAAGGTCACTCAGAGGGTTGGAAGTGTCTTCCTGATGAGCAAAAGAGGTAAAACGAGTGATGAACACCTATAGATCTATCTATCTATCTATAGAGCCCTAGTTAATTATTTATTAACCATTAGTTATGACTTATAAACCCTTTATAAAGGTGTAGTGGTAACACTTTACAATAAGGTACAAAAAAAATAGGTAGTTATTGATTAACAAATTAGGAACGAATGAGGAAAGAATGAATGAATAACGAGGGGTAGTTAATGAGTAGTTACTGATAGACTGTGATTCAAGGCCCCCTCATACCTCACTGACCTCCTTCACGGCCCCTCAGATACACCTCAGCCGGTCTCCTTTGCGCCTCCAAGTCCAACCTATGTGGTTTTGGGGACAGAGCCTTCTCCAGCGCTGCTCCCGGGCTCTGGAACTCCCTCCCCCAAGAGATCCACAACTTTGAATCCTTCACCATCTTCCAGTCCTGCCTCAAGACCCATCTCTCCATCTCTGCCCATCCGTCACTCCCCCTCCCTTTTCATCTGTGCCTGAATCTTGTTTTGTGTTATGTTGTTTTGTTTAGCCTTGGTTTGTTTTCTACCTTGCCCTGGAAAGCTACTTTGGGTCCTTGAAAAGTCCTATACAAATTCAATGTATTATTATTATTATTATTATTATTATTATTATTATTATTATTATTATTTAACAGTAACTATGATTCTGTTTCCCAGTAATTACACATTAACTAACCATTCATTACTCATTCATTTAACAGTAACTACCATTCTGTTTACCAGTAACTAATCATTAGTGCTTGAATCAAAGTCAATCAGTACCTACTCATTAACTAACCATTCATTACTCACTCATTAACAGTAACTTCCATTCTGTTTACCAGTAACTAATCATTAGCCAATTCAATTAATACAATTTTATGTGTAGTATCAATTCATAACAAGAGTTTATCTCAAGACACTTTACAGATAGAGTAGGTCTAGTATACATTATAATCATATAAGGAGCCAACAATTCTAGTAAGTCCCACAAGAGCAAGCATTTAGTGTGACTGTCGCGAGGAAAAAACCCTTTTAGGAAGAAACCTGAGACAGACCCAGGCTCT
Organism: Percina caprodes; assembly: GCA_013375575.1. Classification (NCBI taxonomy): domain Eukaryota; kingdom Metazoa; phylum Chordata; class Actinopteri; order Perciformes; family Percidae; genus Percina; species Percina caprodes. The sequence continues at coordinate 506,952 of JABXJD010000058.1, forward strand.
TGGTAGGCAGTGTCTGACGGGGCCGGTCGGGGTATAATGAATAGTGGCAAAAACACGTAAGTGACATAAGTTACAATAAGAAATTCATGGCATAGCAGCGCACTGCATGGTGTTACAGGGCACAGCAGGGCGTAGCAGGGCATCGCAGGACGTGTAGCAGGACCACAGCAACAGCTGCAACCATGATTTTGGAGCCAATGATAAGGTACTGTAACTGACAAAAATGATAAGGTTTATTCAGTGTAAAACCTTCCTCAGCTAAAGCCAGTTAATTGTCTCTGCAAACTGATTGTAATAGTGTACTGAAATTACTTGTGACGAATGACTACCTCGAAAAAAATAAAGGACACAAAAAAACAATCCAGTAAGGTCCAGCATACACGGTTAAACCTTACGCAAAGCCCGGCCACTCCGCTCTACATCAGCCAATCTGCTTGCTGTCAGAGCTATTCACTCAACAAAATCCCGACTGTTTGCTGTTCTGGCTCCTATATATATATATATATATATATATATATATATATATATACAAATTTAGAACAGAACAAAACAAGACACAACACAGAAGCAAAACAATTAGCATCAAAACATAGCTCACAGCAGAACAGGGGTCCGTTTCAAGAAGGAGGTTTAACAAACCCTGAACTCTGAGTTGATTTACCCTGAGATGGGAAACTCTGAGTTTTTGATACCAGAACAGCTGAGAGTAGGTTCACTTAGAGTTAAGTGTGTGCACCACAACAATAAAAAGGCAGCATGAATGGAGCAATAATGCTACGATTCACCATGGTAACAACCACAAACAAACTAGTCGGCTGAAATACTCATGCACACGTACAGCCAGTTTGATCATGTATTTCGTTAAAAAAGCAACACAGCAGCTGCTGTAAAAGAGAGAGAATTTGCGTGGGAGAAAATTGCTGCTAGAGTAAATGTGTAAGTTCCAATATAGTGTATTAATATCATATTTAATCATAAGTATAATACTACATTTGATGAAATCCTGAACTCCTACTAGGCCTACTAATCCCATTCTGAGGCTGCAGCACCATCATTACCAGAATTATAATTCACAATGTTTTATTTCAAAGGGTTTTACACATAAAGGTTTGTGCCCAGGGAACTCTACAAAAATGTTAAGTTGCACTCTTCGATCTTAATGCCTTAATTCAAAAAATTTAGGAAAATCCAACCTTTTAAGGACACTAATTTTCTTTGTGAATGAATTATGTATTGTAAACAAATAAATATTCTTCCTTAAAATACAGGGGGCATAAGTATACATACCCCTATGTTAAATTCACATAGAGGCAGGCACATTTTTATTTTTAAAGGCCATACTATGCATCCTGATAAAGTTCCCTTGACCTTTGAAATTAAAATATTACATACTTTCACATACCCTTTACCATACATAAAGCTAGGCATGGGGAACTTTCCATAAGATCATCACTCAATGCAAATCAAACCAGCTATTAAGCTAACTGAAATAAAACCATTCCAATGCCATTGGTGTCATTTTTTGAGTGCTTGGTCCAGAGTCTTGGTGTCACTTTTTGACGCTCTGGGTCGGTATGTCATTTTTCAACGTGCAGGGTAAAAACCACTTAGGGATCATGAATGGGGGTTATGAAATTTACCTTTTTTGCACGTCATTTTCGGTTTTGATACTACTCGCTACTGTTGTCACTCTTAATTTAGTGTTACTGTTGTTTACATCCTGTCGGATCTTCTGACCTTTTGTTTCTCGACCTATCAGATATCGTTTTAGAGATTTTCCCATGTCTCAATGATCACTCTTGATTGTTCCATCATTGTTCATAGCTGTTTTAACATCATGTGCTCTCATAGCATCTATTTCCTCTTCTCCCTGTGTGAAGGGTATCTGTGAGTCCTTTCTCTTGTATGGGTTTTTACAGTACAGACAAAGTAATGTAAAAGTACCTAGTGCTTGGTTGCACCTGGAAGTATTGACATCTCTTCTGTTTCCGATCCATATTGTTCTTGAACGTTACCTCTTTATTCACCTAACAATGGGCCCTTGCAAGAACATTTTTGTATTCTTATCCTGACCCTCTCTTACTTTTGTTGTTAAATTTGCTTGTGTGAATGTCGCTCTTAACTGCACAATTGTCGTAAATGGCTTGCTTAAACTGGCCGTTGGTACATAAATAGGTGTGCATTCGTGAGATGAATCATTAGATTAGCTGCCTGAATAATACCCTGATAGCCCTTCCTATAAAAGGGCTTCCTGTTCTGCTCCATTTGTGAGAAAGTTTTATTGTTCCAAAGTCACCAAAGTGTAAGAGGAGAGGTGTTAAGGGGCCAGCAAAAATGAGAATATGTTACTACAGTTGGCCCATGAATTAGATGGTCAAGGGGATGTGACAGTCACAGAGATGGATCAGAGAATATGTTCCAGTATAGGTATAAAGAGGATGTTCCCCTAGACAGCCACTGATTATAATCCCAATTTATTCAAAGTAAAGCCCTAATTGCAAGGGACTAGTATTACCTGGTGACTACTAGTCATTTGTGATATTTACAGAGGTTGTCTGTGATCATTATCCTGTGCCAATCGGACATTTCTGTAATTTGTAAAGGAAAAATTCCCCCACAAATGACCTACTGTATTTCACCTAACACCGAGGTCATGTGATAATATTAGTCCCTTGTGAATCACAGACAAGTTGATACGCATGAACATTTTTCAAGGTTTTTGTTTCCTGTGTGCCTTCTTATACCTCTTACAAAGAGGGGCTGCGGACACCCCTTTCATGACCAACAAAGTCTGGAACACTGTCAAACTGGAGACCTCCGTCCCCGAGTCAACACCCTCCCTGCAGCTTGGTCCGAGGGCTGACTGTGATGGTGTGTGGGTGCCACCACGGCAAGGATAGGGGATGCACCTCTGGTAACCTCTACTGGGCCTGGCCCAAAAAGATAGAGAACCTTGACCAAGCGGCATCACCCTGGCTGTCCTCCTCGGCCTCCAGGTACCCAACTTTTGGGGTGCAGATTAGGCCTGCACGATATTGGGAAAAAACTGTCATTGCGATATTTTTGCCCTGCGATATATATTTCAATATGAAAAAAGAAAAAGTAATTTTTAAAAGATGACATAAGATAGCTCTCTTTTCTATTACTGACTTTTGACTTATGACTCGTCCAACAGGTCTGGAATTTTGTTTGTACCTAAGAAAAGAAAAAAAGAAAATTGATGATTGCCACATGAGCCGCTTAAGAAGACATTTGTGTTTGGTCCTATATCAATGAAATTGACTTACAGTTGTGGTCAAAAGTGTACATACACTTGTAGAAAATCACAATGTTATGGCTGTCTTGAGTCTTCAATAAGTTCTACAACTCTTATTTTTCTGTGATAGAGTGATCGGAACACATACATGTTTGTCACAAAAAACAGTCATAAAGTTTGGTTCTTTCATAAATTTATTATGGGTCTGCTGAAAATGTCACCAAATCTGCTGGGTCAAAAATATACATACAGCAACAAAATATGTCAATTTTGGTGATGTAGCGAGTTGTGTCAATCAAATTAGCTTCATGTCATGGCCTCTTCACTTCTTCTAAGTGATTCTGATTGACTACAGCTGTTGACTTCTCATGAGCCCATTTAAATAGGGCTCATTTGACCCAGTGATTAGACTCAGCTACAAAAGCTACAATGGGAAAGTCAAAGGAACTCAGTGTGGATCTGAAAAAGCGAATTATTGACTTGAACAAGTCAGGAAGTCACTTGGAGCCATTTCAAAGCAGCTACAGGTCCCAAGAGCAACTGTGCAGACACTTATACGCAAGTATAAAGTGCATGGAACAGTTGTGTCACTGCCACGATCAGGAAGAAAACGCAAGCTATCACATGCTGCCGAGAGGAGATTGGTCAGGATGGTCAAGAGTCAACCAAGAATCACCAAGAAGCAGGTCTGCAAGGATTTGGAAGCTGATGGAACACAGGTGTCAGTCTCCACAGTCAAGCGTGTTTTACATCGCCATGGACTGAGAGGCTGCCGTGCAAGAAAGAAGCCCTTGCTCCAGAAAAGGCACCTTAAGACTCGGCTGAAGTTTGCTGCTGATCACATGGACAAAGATAAAACCTTCTGGAGGAAAGTTCTCTGGTCAGACGAAACAAAAATTGAGCTGTTTGGCCACAGCACCCAGCAATATGTTTGGAGGAGAAAAGGTGAGGCCTTTAATCCCAGGAACACCATGCCTACTGTCAAGCATGGTGGTGGTAGTATTATGCTCTGGGGATGTTTTGCTGCCAGTGGAACTGGTTCTTTGCAGAAAGTAAATGGGATAATGAAGAAGGAGGATTACCTCCAAATTCCGCAGGAAAACCTAAAACCATCAGCCCGAAGGTTGGGTCTTGGGCGCAGTTGGGTGTTCCAACAAGACAATGACCCAAAACACACATCAAAAGTGGTAAAGGAATGGCTAAACCAGGCTAGAATTAAGGTTTTAGAATGGCCTTCCCAAAGTCCTGACTTAAACCCCATTGAGAACATGTGGACAGTGCTAAAGAAACAGGTTCATGCAAGAAAACCATCAAATTTAGCTGAACTGCACCAATTCTGTCAAGAAGAGTGGTCAAACATTCGACCTGAAGCTTGCCAGGACCTTGTGGATGGCTACCAAAAGCGCCTAGTTGCCGTGAAAATGGCCAAGGGACATGTAACCAAATACTAATGTTGCTGTATGTATATTTTTGACCCAGCAGATTTGGTGACATTTTCAGCAGACCCATAATAAATTTATGAAAGAACCAAACTTTATGACTGTTTTTTGTGACAAACATGTATGTGTTCCGATCACTCTATCACAGAAAAATAAGAGTTGTAGAACTTATTGAAGACTCAAGACAGCCATAACATTGTGATTTTCTACAAGTGTATGTACACTTTTGACCACAACTGTAACTTGAGACATATCTGAGGAAACAGATGGACACATTGTTTTCTGTCATAGCAGTACTTTAATGACTAATGAGGCCTGTTTGATTAAAATGTAGGGTTGTAGACAACAATTGCTCTGAACTTGTTTCACCCAAGTGACCTTTGACAAATTAGATATTTGTGTGAAAACAGTGTATTGTGAAAACCCCTCTTCCCCATGCTTGATTTTATCAACAATGATTGAGGCAAACACTCAGTGATGGGGGAAAACAGCAAAGCCAGTCACACACCAATGAAAACATCCCATCAAACCTTTATATCAGCTCCGCAGCAAATCCATTTGGATGCACCGAACCCCAGGCGTCATTACAACCCATGATGATAAATAATCTTTATCAGCAAAATTAGAGAGACACATTCAGACATTATGTTTCTCCTAGCCAATGCATGTGACAAGGTAATTAATAACAGCATGAAAATCATGATATAATTTCTTAGTTAATGCTAATTACCTGTCGCTCCGTGGTGGATTTCAGCAAGCCCACTATATCTTTTGTCAATTTGATGCTGTAAACCCAGGGCCTTAGCTCTCTGTGTGTTTAATCAAATAATATGGAGCAACATGTAGACGAGAATATAATGTGAAGTAATGAAATTAAATCTATTTTTGAGACTACGGAGGAGATTAATTGTTGGAGAGAGAGAGAGCGAGAGAGAGAGAGAGAGATTAAGAGAAGTGGAGTTTGAATGACAAAGTTAAGGGCTATGAAAGATAGAAATACTTATATCATTGGTGATATATATGTATATTAGCAAGAAAGGGGGAGAGAGACGGGTGATGACCCGCAGCAAAGGGCCGCAGTTTACACAATGGAAGTTCTCCAGGCCTCTGAGGGGAGCGCTAAGTGGAACAGCTGAACAGCATTTTTGTTACCGGCAGAGCGTCTTTGTTGATTGGGTATTACCTGTGACCTGAGCCAATAAACATAGAGAAAATCCAGCTGTTCCACTTAGCGCTCCCCCTAGAGGCTTGGAGAACAGCCATTGTGTAAACTGGATGTAGTGTCTTTTTTTTTTTGCATTTGTTTTGGAGGGTTGTGTGCTTCTCTTTTTGCATCGTTTCTATATTTGCAGCGCGTTTGAGTAATTGGTTGTGTGCCAAATTTTGCTAATTGCTGCCCATGTGTTGTCAAATCAATGAAGATGTTTTTTTAATTTGCTTGATTATTGTATATTTGCGTGTTACATTAAGTTCCAGTGTGTTTGCCTCAGTCGGCCAGTGTACTTTTTACATGTTACAAAGTAAGACTTTTATGAGAAGAGATCAATTAAAAGAGATTCTGTTTCAATTTGTGTGTATGTCGCATAATGCCTTTACTATAATTTCCATTCAAAAAAACTTGAAGTTGCTCTTTAGTAGTTGGGCTTTACTGATCATAATAAGCAGGGTTGCTCTTGAATCTTGATTTGGAACGACATTGAATAAGCTCTTAGAAGCACAACCAACAATAAGCAAGTGCTTCTGCTTAAGTGTCTTATGTGAGGCATATATAGACCTTTATTTAGTGGCTGGTATAGATGAATGCCAAATTTAATTAAAACCCAACATAAAGTGTCTCCAGAACAGCTTCATTACTGCTTGTCACAGATTATCTGGCGAAATCTACACAGTTCTGTTTGATTTGATTCTATTTGATTTTGACAATGGTGGTGGAAAAGGTGGAAAAGCAATGGTTGCAATGGTTGAGATCTGGTGACTCATTTAATGTTATGTAATTTTCATAGTTATATTTCTTTACTTAATTTATCAGCTTTTGTATGTGACTGTAAAAGCCAAAAGGCAGATGTGTGCATGCAGCAGTGAATATTTAACATTGTATTGCAACACTTATGTTTGCTTTTACTGGGCCAGCAGACTAACAGGGTAGAACCAAATTCTTGTGATAGACAGACAAACATGAGGCTAGACCTTTGTGAGTCCAGAGGGTGACAGGCAGTCCTCCTACATCATTAACCTAGTTTGTTGTGAGGACCTGCTGCCATTGTGAGGTTGTGTTTTTGGCACGCTGTGTTATCAGTTGTGATGGGGAGACTGATTGCAGCTACACAAGGGGGAGGAAATTTCTACAGCCCATCTATCACAGCGTCAGATAAACAGATGGAAGACTGTCGGCAGTACAGGCTACCTCCCCTGCTGTCCATTAAAGCAAAGGATTCAGTGGATCATTCAAAAAAGTTAAAAACTATCTTTTGTATGACTGAGGACTAATCATGACCCATCTTTCAATATATTTATTATTGCATGACATGCCTATATATCCCATTATAAAATACTTTCTCTACCACATAGGATGAACTAACACCGCCCAACCCCAAAGGAAAAAACTGCATGCAATGATGCAACTACATGGTGTGGTAAGAAAGCTCTGAAAAAGTCTATAATCACAGTCTTTTCTAATAGCATTATGTGTTACAGATGGATCTAGTGTTCCTGATGTGGTTGTGTTAGATATTCCACCTAAATCGACTTTGACAAAAACATAGAAATTACATTCATATTAAATGATTCTACCAATCCAGGAACTGCCAATATGAGTTGGAAGTAAAGGTGTGGGTGGTTAAGCACGTAGTAGCGTATTAGATTTTCATGCAGGAGACCAGTCTGTGTCCCATAACATTTGGCTCTCAGGTTTTACACAGGAAGTAACACCAATGATGTCATCATCTTGGGCTTGAGACATTTAAAAACAAAAAGTCGGCATTCCAAAATGGAGTTGTGGAATTTGAAAGAAGTGGGACAGGAGAGCTGCTTTTACACTGCCGCACGGCAACCGCACTGACAACTGCCTACCTGCAAGAGAGTTCCCAAAAAAAGCAAAGCGTTTTTCTAAAGTGGCGGGCCAAAGCCCGTCAGTTACCGGCAAAAATTTAGCAAGATGAACTTTGCGCGGCAGAGAAAACTCTGTGCACGTTTACGCTTCATGCACCTACCGCTGTGATTGAAGCCGCTTCCCCTCTGCCGCCTTCCTGTATTGAAATCACTGCAGGCGGTGGGTTACCACACAATGAAAGCCACTTTATCCTCTTGGTTCATTTGTTAAAAGCCAATGTGAACACAAACCGGACCAGAGCTACAGGGTATATGTTTTTTTCTTGGTCTGAACCAAATTAACTCAACTACATGTGTGTAAATGACCCACACTTTTGCCAATTCATTGAGAATCAATGAAAAACAATGAAATGTGAAGCATCACAGTATACTCTGGATAATAGCAGTTTATGTGAAATATGAAGTAAATCCTTTGTAGTAAATAGGCGACATAGTGCAAAAAAACGCCGTTCTGGTTCCCTTAAACAGTTATGATAAATGTGATGTAACATTCAAAATAAACACATCATTTTGTTTTTGAAATGAAAGTGTAACCTAACCAAGAAACAGCTTTATCTTCTTGAGACCAAGACACCCACGCACACTGACAGTACAAAATGTTCACAGCAACTGTATCTGGAACTGATTGTTACAGTGGCCATGATAATTATGCCCTGCAAGATTGCAGATTGGGACCTTGCTCTCTGATTGAATGCTGGCAAAACTAGAGGGAGGACAGCCTGGCAAGATGGCACAATAATAAGCATACAGAGCACAGTGCTGACTTTCAAACAACTGGCCCTGAAACGTCAACCACAGCTGATGAGTGCATATGTGTGTTTGTGCTCTGTGTGGGCATGAAGGGATGATTCATGACACCAGCCAATGACTCACCTTAAAACAGTGGAGAACAATGACAGGATATTGCAGTTTAGGCAATAACAACCTACCCAGTGGTAAATTACTATCTTGATGCTGAAATTACTGTAAGTATTACTTTTTTTTTGTCTGAATCATCTGCAGCCTTTCTGTCCTTTGCGATACTCACTGGAATGTGCTATTTTCATTAAGACTGAATGTTTGCTTCTGGAACTTTGAGATTTATTTCAAATGTTTTGCGTGTAAAAGAAACTCAGCTGTGAAATGGTTAACCATGCCACTTAGCATTCTAGACGGATCGAGCTTCAACCTGCGAGTCAATCTGTCATTAAATCACCATCTCTGCTACACACGAAGTGAGGACATCAATACGCCATCTCCAGCAGCATCAGGTTAGGCAGCTGAATTGATCATTGTTATCCTGATGGCCATGTGCCATTGACACTAAAAGGCTGGCTCTATGGAATGGAAGTCATTTTCAGATAAGACCGGCCTGAGGTGTCTGTTCCTCATACAGAGCAGATGTATGTGGCGTTATGTGCTTAAGTTTATAGTGTAAATCCTCCCTAAATTGTCTTAAGTATTTCAAAAATAATCTCCCACCTGTTTTTCTTTCTGCCTCAAACAAGGATGATCCCAGCTGACCCTCCAGCTGTAATAATAACACCCTGCATCGTGAATAATTAGAAAAAGGTTTGTCTATTTTATAAAATGCATGGCCTACCTTTAAATGAATATAAATTTTGTAAAAGGGACCAGAGAATAGCAAAGCTAGGACATGCTATTATGGCGTTTTTCCACTGCATTATTGTGAGCACTCAAATAATAATCATATAGCTACAGTATTACTTGGCGTGGGTAAACATTTGTGAGCACATTTTGAAGTGAAGATAATGGGTCAGTCTAGGTGCTAGTTCTGGGTTTATCACCATGTTCACTCAGGTGTGTCAGCCAGAACACCACTTTAGGCCAATTATTCCAGAGTATGAAATGAAGAGCTGAGAGATGGTTCTTATTCTGGTTATTTATTCCTCTTTCTTGTGTGAGTGAGTGTGAGGGTAATTCTGAGTGTGGTTTCTATAAAGAGGGAAACAAAATACAAATGAATTAAGGAAACGTGCATACACTCATTCCCCCTTAAGCAGTAATATACATTACCAAACATAATATAAACAATAGTCAGAATATGACTATATATCTCTAACTCCGAGAAAAAGGATTCAAACACTTCTTATATGGAATTATATGGGATTCTCAGATTATTTACCTTTCGTTAAGTTACTGATAATGTAAACAGCACTTCCTGTCATCTTTGATACGTTTTGAAGCCTCCAACTAACTAAATGGGTGGATGCTTTTATTGTGAAAACTGACAGATGCTATGTTTTTACATATCTTTACATATTTTGGTATGTACTAAGTATGTACCAATGTACTAAGTCAGGTGAGCCGAAGCTTGAAACTAGCATGTACAAAAGTGGCTATAATTAGCACAACAGTCGCGTAGCAACCCCTTAAACTCTTAACTTTCATCCACATTAAATTGCAATCATTAAATTGTTAAACCAGCACAAACAGCTGGTTTAACAAAGAAATACAGTATTATGAGTGAAGCAGCAGATATACTCACGCTTCTCATTTACGCACACTCTGAAGGAAGGTGCCGCTCACAACTACAATCCAACTGCCCGACTAACTCTATCCTACTGCTTATTAACTGTGTGACGTCACCTATAATATACAAACCAGCACGCGCTTTGGAATGAATAAACGGGAGTAAACGTGAAACATAAAGCACAATATGGTCAACTGTACTAAATAACACTAACATAACTTTGGGGCCTTTTCTACAATAATACTGTTGTGAGCATTAGCATGTGTCTAGCGGACTTTTTATGCTAATGTTGCTTAACATCTTAGAACATATAAACATCACTACAATCTTAACACACCCAAATAAATATCTATATATATTTATACCATTCTACTCACATGTTTATGAACACACACAATTGTGGTGAGGCTTTTGTCTCAGTCACACAAACACACACCCCGTCTCTGTCAACAGCATTGTGCACACTGCTACAGCTTTGTTGAATTGACAGCAAAGCTTCAGTCAACTGATTTGCAACGTAAAAACTAAATGGTCCATTTAGACCAATGCAGGGGTCCGCACATCGTTGTAGCCATATCTGTGATAATACAACCGTATACCGATTCCTATCTGTGAATATCTGCAGTAGAGTCTGGGCGGTGATGAATTAGTAGCAGTTTGAAGCAGATAGTATTATACTTTAATCATTGCAAATATTGCAATAGTTAAAAAACATGTTCATTGGATATAGAACTACTGAGGCATTAGTCATTTTAGGCAGGCATAAGGTTTTTGCTATTCATTGCCCAAATATGTCATTTTATCAAACAACTCTTTTACAAAGCCAAAATGTCCCCAAAAGGCGAGTTAGATCTAAATCCAAATATTTATCACCTTTGATATTAAAATGTGGGATTATTAGTTAACAAACTAATCATCATCATCATCATCGTCCCCACTCCTTCTATTTCACCTTACTGGATCAGAATCTGAGTTATATTTGTCTGGTACATTGTATTATTGACATAAAAAGCTATGGGGTAAATTAGAGTTTTGTGACATGACATGTTAAGACACAAAAACGCAGTTTAAAAACATGATCATATTTGGATTAAGGCAATTTCTCAAACACCATACAAACACCTTACCCTGGCTAAAATCGGAATGCTCGGTTAACAGACCTAGATTACTCCTTTAGTAACAATAATGTGCATGTATAGGGGAGCGTAGGAGTGGTTGTAACACTTTTTACATTTTCTTCAGTTTCTCAGCGACCGTTTGTGTTGTGGTTCCGCTCCATTCTCCCTTTTCCCCTGTGTGTGTGTGTGTGTGTGTGTTCATTATCTCTCCACTAGAGGTCGCCATGAGGGTACGAGGTCTGGAGGCGTGGCCACTCACTTCATTCTACCATCCTGCACAGCTGCAACCCATTTCCATTCATCATCCTCACAGTATATCAACCCGGGCTGACCACCTCTTCAGCGCCAGTTTGTTAATCACCTCTACGTGTTCCATGTTCCAGTTTGCCGAGATCCATTGCAGCCGCCCCAGACCGCCGCCGTTGCAACCCTCATCTACACCTCCACCACCTGTGCCTCGTCTTTGTGTTTTTGTTGGATTAAACCTTTTCTTTATTCTTCCACTATGCTCGTGTCTGTTTTCTGTGTCTGGGCCCTAACCCTAACCCGCAACAGAACAAACTGGCCAAATGGACCCCGCGGAAACTCCACGGGTTTCGAGCGAGGACGGCACCCAGCGGGCGATTCACTCCCAGGGTGTTTTACTCGGACAGCATGACCAACTGATCCGTACGTTGCTGGAGACCAACCAGCAGCTCATCGCCCAAGTCACCACACTCACCGAGCAGGTAGATAAACTGTCCGTGTCTCTCACTGCTCCGCAACCTGTCGCTCTACCTGCACAGTTACAGTTACAGTTATGGCTGCTACTCCTCACCGCGAGCCTCCCATCTGCTCTCCTGAGCCGTTTTCGGGGGAATTGGACAAATGCCGGGGATTCCTCCTACAGTGTGGACTAATCTTCCGGCAACGTCCTTTGTCCGCTTTGGACTCCTCCAAGGTACATTTCGTTATTGGATTACTCAGAGGCCGGGCATTAGCTTGGGCAGAAGCTGTCTGTACCAGCCGTCTCACCTCCGGGTTCACTTTTAACGACTTTGCCAAAGATTTCAGGACTGATTACGTCGGAGGTGCTGCTAAGCGCTTGCTTAAACTCCAGCAAGGCGCTGACAGTGTGGCAGACTCCTCTGTGGGATTCCGGACGCTGGCATCCGATTCCGGGTGGAATGAGGAGGCACTTCGTGGAGTATTTGTTAATGGATTGTGTGAGGGCATTAAGGACGAACTGGCTGTCCGGGATGAGCCCGACACTCTTGATAACCTTATCTCCCTAGCTATTAGACTTAATAACAGGTTACGGGAGAGGAGACGCAAGAGGAGCAGTCGGCCGGAATCCACCAGACGGACTACACCTTCATCCAGACTTCGCAGGACCTCCACCCCATCGCCTTCTGCTTCTTCACCGGTCGAGGCACCTGGGGAATCAGCGGAGGAAGCGATGCAGCTGGGTCGTGCTCGCCTGTCCCAAGCTGAGCGGAGTCGACGCCTCCAGGCAGGTGAGTGCCTGTATTATGGGGATTCTACTCACCGTGTGGCTACATGTCTGTCCCGGCCAAAAGACGAGGCTCGTCGGTAAAAGTGGGGATACTGACGAGCCCGGCCCCTATTCCTGACCCCACTACTCGCCGTATCCAGATTCCGGCCACCTTGCAATATGGGTCTCTCTCTTTGCCTGTCGCAGCTCTTATTGACTCTGGCGCTGAGGACAATTTTATTGACATTGAGTTAGCTAGACGAGCCGGGTTACCTACCGAGCCCATAGACATGCCTTTTCGGGTCACAGCCATTGATGGCCACACGTTGGCCTGTATTACCCACCAGACAGTGCCCGTCACGGTGATACTTTCCGGGAACCACCGAGAAACTATTTGTTTTAAGACAATGTCAGCCTCCACTACTCCCCTTATCCTAGGATTCCCGTGGCTTGCCCTCCATAACCCGCTAATCGATTGGCAGCGTCTCACCATCCTGAGTTGGAGTGACCGCTGCCATTCCCAGTGTTTGGGTTCGGCTGTTCCACCGGCTGACGGAGATTCTGTTCCAGCGCAGTCCCCACCGGATTTATCTATGGTTCCTCCCGACTACGTGGCCCTGGCGGCGGTCTTTAGTAAGGATAAGGCTTTATCGTTACCTCCCCATAGGCCCTATGACTGCGCTATTGAACTGCTCCCCAATGTCCCTTACCCGACCAGCGTGTACAGCGTGTCCCGGCCAGAGCGGGAGGCTATGGTACCTGAGGTACATCAGGGAATCCCTTTCATCAGGAATAATCCGTCCATCGCAGTCTCCGGTATGGGTGGGGTTTTTCTTTGTACAAAAGAAGGACAAGTCGCTGCGTCCCTGTATTGACTACCGGGGACTCAATAAAATCTCTGTTAAGAACAAGTATCCACTACCCCTGATAAATTCCACCTTTGAGCCACTTCAGGGCGCGGTGGTGTTCACAAAACCTGACTTACGGAATGCCTACCACCTCGTCCGTGTAAAAGAAGGAGATGAGTGGAAAACTGCTTTTAATACACCTCTGGGGCACTTTGAGTACCTGGTCATGCCTTTCGGACTCACCAATGCACCGGCAGTTTTCCAGGCTCTGGTCAACGATGTTTTAAGAGATTTTTTAAATCGTTTTGTGGTGGTGTATCTGGATGATATCCTTGTGTTCTGTACTGTATGTGAAGGCCGAGAAGTGTGCCATTCCGCAAGAGATCAGTTCCGTTCCTGGGATTTGTGATCGAGGGCGGGCAAGTTGCCGCTGACCCGGAGAAGACCAGGGCCGTCGCCGAATGGCCCGTGCCTACGACACGTAAGCAACTGCAACGCTTTCTGGCGTTTGCCAACGTCTACCGTAGGTTTATCCAGGATTTCAGTAGGGCGGTCCCCTTGACCAAGCTCACGTCTCCCAAGGTCCCCTTCCTGTGGTCCCCTGCTGCTGAGCAGGCCATGTTGACTTTGAAACGCCTGTTTACCTCTCCTCCTGTGCTCAGGCATCCCGACTGCTCTCTCCCGTTTGTGGTGGAGGTGGACGCTTCTGCGTCTGGGGTGGGGGCGGTTCTGTCCCAACGCTCCGCCTCGGACCAGAAGCTCCATCCTTGTGCCTACATGTCCAAAAAACTGTCCCCGGCTGAACGGAACTACGACGTGGGGGACCAGGAGCTGTTGGCAGTGACGCTGGCGCTGGAGGAATGGCGTCACTGGCTCGAGGGTGCTGAGCATCCGTTTGTGGTATGGACTGACCACAAGAACTTGGCCTACATCCAATCGACTAAGAGACTGAACTCTCGCCAAGCCAGTTTTTCGGAAGGTTTGATTTCACCCTTACCTACCGCCTAGGTTCATGTAACATCAAGCCGGACGCCCTGTCACATGTGTTTGACTGCACCGAGGAGTCTTCTGAGCCTGAGCCAGTGTTGCCTTCCTCCCGGGTTATCGCCGCCGTCCGCTGGGAGATCGAGGCCCTGGTTCGGACGGCCCAAACCACTGATCCTGGTCCCGGTGACAGCCCAAACCACTGATCCTGGTCCCGGTGATGGCCCAAACCACTGATCCTGGTCCCGGTGACGGCCCTCCCGATCGGCTTTTCGTCCCTCAGCCCGTGCGGTCCCAGGTGTTGCAGTGGATTCATACTTAACGCTTTTCCTGCCATCATGGGTTACGTCGCACGCTGACCTTGCTGAGGCGACACTTCTGGTGGCCGTCCGCCGAGGCCGATGTTCGGGCCTACGTGGCAGCCTGCTCTGTCTGCGCCCGGGGTAAAGCTTCACACCAACTGCCTGCGGGTCTGCTGCAGCCGCTCCCGGTTCCCAGTCGCCCCTGGTCCCACGTGGCTTTGGATTTCGTTACGGGCTTGCCCCGTTCTGAAGGTAATGACACAATACTTACCATCATGGACAGGTTCTCTAAATCTGTTCACTACGTTGCATTACCCAAATTACCTACAGCCATTGAAACGGCTGACCTCGTTGTCCTACATGTATTCCGTCTCCATGGAATACCTGTGGACATAGTTTCTGATCGAGGCCCACAGTTCATTTCCCGTGTTTGGAGGGAGTTTTGCTCTTCCCTAGGAGCTACCGTCAGTCTCACGTCTGGTTTCCATCCACAATCCAATGGACAAACTGAGAGGGCAATCAGTATCTAGAAGCCGCGCTCCGCTGTGTGGCCGCTCAAGAACCCACCACCTGGGCTTCTCTTCTGCCTTGGGTGGAATACTCACAAAACTCCCTTACTTCCTCTGCCACCGGACTCTCCCCCTTTTGAGGTGGTCTTCGGATACCAGCCACCCTTATTCCCTGCTCAGGAAAAGGAACTGGCTGTGCCGTCCGTGCAGGAAAACCTGCGACGCTGCAGACGGGTCTGGACCACGGCTCGTGAGGCTCTGCTGCGTACTACAGATCGGACCAAGGCTATGGCGGACAAACACCGGGCACCCGCTCCTCAGTTCCAGCCGGGCCAGGAGATCTGGTTATCCTCCCGGAACGTGCCTCTGCGGACGGAGTCTCGGAAGCTCTCCCCTCGGTACTTGGGTCCGTTCCCCATCGAGTCCGTCATCAGCCCCTCGGCCGTGCGGTTGAAGCTGCCCGCTGCCATGCGGATCCACCCGACCTTCCACGTATCCCAGATCAAGCCGGTGTCATCCAGTCCCCTTTGCCCTCCTGCAGACCCTCCGCCGCCGGTCAGCCTTATTGACGACCATCCGGCCTACACCATCCGCCAGCTCCTGGACGTTCGGTGGCGTGGGAGGGGGCTGCAGTACCTGGTGGACTGGGAGGGTTACGATCCCGAGGAGCGGTCATGGGTGCCGCGGCGGTTCATCCTTGACCCGCAGTTGGTGACCAATTTCCATCGGACCCACCCGGATGTTCCTGGGCTGTCAGGAGCTGTCCCTTGAGGGGGGGGGCACTGTTGTGGTTCCGCTCCTGTTGTGTCCAGTCTCCCTTTTCTCCTGTGTGTGTGTGTGTGTGTGTGTGTGTGTTTGTGTTCATTATTTCTCCACTAGAGGTCGCCATGAGGGTACCAGGTCCGGAGGCGTGGCCACTCACTTCATTCTACCGTCCTGCACAGCTGCAACCCATTTCCATTCATCATCCTCACAGTATATCAACCCGGGCTGACCACCTCTTCAGCGCCAGTTTGTTAATCACCTCTACGTGTTCCATGTTCCAGTTTGCCGAGATCCATTGCAGCCGCCCCAGACCGCCGCCGTTGCAACCCTCATCTACACCTCCACCACCTGTGCCTCGTCTTTGTGTTTTTGTTAGATTAAACCTTTTCTTTATTCTTCCACTACGCTCGTGTCTGTTTTCTGTGTCTGGGTCCTAACCCTAACCCACAACAGTTTGTATTAGAAAGACTAACATTACAACTTAAAGCCATATATGTCACCTACCTGCCCATACTGCTACAACATGTGTATGCTACATATGATAATATAGAAGTAATTTGTATTTTGTACTTAAATGGACCCTGAAAAATGTTTTTGTCATTTAGATGTGATAAATCTCATACTTTGGCATCATTTTTCAAATCTTTTTTTAGTTTATTTAGACCAGTTCCTTGAGTTAACTTATTAAAGTTAAAAAAAAAAGTACATAACCATGTAACACATTTGTCAAAAGCCCACAAACGGACTCCTATAGGCCCTAAGGGATTATTTCAAATTTAAAATCAGTTAAAATAAAGGATCATGGGATCCCTCATTTGTCACATCTATTATTTATCTTAGACCAGACAGTTTATTGAGTTATAATAATAATATTTAAAAGTCAAAATATTAAAGTTCACAACTGTTGTAACAAGCAGTAGCAATTTCGTAACAGCACACAAACTGATTATTTCATAGCAAGTATTTACAATTCCCCATCTGACTTACAATTGTGGTGAATGTAAATGGCATCAACCATGCCTTGCACTGCCAACATTGCAGCCACACCTCTCTTGGTCTGGAGTAGCTCCAATGTAAAATCGTCATCTTTTTCAGAGTCACTGTCCTCTGTCTGTTTTGGTTTGTTGGTTTTTTTCCAGTGTGATCTTTGTCAGTTTTCTCTTAAGTTTTGTTGGCTTTCTCTGAACTTTTACTCCTTTTGTCAAGATGGCCAATTTGCATTTTTCCTACCATTTGCTTTTGCCATCTTCCGTGGTCTTGCTCTGGGGTGAGGTCAGAGAACTCATTTGGCACTGGAGGAACTGTAGAAGAAGCAGATGTCCCAGCGTGCACTGAAGGAACTGTAGAAGAAGCAAAAGTCCCAGCTTTCATTGGAGGAACTGCGGAAGAAGCAGAACTCCCAGCTTTCACTGGAGGAACTTCCAAAGGACCAGATGTCCCAGCTTGTTCTGGAAGAACTGGTGATGGCAGCCGGTCTGTCACCAAAGATGGTGCAAAGTCAATGTCTTTAAATGTATTTTAAACGGTCCAAAACTTCCAGTGCTGCTAAAGTTATTCTGCACATTCTACACCTGCTGTTCCAGCCAATGGGAGCGCCAACCTAACCATTCCAGGAATGTCGTAGATGGACATGCCATGTCAGGCCTGGGTGACTTCTCTTCCTGGTATTGCAAAATGTGTTGAAATGACGTTTTACAGGGCCATAAGTGGTATGATCCAGTGGCTGTTATTTGTGGGCGGAATGGGGTGGGAAAGATAGCATGACATTTTCTCTGCAGACATCCATTCCTCTTACAGAAAGATGGAAGGAATGGTTATCAAGGATCAAGATAAATGTGGCATCCAATGAGGCCCTCGTGCGGTGGTGAAAATGTTTAAGGAACTGAAGGAAATGTTCATCCATCATCTATCTTGATTTATTGGCGGCTCCAATGCATCCAGGCAGGCCATCACCAATGAAATTGTACTTGAAGTTAACCTGCTGGAATATGAACATGTGTGGAATCATGTTCCCTAATGCATTACCTGCTCATGCAACTGTTACCAGCATTCTTGTCTCTCCGAAGGTTACTGCCCCCACCTGTCTGACGCAACAACATTTTCTGGTTCTTGGACAGTTGTGACCCCGGTCTCATCCATATTACAGATGTCTTTCCCTTCAAATGTGTTATTGTCAAGCACATTTGAAATATTGTCGTAAAACTAGGATACATTGTGACGGTTGAAGCTTGTGTTCCGTGTGAGACTGGCAGCTTAAGGGCACCGTATAGACAGACGGGGCTGTCTTTTCATGAACCCCATAAACCAATCCAGCCAGGGAGCACTCATTCCAGATTTCAGAAAAGGAGCACTTGTAGTAGACAGCCAGTTTGAAGGCCAGTCAACGAACCTGCGGAATGGATGGTAAATGAAAATGGAGGTAGAAAGGTAATTTCTCTCATCTTATTATTTTACAGTCTCATATTCTTATATAATTCTCCCTTCAGGCCTACACCGTGCTCCTTCCTCATGCTTACCTCTTTAGTGCTGAGACCATAGAAAAATATCAGCTGGTCTTTTTAGGTATTCTGCCAGGCTATCTTCCTGTTGGGCTGTGAAGACTGTCCTCTGAGTCCAGTAACCTGTCCTCATCTCCTCTCTCTCTTTTTAATAAAGCAGTAGACGGTTGTGTGGCAAATTGAATACTGTTTTGCCACAGCCGCTTAGGACAGAATAGGTAGAGGGACACCTATCTGTTGTCCTTATCCTGTCTCTTGGCATACTGAAAAAACTGAACAGAAAATGTAGGATACCCTGCAGCAATCTTACAACTAAGGTGATGGAAGCCTAACACATTAGCTTGAACACATGGACTTGTGAACACAAATCTGTTAGGAGCTAAGAAACTGCACATTCAAACTATAAGTATTGATCTTTATAGTTATACACAGTTTAGACAGTATGACAAAAAATCTAGTCATTAAAAAGTTATTTTTTTAACTTGAATTTCAGTTCTCCCAGAAGGAATGATGACATGTGGCTGTTAACTTCCAGAAAGAAGGAAGGGCATACTGAGCATGTGCAGTAGGAGTGTCATGACTCTAGCTCAGAGGTGGGCAATTCATTTTCCCAAGGGCCACATGTTGTGGAGGCTAAACCCAATTCTGCTCAATATTAATATTAATCTTTAAAAAAAAAACAGTAAATTGTAAGGTCTTTGATAAGCTGTGACTGGTAAGGGCACACGTTATAATTAGGACATGAAAAAAGTGAAGCAGACATTATTTTTCAAAGAACAGCATTCGATTAACTTTACTCAAGTGCTGTTGCTATTTTGTTTTCTTAGAACATGAAGAAGGGAAGGCGACATAGTACAAAATACCAACATGATGTCACTATTTTGCATTTCATGTGCAAATAGGCCCTTGCCTTGCAGTTTGGTGTAAGTTAATTCATTAGTGGAGTCACATATACAGCAAATGCAAGATCAGCCATCCAGTTTACATCTGAGAGCTCTGGGATGTCTTTGCCTTTCATACAAAACTTTTGAGTCTCTGCTCTCAGGTCCCAGACTCTTTTAAGCCCCTTGGCCAGGGTGAGCCGCCTGACAGCTGTGTGGTAGCCTATGTCACCGTGTTCAGTTTCATGCTCCTCCAACAGTGACACAAACTGCCTGTGATTTAATGCTCTTGCCCTGAAGTTAACTGTTTTAGTTACAACATCCATAACATGATTCAGTTTTAGCACTGACTTACAGAACATCTGCAAAAATACCAATTTCAGTTCTGAGTTCACTTTTATCTTGCATCCGCTTCAGAAGTCCAAAATTTTTCCTGTCAGATTCAGACAACCATCAGTAACACGTTTCAAGTCCCGTGTTGTCGAAAGTCCCATGTTATCAAAACATGCATTTACTGAAAAAATCACTCCCCATTGTCGTCCCTTTCATTGACTGTTATCTCAAACTCTTTTGTGTTCAAATGTACAAAAATGTGTAACTTTGCTGTGTTGCGGACATCGCATCCAGAGCCAAGGAGAAAAGTTCAAAATTGTCTGCTTTGCTTTGCAGCTGAATCTCCGTGATGTCCTCAATTCGCCTCGATACACTTCTTTTTTCTCTGGGCAAATTAGCGCAGCAGAAATCTTGACAAGTTTATTAGTGGACCTAATCCATGACAACCCAGAGCTGGGACCAGGAGGCAGAGTCGCAGTCTAACACACTTCTCTGCTCCTTTATTCCAGGAGTTACCTAGTAAAAACCCCATAGTGACGGTGTCTGCCCCCCGACCATTAAAATTATTTAAATCAAAGGTAAACGGAAGATGAGCTGTGCATGAAAACCTCATAACAATTAAAACCACAAGTGCAATAGTGCAAAAATATAGGAGAATTAAATGTGGACTCCTAAACATCAGATCTCTCTCTACTAAAGGTGTACTAGTAAATTAATTAATATCAGATTCTAATATTGATTTATTTTGTCTTACTGAAACCTGGCTGGGTGATGGAGAATATGTTATGTCTAAATGAATCCACCCCCCCAGTCATATTAATACTCACATTCCTCGAGGCACAGGCCAAGGAGGTGGAGTTGCAGCTATCTTCGATTCTAGTCTACTAATCAGCTCTAAACCTAAATTGAATTATAACTAATTTGAAAGTCTTGTTCTTAGTCTTTCACACCCAAGTTGGAAATCAGCCAGTTCTATTTGTTAGAACGCACCGAGCACCTGGTCCATACTCTGAATTCTTATCCGAATTTGCAGAGTTTTTGTCAAATTTAGTGCTAAAAACGGACAAAGTTGTTATTGTAGGGGATTTTAATATTCATGTGGACGATGACAATGATAGCCTTGGTGCTGCGTTTATCTCTCTATTAGATTCTATTGGCTTCTCTCAAAGTGTTCATAAACCTACTCACCGTTTTAACCACACCCTCGATCTTGTTCTGGTGTATGGTGTTGAAATTGAACATTTAATAGTGTTCCCACAGAATCCCTTTCTATCTGACCACTGCTTGATTACTTTTGAGTTTATATTGCTGAACCACACGCCATTAGGCAAAACCTTCTATACAAGATGTCTATCTGATAGTGCTGTAGCTAAATTTAAGGATGTGATTCCATTAGCATTTAATTCATTACCAAGTCACAAAGTAACGGAGGACTCCTATGCTATTAGTCCCTCCCAAATCGATCATTTTGTTGATAGTGCAGCAGGCTCGCTGCGAACAACACTCGACTCTGTTGCCCCTCTAAAAAAGATAATAAAACAAAGACGGTTAGCTCCATGGTATAACACTGAAACTCGCAATTAAAGCAAATATCACGGAAACTTGAGAAGATTTGGCGTTCCACCAAATTGGAAAATTCGCGTTTAATCTGGCAAGATAGTCTTAAAACATACAGGAAGGCCATCCGTAATGCCAGAGCAGCGTACTACTCGTCATTAATTGAGGAAAATAGGAACAACCCCAGGTTTCTTTCAAGCACTGTAGCCAGGCTAACGGAAGGTCACAGCTCTACTAAGCCAAGTATTCCCATAGCTCTTAGTAGTAACGACTTTATGAGGTTCTTCAATGATAAAATTATAACTATTAGAAGCAAAATTCACCAAGACCTGCCTTTTCTCTAAACTCAGGAACCAGATGTATGTTTAGACTGCTTTGCTTCACTTGATCTTTATCAATTTAATTCAATTATTTCTTCAGCTAAACCATCAACCTGCCTCTTAGACGCCATCCCGACTAGGCTACTTAAAGAAGTTTTACCCTTAGTCAACACTTCTCTACTAGATATAACCAATTTGTCTTTATTAACAGGCTATGTACCACAGCACTTTAAAGTAGCTGTAATTAAACCTCTTCTTAAAAAGCCCAACCTTGATCCAGATGTTTTAGCCAACTATAGACCTATATCCAACCATATCCATTTCTCTCTAAGATTCTTGAGAAAGTAGTGGCCAAACAGCTGTGTGACTGTGTTTCTGCATAGCAACAGCTTATTTGAGGATTTTCAGTCAGGATTTAGAGTTCATCATAGCACAGAGACAGCACTTGTGAAAATTACTAATGACCTCCTAATTGCATCAGACAAAGGACTTATCTCTGTACTGGTGTTATTAGATCTTAGTGCTGCATTTGATACCATTGACCACCATATCTTATTACAGAGATTGGAACATTTTATTGGCATTAAAGGGACTGCTCTAAGCTGGTTTAAGTCTTATTTATCAGATCGATCTCAGTTTGTTCATGTTAACGATGAATCCTCTGTGCACGCCAAAGTTGGTCATGGAGTCCCACAAGGATCTGTGCTCGGTCCAATCCTGTTCACTTTATATATGCTTCCTTTAGGCAATATTATCAGGAAGCACTCCATAAACTTTCATTGTTATGCAGATGATACTCAATTATATCTATCGATCAAGCCGGATGAAACTAATAGGTTAGCTAAACTTAAAATGTGCCTTCATGATATTAAAACCTGGATGAGCTGTAATTTTCTAATGTTAAAGATAAATGTTCAGATAAAACTGAAGTTATTGCTCTGGGACCTAAGCACCTCCGTGACGCATGGCATCACCCTGGCCTCCAGCACCACTGTGAGGAATCTTGGAGTTATCTTTGATCAGGATATGTCCTTTAATTCCCACATAAAGCAAATTTCAAGGATCGCCTTTTTTCACCTACGTAATATTGCAAAAATCAGGAATATCCTGTCTAAAAATGATGCAGAAAACTAGTCCATGCATTTGTTACTTCTAGGCTGGATTACTGCAATTCTATATTATCAGGCTGCTCGAAAAAGTCCATAAAGACTCTTCAGCTGGTCCAGAATGCTGCAGCACGTGTTCTGACAGGAACCAGGAAAAGAGATCACATCTCTCCATTTTTAGCTTCTCTGCATTGGCTTCCTGTAAAATCCAGAATAGAATTTAAAATCCTTCTTCTCACCTACAAAGGTCTTCATGATCAGGCACCATCTTATCTTAAAGAGCTCATAGTACCTTACAACCCTACAAGAGCACTGTGCTCCCAGAATGCAGGGTTACTTGTGGTTCCTAGAGTCTCTAAAAGTAGAACGGGAGCCAGAGCGTTCAGCTATCAGGCTCCTCTCCTGTGGAACCAGGTTCCAGTTTGGGTTCAGGAGGCAGACACCGTCTCCACATTTAAGAGTAGACTTAAGACTTTCCTTCTGGATAAAGCTTATAGTTAGAGCATAGAATTGAATACTGTTAGGGAGTGATGAGTCGCAGCGTCCGCCTAACCCGGCCGACCTGCTTCTCGTCATAGTTGTCAGATCTATCTATCATATAATCAAGAATATAATAAAACTAAAGGGAGACTTGGCATACAGCCTGATTCGGTTGGGGAGAGTTCTAGCCCGACCAGGCTCCTCTCTCTCCCCTTTTAGACAGCTGGGGACTTCCTTTGTCACACTGAGCTCCTCTCTCCTCTATCTTTCTATCTTTCCATTTGTGTGCATCCATGTCCCAGAAATGCTTGTTACTAACCTAGCTCTGGGGAGTCATTCCCCGGAGTCCTTATGTTCTTTTTTCCCCAGCATGTTCCCTCGGATCAGGGAGGCTCCAAAATCAGGCTAGCAGCTGTCGCCATGGTCCCACTACACGTCCTGCGATGCCATGTTCATCCTGCCACGCTCTGCTGTGCCCTGCTACGTCGTGCTGTGCCTTGTAATGCCGCACAGTGCCCTGCTATGCCATGCACTACTACAAAGAACTACTACAAACTACTATTTTTTCTATTTTTGTTATTGCCACTCTTCATTCTAACCCCAACCGGCCCGTCAGACACCGCCTACCAAGAGCCTGGGTCTGTCCGAGGTTTCTGCCTAAAAGGAAGTTTTTCCTCGCCACTGTCGCACTGTTGCTTGCTCTGGAGGAAACTACTAGAACTGTTGGGTCCTTGTAAATTCTGGGGTGTGGTCTAGACCCACTCTATCTGGAAAGTGTCTCGAGATAACTCTTGTTATGAATTGATACTATAAATAAAATTTAATTGAATTGAATTGAGTCCACAAAAACACTTTTTAGTAAACTCCTCTTCACAAAATAGCTTACTGTTTTTGGTGCTCTGTATAGACCTTTCTTTTTTCCCATTGGCTGACATTTTTGAGGGATAACAGCTTATTCACGTCCATGTTAACATCCCGTGAGCTCAGTTCGCAGCTTGCAGACAAATAAAAGTTATTCTTCTTCTACTTATTTTTAATTGTGACTTGCAACTAAAGCAGACACAGATGCATATGTCCTCACAAAAAAGCAACAACAAAAAACAGTTGCCTCTCCCATGCATGATGTACACTTATTTACATTTGAATGCTGACTTCACATTGACCTCACTCGGGCCGCCCAAAGGGCCGGATGTGGTCCGCCGGCCGTGCAATGCCCAGGTCTGCTCTAGCTCGTTCCTGATTGGAGAAATCAACAATGTTGCAACATCCACGCATTGCAACTGTCCCCACTCTCCCCTACACATTAACTTAAGCTTGGGTTACGCTTAGGTTATAGGTTATAACCATCCCGACTGCAGTCATGTCGAAGTGTCCGTGGGCAAGACACTGAACCCCGAGTTGCTCCCAATGATGTGCCATCAGAGTGTAAATGTGTGTGAATGTTTATCTGACCTTGTACGGCAGCCTCGGCCACAGTGTATGAATGTGTGAGAATGGTGAATGGTTCCTGTACTGTGTAAAAGCGCTTTGAGTAGTTGTTGACTAGAACAGCGCAATATAAATACACTCCATTACATTTACATTTTTAATCATTGATTTTAGTCTCAGACCTATATTGTAATGAAATAAAATGTTAAATATAAGTTGACATTCGGAGAAAAATTTAAATGAAACCCTTCTTTTACATTACATTATACACCTACGCCCTTGTATTCAGTATAAGGGATCTGTGTTACAACACTTTGTATATGGTCAGTAAATTGTTTCTAAGTTACTAGGCTCGCATTGCCAGACCTATCTTTACATCACCATGGAGGAACATATACATTCAAGGATAGGAGAAAAAACACTCTGAGTTGTTTGTATTGCTTTAAACCAATCACAATCATTTAAGGTGCTTTGCTCGGGTCGTATAAAAGGTGGCTCTGCAAAATAGTCTCAGGAAGAAACTTATTTTGGTGGAACATTTGCATCTTGCAAAAGAAAACGAAGACATAAAATATTAAATTAACAGTTCACACAATACAGTACCGTGAGCTATTTAAATAAAAGTTGGATACATACGTAATTTGCTCTTAACCAGTCAGGCTTAATCCTGAAAATGTAATTATGTTGATCCAGACTACTAAGCCACAGACAGAAATATACTTGTATTCAGGTATAGTTTGGTACTTTTGTATAATTTAATCCAACTTTTTAGAACTGTACGATTCTTTTTTTCCCAGTTCAGTGTTTTTTTTTTTTTTTACACTGCTGCTTATGAACACTGTGGGAGTGCAGGGTGGTTCACATCCTTGAACCTGCCTGTCCTTGATCAGTCTCTTGCCTACACCTTTATAATATTAGGAACCACCAACTTCCTTTTCAATTCAACAATGTTTATTTGTCTATTTCCTTTTTTTTATTCAGTGCACATTGAGCACATTTCCTCTCTTAAAATACATGCAATTGGTATTTTATAACATACTTGTATGAAAAGATCCTTTGACATTCTTCCTGTGCTTTGTGTAAAAAAAAAAGACTGGTGAAGACTGAGCCGGCTGTCTAAACATACACCGCAGTTTAGTTCAGCCATATGTTATAATCCTCAGCACCGAATAAAACTAGATCTGCATAGAGCTGTACACCTCTTCAGGCTCTCAAATATCACCGCCTAATTTCAACAAAATAATTCCGTCATATTTTAATTGGGCCAAAATAATTACATTTCAATTTTATGCTGCTGTAACATTTGCAGATCTGGGCCCATTAAACCCTGCACTACTTCATTTCTGCAAGGTGAAACCTTGAACAATTAATGGCTTTAGCCTGTGCTGAGGTGCAACCATAAAGCATTTTTCCCCACTTAATGTAATCATAAAATGTGTCAGAAATCTGTTCAGTGCTTTATTAGCCTGTGAAGAGGGATTTCTAAGTACATCCAATTATGTTGGGACGCACCACCAAATGTCATTGAGTGCTTCGTAAGACCACAGCTTCATATTGATGCTTCAATGACTCTTTGCCACCTATCATGATAATGCACTGATGGAAAGCACAAGTAGTGAATTATGAGGAGGTTGGAGTAGCAGAAGTGTGTGTGTGCGTGTTCGTGAGCAGCTCTGTGGATCTTTGTGTGTCTGATGATCCCTAATGAGAAGTATATGAAGCACTTGTCATGTTGTATGACAGAGTGAATACTTTGTAAATGCAAGGAGGATTTAAACATGAACACCAAAACAAAGCATAATAGCACAACATGTGCACACAAAGGTGGTGTTTCATTTGCATGTATGGCCTTTGTTTTTAACCTTGACTAAGTGTTAAATGTACTGTATATGTATATTTTATGCATGTTATAAATGAGACTGTGAACAATGTTTTCATTTCAAGCCCCAGGCAATAAATCATGAAATCTGACAGACTGTAATGTTTTTGCAATCACTGTTTATATGGAATCATTTATTTTTTTTAATTAATCAAACAAAACTTCTCAAGTATCAAACAAAAACCACTCAACAACCAAAGCAGAAAAATTGTCATCTCAAAGCTAAAACTTAAAACTATAGTAGTTATTTGCTTAATGCAATGTCCTTTTGTTTGCATTTCCCTCTGCTTCGTTGTCAATGATCAGTCTTTTGCGCTCCCAGTTTTCTCGTTTGTGCTTCCAGACTCTTTGTTTGTATTGTAGTTCTGGCACAAAACTATTGTGAGGGCGGGTCTTTAATTGGCTGAGTTTTTTGAGCAAACTTGGGCGACACCTCAGTTCCTGACCTGACGTTTCAGTGCACTTAACATTAGAGTGAGGTTGGAGGACACTCTATATCCACAACGTTCCACTTCCGGAAATGCTCCGGTGCTGGCGGAAATTCTACCGGATGTCCCTCTTTTCGACCGGATGTCCGTTACCTTCCGCTCCCTTGGATCACTGCAGGGTAAATCGAGACTGCTAGCTAGACTATATGTTGAATCTTTTCTGTAGCACATCAAAACAACTTTTGAATGTACACGTTCCACCAAAACAAGTTCCTTCCCGAGACTATTTTGCAGAGCTTAGCGCTGCCTGTGACGACTGTGATTGATTTACAGAAATGCCAATAAACTAGAGCATGTTTTTCTCCCACCCCGCTGTAGCGGCAAATTCTGTGACCTCTCGAATTTTGTGACTCTAGAGGCCGCTATTGTATTGGAGTATGACTGTACTGAGCTGTACTGACACAACAACGAGGCACTTAAGAAAATAACGTAAGATCACAGAGGACTAAAGACATATGAACGGGCTAATAAATAAATTAACTACTTACTGAAATTCCAATGCAGATCTATTTACTGAAATTCTGACGCACAATAAAAGTAATATAGTCTATTTTCATATCGACAAACAACCTTCCAAAAGTAAGCCATTGCTATAGGAGACTGAAACCAAATAGCTGTCCAATCAACAGGTCAACTTGGGAAGGTTAGGACACAACAAACGATCAGATTACTCCAAACAGCTCTCATCACTACAGTAAACAGGTGGACTCACTAAACACACAGTTCACTGTTACTTCAGTGTTATTTCACATACTTTGATAGGCCTACTGTCAAATTATGTTACCCCACCGTAACTCTGCAGAAATGGACTGATACACACACAACATCATCTCAGGTGACTCCTCTTACTTTCCCACGTTTAGCCAAACAGCTTTTATCACTCTTGTGAACAGGTGGACTTAAACAGGACAATGTCACATATTTTCATATGCCTATTGTCAAATTATGTTACCCCAGGTCTAACGCAACTTTCGCTGGGGAACAGTGTTTGGAATGTTCTTGTGGGTTCACATGGTCTGACGACACTTGACAGCGTTACAAATAGAGAATACCGAATTGTGCATTGATTAATAAAATTTTTTTTTTTTTTTAAATCGATGAAACTGAAATTGAGCATCTTAAGGTTTTCTTGCTTCATGGGCGGTTCCCGGAGTGAGCCAAGTTTTTCATTAAATAGTGTTCCAGTTTCTCTGTGATGGGTAAGGTGTCATTAATTAATAAAGTTACCGGGAGATAATTGTGTAAATGTTTTCAAGTAACCCTCTGTGACATAAGGGCATATCACATACAGTACATGTAGTTCAAAGTATAACAGCTGCATTATTTCACATGCTCAAATTCAGAAATTGCAAAATCATTAACTCCAGGTTCACGCTGGAAACCGTTCATGATTAATTCATTAAAACGTGATCATGATGTTAAGCATCCAAAAAAGGACTTTAGGCTTAATGAGTAGCCTATATCGTTTGTGCATGCATGTACATATAGATCGTGCACGGTTTTCACAAAACTTCCAGACATAAGCATAAGTGATTAAGTGTCACCGTTTTTGGAAATATTAACTATTTCAATAGCGTCTGTTAAGTCGGAAATTATGTCATTAAGATAATACTTAATACTAATAAAAACTGCACTACATAGTACTGTACTTTACTGCAAAAATGCTACACTGTAGGCCTATCAGTGTGGACTGTCTGGGCACACTAATAATGATAGTACAATCCATTCATCATCTGAATCATTGGCACCTTCCTACCAAGCCTGATTGATGACAGTAGACAAGTTGTTGCTTCAACTGCCTCTCCCCCATTGTTAGTAAGTAAACTTTATTTATATAGCACCTTTCACAGACAAGAGGGGTCACAAAGTGCTTTACAGTAAAACAAATAAAAACAACACAAAAGTAAGCTGTTTCATTTAAAATGTTCAATGTGTTAACCTTTCCTACTTGTTTCGTTTCCGACTGTGGTCAGAAAACCAGGGGAGACTCTTTACCTCCAGGGCTAATGTTATAAAATGAATAACGTTGGGGTTAAAATCCTGTTTCTGGTGAGCAGATGAATAAACTTGGCTTTCAGTCTGGCGTTTTTTTCTGCACCGCACACAAAGTGTACAAAACTTAAACTTATTCCACCAACTCTGCTCCAGTCGCATCTACAACATGTCTGCTTCCTCTTTCGCCATCTCTCTTCTGCCCACTTTCCACACACAGTCGCAGCAGCATTTTACAACAAATGCCTTATTGCGTTGATGGAACCGAGCCTGACCCAAAACCGACCATAATTTATAATTTCTGTGAGGCTTAGGTCGGGTGTCCATGCCTTAGTGGGCATCCAGGGCAGTTGCAAATAAAAGATGCCATATCACGGTGTTTCTACTGGCCTGGCATGTCTACAGACATAGAAAAATGGGTAGGCTCCTGCACTGTAAATAACACACAAGAAAACATGAAACAGTTAAAAATGGCCATACTGCCTGTGGAAGGCCCATGCATATTCCAGACTGAGGACATTGTCATTAACTGAATAAATTGACGACATTGTCATTGTCATTAACTGAATAAATTGACTTAATTCATTAACATCTGACATGTATTCACTCTATAAATGTTTGCAGGTGTCACAGTGCACAGCGTGCCAATCCAAGAGGAAATCCATCAAACTCTAACCAGAGTTCACCCAAATAACGGTATCAACTCCAGAATTTCATTTAAAATAGAGTAGTTATGATAGCTAAAATCTATTTTTTCATTATGTGAATGTTGTCTATTATTAGACTGTTAACAGACCAAGGCTCCATTTGAATTGGTGAGGATGGACCTAATTGAGATGTTGTCAAAAACAGACAATGACATTCAATGCATCTGGGTAATAATTGATTACAGAACTAGATGGGCACAGGCAAACCCCATGACAAGTAGACTTATAAGTTGACTTATGTCATAACGCCTTGGCATCGAAGAAGGGGGTGGCTTGAGGTTGAACAGGAAGCACTGGCATTAGACTTTGGGTTACCCAACCTGTCCGGCTGCTGTCAGCTTGACTCCGAAAAAGAAAATCAGAAGGATGCGCACTTTAGTAATCATGACAACACACACACACACACACCCTTATGTAACAGATGTGATATTTTTTGCAGTGTGATGGCTTCTACCAGAGTCATTGCCTCTATGGCCTGCATAGTTTTGAGTTTCAGTTTTGTTCTGTTCTTGTTTCATTTCAACATCGTTAACATAGCAGTGTAACACTAACAATTACACTATCACTTTTTCATTGCTCTTAGGAAAGAAAATCCCAATAACTGGGATAAATATTTGGATGCTGTTATGTTTGGCTTGTGGACCAAGAAATAGCTTACAATGCAGTCTCCTCCCTTCCACCGGATGTTTGGAAGAGAGGCATGTTATCCATGTCAGGTCCCTGAGCGTTTTCAGGTGAAGCATAATATTTACAGACTTTGTCAATGTCCACTGAACCATAATATATACATTTTAATTCAATTTCAATTAAATTTTATTTATAGTATCAATTCATAACAAGTGCTATCTTGAGACACTTTACAGATAGAGTAGGTCTAGACCAGATAGAGTAGGTCTAGACCACACTCCATAATTTACAAGGACCCAACAGTTCTAGTAGTTCCCTCCAGAGCAAGCAACAGTGCGACAGTGGCGGGGAAAAACTTCCTTTTAGGCAGAAACCTCGGACAGACCCAGGCTCTTGGTAGGCGGTGTCTGACGACCGGTTGGGGTTAGAATGAAGAGTGGCCATAACAGTCACAAAAAAAATAATAGTTTGTAGTAGTTCATGGCATAGCAGGGCATTGTGCGGCATTACAAGGCACAGCAAGACGTAGCAAGGCACAGCAGAGCGTAGCAGGGCACAGCAGAGCGTAGCAGGATGAACATAGAATATGGCGACAGCTGCTACCATGATTTTGGAGCCTCCCTGATCCAAGGAAACATGCTGGGCAAAAAAGAACATAAGGACTCCGGGGAATGACTCCCCAGAGCTAGGTTAGTAACAAGGATTTCTGGGACATGGATGCACACAAATGGAAAGATAGAAAGATAGAGGAGAGAGGAGCCCAGTGTGTCAAAGGAAGTCCCCAGCAGTCTAAAACTATTACAGCATAACTAGGAGAAACAGGGTAAAGAGAGGAGCCTGGTCAGGCTAGAACTCTCCCCAACCGGATCGGGCTGTATGCCCTGCCTCCCTCTGGTTTTATTATATTATTGATTATATGATAGATAGATCTAACAACTATGACGAGAAGCAGGTGGGCCGGGTTAGGCGGACGCTGCGACCCCTCACTCCCTAACAATATTCAATTCTATGCCCTAACTATAAGCTTTATCAAAGAGGAAAGTCTTAAGCCTACTCTTAAATGTGGGGATGGTGTCTGCCTCCCGAAACTCGACCCTGAATACTTTGGACCTTTTACGATGGCCAAGGTCAACTCAACTCCAATAACTCCAACCCCCATGGATGAGGAGGAGGATAATGATGAGGATGACACTGAGGATGTCGCCTCCCCATCCCCACCCCGTTGGTTACTTGAACCCTGTTACCTCCCCAGCCCTGATGGATGAGGATGAGGAGGATGACACCTCCCCCCAGGGTAACCAAACCTCAAACCCTGGGTTCCAGTGTGTAGGTGGACAAAAATAACTAACTGTATTCATGTTAGCCAATTGAATTTTGTGAAACTGTATTTAAAAAAAAAAACTGTATACAAAGCAACATATTGAAATAGAAGTGAATGCCATGTACTTAACAACATTACAAGTAATTGATTTCCAAATGTCATGTCATCAAAAGGCATAACAGACACCTGGGGAGGGAATAAAGCCCATGTCCTGCTGTCCTGCATGGGCCCATATATAGTGTTTTATTGGGGCATTGCAAGAACTGCGCTGGGACAACAGTTGGAGAGTGAGGTAAGCTGTGATACTGGTTTCACTTTAAGGGAAATCTGAATACTTACATAATTCATATATCACATGCCATACAATTATTTCCCCACCCTTTACTTGCACTTCAGGTGATCAACAAACTGATGTCCAAGAAGGTAGCAGAGAAAAACAAGTTGGGTGAGAAGGCCCTTTTCATCAATTATTTTAAAATGACTAGGATCTGGGAAGGAAAGGGATCAAGATTGAAGGTAGGCAGAGTTGAGGTTAGTTCTGTAAAAAGACTCCAATTTTGATTATGATATCATGTAAGTGATTCTGTAAATGCTCCTGGTCTGTCATGTAAGCTGTTTCTGTATCCCACCCAACACAACCTAATTATGGGTGCTATCCATGAGCCAGGCCATTGGATAGTAACTGTAAGTGTAAGTACTTGGTCTTGTGCATGCACACACAGAAATACACACATGGTCCAATGGGGGCCGCCTAAGAATTGCACAAAAATTGCAGGAGTAACCCAACATATTTTTCATACCATAATTCAGACAAAATATGTTGAAGACATTGTGAGCATATTTGACTTCCTGATTCTTTAGGTCCCAAAGAAAGATACAGTATTGTGGTGGATCCCCCTGGGCAATATTCAAGGTCCAACAATGTTTGGAATCTCAAAGGTAACTTATAAAAACCATGGTAAAAAAGTTTCCCTTAAAAACACATCTTTGATGATTGAATGTATTGTCATATGTCATGGTGTTGGTGTACCAACAGGGCATTCAACCTGAAGAAAGGATGCAATGTATCGAGGTAGACAGCCGGCACTGTTCCACACACCCTGCAGAGGATGGCAACTCCTGCGGATCCTTTGTCCTGAAAGTGTTTGTTGTTTCTGTGTAGGCTGTGTGGTTCGAAACAATAAGTTTGTGTCACATTAGTATGCTGAGAAGATACTAAAAGATGAGCCACTGATATTTTTCAATAGTAGAGCAGCAGTGGCTCTCTACAGGAAGGAGGTGGCCAGGGCACTTTTGAAGAAGTCGGGTAATATAGCTTATATTCTGGTCTATAATCATGATGCATGTATTGTGTTGCAAGTATTTGTATTGTATTGACGCAATTGGTGACCTTTGTGAGCTGTGCCACCACTGTGAGAACACAATGGTTCTCTAAAGATTCCAACATAATACTTCAATTATAGCATCTATTTTAATGTGTATTTCAAATATTTACACTCAAATGGTTGCTATTTTGTCTTCAATTTTGTTGTTACAGGTCCAATGTGCCACATGACCAGTGGTTCCACATGACGTGTTCAACACATGGGCAATGGACGCTTTTGAAATGACTGCAAATGGCAGCAAATCCTTCAGTTTTGCTGCATATAAAAGTGTGTAAATTAAATGTAATTTCATCTTGAAATTATTTTTTGTGTATGAGTACAGTGCAGAATTACAGTGGAGTAACATAATTTGACAGTAGGCCTATCAAAATATGTGACCTTAACATGGCTAAGTAAGAGGAGTCAACTGTGCGTTAAAATTTCAGTAAGTAGATTTACATTCACATTTCAGTAAGTAGTTAATTTCTTTAAGATTTAAGATCTAAGATTTGCTCCAACAAGATGGGTGAGTTTTTGTTACGGTATACACAAAGCTAACTGCTATAGTTAGCCTGTATGTATGCTAGCGGACATTAGGTAACATTGCCGAGCCAGCCAGCAACTTCAGCAGTAGAGTTTCAACGAGCAATCTGTGTGCGCGTGTGTGTGTGTGTCCCAACACGCTCTTTCCCTAAACAATTTCCTCATGGATTTATTTTAAAATTCATTGTTGACTACAATGTTAACTAGCATTTTAGTTAGAAATAATTAGCCTGTGCCTATGTTATCTCCTTACATATACAGTTGTGTTCAACGTAATAGCAGTCCAACATCACTAACCTCATAAATCATATTTTTTGGTAGAAGTGATATTTCTACATGGCAAATAACTTAGTGTTGTAGAGTCATAGAAAAACAGACCCAACAGTCATGACATGCACGCTGCTCATTCTGTGTAATTGAATCTGTAATTGAAAGGATCGTGTTCAAAATGATAGCAGTGTTCTGTTAGGTGATTGATTCTGTGAAAAAACAGGTGTCAATTATGGTCCATATTTAAGGAAGGATGGAAGCAAATGTTGTTCAAGCTGGTTATAGCGCATTTCACACTGAAATACTGTTGACATTGCTCTGAGGAACGGCAGACTTTGATTAAAAAGTTAATTGGAGAGGGGAAAACATTTGAAGATTTGCAAAAAATTATATAGGCTGTTCAGCCAAAGTTATTTAAAATGCCTTGAAATGGCATCCAAAGCCTGAACGAAGTGGGGAAAAACGGTCAGCTACCATTCAAATGGATCGAAGAACAGCTAAAATGGCAAAGGCTCAACCAATGCTTGATCAACCAATGATTAACCAATGATCATCTCCAGGAAAAAAGGACTTAAAATGACCTGTGATTACTGTTACGATCAGTTACCTCCCCCCATGCACTGAATTCAAGCTACAGTACACTGTGAAGACAGTAAAGCATGGTGCTGCTCTTATGCTGAAGAGGAAATGCCTTTGAAATGTTTCAATGGGTATTGATGGGGGTTCTTTGCTTTTACACTGTGCAGATAAACAGCAGGAATTTTATTCATGCTAAAATTCGAAGTGTGACGGGTTTTAAATTATGTGCTGCCCATTGAGGGTCTTGAACACACATCCTTTTCATTACCACTACTAGATGTTGTCTCTCAGTGTAATTCCATGTCATGTTACTTATAGTCTCTCAGGAAGGAATTTGTTTTGAGGAACGTTTTTACCCAGCACATACAATATAAAATTAAGTTAACTGGTACATGAAGATGACAAATTTCTCCCTTAGATTTTGAGCTGAAAAAGTTTGGAACATCTGCTCTATTGTGCATGCATCTTCAGATGTTTTTCCATAGGGATACCCATCTTTAGCTGCACATGTTTAACTCTACATGAATGGGCATCATTGAGTTCAGTATAATCACATGTTATTCTAAAATGTTTGTTCTTTTTCTTCAAACATTTTGGCGTTCTTTGCTAAACAAACTCAAAAACAAAAAGGATTAAGCAGGTTTTACAAATCTTACATCCTTTCTCTCCTCAGGCACGTTTCTCAAATAAATCTGGCCAATGAGGTCCATTACCATTTTCTATGCTCTCGTATTCCACTCTTCAAGGATATGTTGGGTATTAGACATGGTTCCAAATCTCAGAGCCAGACAGAAATAATCAGATTTATACAACATGTATTTTTTTTTCAGATAATTTAGTATTATGACTATGGGTGGCCTCATAGCTGTAATTAATTGACTCCCACCCCCATTCTTTACTTAAAAGACAGCACCTGTTTTGAATGTTTTATCTCTTCAAATTACATCATTTTTCCAATAGTGTTGAATATTGTATTGGCAGATTATGAAACCTAAGGCATGCGTGCTTACTGCGAGTTGAGTCTCGAGTCCCCAGTGTCCGAGTCATCAAGGTTGAATCTGTGTTGTATTTCAAGACTACCTACATTTCTCCACTCTGGCACCTTTAAACAATATTTATAAGTATAACAGAGTGTATACATTAAACAAAAATGACACCACTCTCACAATTGCAAATTTACTGACTTTTTTTCTGCCACACAGCATAATTTTTTCATTGATTAACTATACACTTTCCAACACAGTAATACAGCAGCGACCTAATATATTGATATATTTGAATATCAATCCATTGCGTTAATGTTACTACAATGTGCTACACTGACAAGTAGCTAATGCTTGTTGGGTAACAGGGGTAAGCCTTATGTTCCCACAGCCCAATGACCCCACAGCCCTATGTTCCCACATTTCAAAGATTTTTTGCGCCCTTGCCTTTGATTCTCTTCCCAACTGCCCAGTCGTTGCACTAAGCAGGGGGAATCATCAAAATAACTTTCACTTCCCCCAACCCCAAATTGGGTGAAAAGGGGATAGAATCTGATACGAATTTATGAAAGAGTAAATGTGGGAACATACGGCCTCATTTTGGAAAAACATCTTAGAAATGTGGGAACTTTGGGAACATAGGGCCTAATTTTGAAAACAATCTTAGAAATGGGGGAACATAGGGCCTAATTTTCAGTGAAAAAAAAAATTCTTAGAAATGTGGGAACATAGGGCTGTGGGAACATAGGGCTGTGGGAACATAGGGCTGTGGGAACATTGGCATGCTCCCGGGTAACATTAACAGTATATTACATTACTAACATCGTTCAACGCGCAAAAACAATTAACGTAAGAAGGGTTAAGGTAAGTAAGTATTGTTATAAACTAAACAAATAAACATTACTACATGTTACTAGACGTAACCTGAACAAAACTTTAATGGATAAACTTGTCCGTGAACAACAGATACATTTTGATAAGTAATGGTGTTAAACAAAACAGTGTAAACAAACAACTCCCATAATCCCACGCAACTTTACAACGCAATTAAAAGCCTGTGTTTACTTCCATTGTTGTGAGTGAGAGACCTCTAGCGTTGAAAAACGTTTAATCATGCTGAATTGTCATGTTGCATTTTAAAAGCATCAGATTTGAAAGCATGATACTGCTCAACCTTGCATGGTGAGGCCTCATCAAAATGCCTCCATGGCAAAATACCATTTCAATGGGTGCGCTGGTGGCACAGAATAATACAGAATACCTGTGTGGCAAGCTGATAGAGTGCAGGGTACTTGGTTTTGTGTTGCTGCAAAAACCCAAAGTGTAGGACTGAGTCAGAGTCGTACTCGCGATGAAGTCAAGGTATGGAGTCAACTGAGCCTGGACAACTGGCTTGATGCTTGTGTTGGAGGGAGTCTTCCAATAGTGGTCCAATA
The DNA here is from genome assembly GCA_013375575.1 of Percina caprodes. NCBI lineage: Eukaryota > Metazoa > Chordata > Actinopteri > Perciformes > Percidae > Percina > Percina caprodes. The sequence continues at coordinate 544,020 of JABXJD010000058.1, forward strand.
GTGGGAGAACATTTTCAGCTTCTTCTGAGGGGCCTTAGGAGGAGATCCTGGAGCATTTATTCATTTATTACATTTACATTTACCTGGCACTACTCCCTAACACCACCAATGTGTAGCACCCACCTGGGTGATGCACGGCAGCCTTACAACGCCAGACGCTCACCACACATCAGCTTGGTAGAGAGGGAGGGGAGCATATTTTAGTGGTGGGGAACACCGGAGTACCTGGAGGAAACTGCAGACACGGCGATCATGCATAAGCCACACAGAAAGGCCCGGGACAACCAGGTCGTACCTTCTTGCTGCATTACCTACCCCTGTCTTGATGCCTGTTGTTTCTCGCCGTCTGCTTTGACATACTCTGAAACGAGAGGTGGCAGGAGAGATATGTTTATTTATTTATATGATAAATATGTTATTAAATAGGCTTACATATTAAATGTGGATGTAAAACTTTGGTTTTAACCCAATTTCCTGCATGTTCTAACCACTGGGTCAACACAGATGCTACACAGTAGGCACTGGTGAAAGGAAATTTGGTGGGACCTCTTTGATCTGGCTCACATCCCGGCATCATCACTGCACTGAAGATCTCTGTGAACCTTACTTTTATGGAATTCTCTAGACCTCTCACCAGTGGCCCACAGTATCTGAATCTTCCTCTTATTTCCTGCAGATGACTGTGCAGAGTGAGGACACAGGGCAACAACAACACTGACAGTGACAGTTTTCTCTCCCAGACTCAAGTTGGTTGCCTCTAAGAATGGATAGAGAACTTCGAACCATTCTTTAAACTGAGCATATTTTTGCTGTGATAGGATTAGACTTTTGAGTCCAACACATAGGCTAATTTTTGTATTTCAAAATGCACATAAACCTTTACTTGCTTCAAAGTGGAATTCCACTGCGTAGCATTTGCTGTTGGAATTGCTGCACCACCAAAGTATGCTTTAAAGCAGTCTTTAAACGACGCGCCACTGTGGAGGAGGTTGGATGCATGCAACAGCTTGGCTAGGGTGCCTGACAGCCCACTGGCTTCTTTCAGACCATCTTTTATGACCAACTGCAGTGAATGTGTGAAGCACAACAGTTTCAGCATCTAACAGTTCTCATCCAAAGTGGCATGGACTGCCTCTTGATCTTCTGGTGTCAAGTCTTGCCAGATTTCATCCTCCATGTATGTCCTGGGATCATGAACTTCTGCAGCCTCATCTTCATCTGGTGGAAAGCTGGCCTGAAATGCCTTCCTCATGGTGGACACATTGTCAGTGATGGCGTAGTTGTCTTATTCTTAATCAGAAACTCTTCAGCACAGCAATGAAACATCAATGCAATCTTCTCTCTGGTGTGTTTGACATGGACAGGTCAGAAGATATAAAGGCCAGGTTTGTGGTTTTCTTTAGTCATTGTGTATGCTGTCACTCCAAGGAATGACCACATCTTGCAATCACTCCAAATGTCTGTAGTAACAGCAACACTTGATGCTTCTGGCAGCTGGCTCTTTATCCATTCCTTCTTAACATTTAACATTGCTGGAATGGTCACAGAGGAGATAGTGGATCTTGCTATAGACCTGAAGGTCCAGGCCTCATTGTCAACAATGGGGAAAGGCAAGAAACAGCTAATGGTAATATCTTTTACAAGGGCATCGCTTTCTCTTGATCAATAAATTGTCAGTGATGATGAATATAACAATAGTGGTGTAACAAACACTTCTGTTGTTCAGCACGCATGTAAACCACGTATTAACTGCGTATTAAAAGCTGTTAAATTGAAATAATTAGAACTTTAAAAGAGCGCTTGGAAGGGTAAATTTAGTGCTTTCCTCCAAGTTGTCTCCACCGCTTTCTCCATAAGAAAACACAGCCAGCGCAGAGTGGTTTTACCGTGGATTATGTGATAAAGCGTACGCAACTGTGGTTAAACATGTCAAAACCCCACACAACAACACTTGGTTGTGGACTTATAAAACAGCGAAGTGGCATTATTTTCTAGCTAAAGCTAACGTTAGCCAACTAAAAGCATTTTACTTACTTTTCTGGGTGCAGCCGTGACACATGTCCATTAAAGTTTGAAGTTGTACCAGTCTTGTCCTCAACATTTAGTGGTGCTCTTTCCAGCATTGGATGAAAAATCCATGTAGGTGAACTTCACAATCTTTCTGCATTTTTCACATGTGAACATGTAGAAGGGACCCCGCGAATCATGCACTACAGTCGCATCAATATCAATTCCTTTGTTACTAGAGTAATGAAAGTAAGAGTGAGAATGCAGTAAAGGTCCTATGACATGTTGCTTTTTGGATGCTTTTATATAGACCTTAGTGGTCCCCTAATACTGTATCCAAAGTCTCTTTCCCGTAATTCAGCCTTGGTGCAGAAAAAAACCTTTCATGAAGTGAAATTGTCATGCTATGGGACCTTTAAGTGAGTGACGTCAGTGAGTGTGTTGTCAAGCAAGGAAGGCGAGCGGTAGCAGCGTCCGACTGAGAAGCGTATATGTGGCTGTGAGGGAAAAAGTTAATAATAAACAAGAAGCTTCTCAAGACATGGTGGCCTCATCAATACAGTTGATGAAGTAAAGGGCGTTACCTTAATTCAGTTAGAGAACAAGCATCCTGGGTCAAGAAAAAGTAATTATCGATTTTTGCATCAATTTATTTTCACAGGTTTACTATCATGAAGCTCCACATTCAGTATGTGTTGAGTCAGCAAAGACTGAAATAATAATCAAATCATGTAGTAACCAACATTATTCATATGCCCTAATAAGATATTCTTTCCAAGAAAATGAGAGAATGTATTGCATGCAAGAGCAAAACTGAGTCATAACTGACACTGTGGTAGAGAAAATATGTTCCTACATTGTTGCCATTCACTCTGGCCTGATTGGCCCCTAGCCAAATACCCAAGCCCACTTCCTCTCCTCCTTCCTTTCCATCTCCCCCCTCTCTCCCAGTGCTGGACACTTTACAGCCAGCCATAAACAATAAGCAGAGAGCCTGTCATTGTGCCCACCAATGCAGCAGCAGCCGTCTCCGGGGGTCATCTAATTAATGCAGTGGATTATTGCCGGGTCCCTGGGCCAAGACTGGGCACCGCTGCTTCTGAATAGGGTCATTATGGGAGGTAATGAACAGGGTGAGCAATGAGTTTTGGGTCTACTTGGCAAGGGTCTGCTTCAAATGTCAAAGCCACAATGTAATCATCACTTTGTTTGAGGCACTGGGGGTGCACTTTATTTGTTTTTGTGTAACTAGTAGTGTGGAAACTGCATCGATGAAGTCATGAATGGACACATCTGGAGGGACAAGGGAGGTTTGGCTACTGGTAGAATCCCTCCTCACTGACAATACTTATGTTTAAAGGGGCCACTGTCATTGTCCTACAGTGGTTGCCATGTGTTCTAAAGTAGCTACATTAAATGTACAGTTTTTGGACTTAAAGTATTTCACTCATAACGCGTAGTTCCTCATGGGTAAGTACACATTTGTGTTCCCACAGCATCATTCAATAGCACAGACCCACAGTCAAACCTCTCTAAAACCATGGCACAGTGTGAATACCTTAATTTTTTTCTCCCCCAGCCGGGATTTAACTTTTCTGATATTTACGGTTTATATAGTAACCATACTACAGACTAAAAAATCTCCAAAATCCATGTTTTATTATTTTATTAAGGACTGAACTTATTTTTCATTAAATATAAATGAGACTTTTCTAACATGGACAGGAGGAACAGAACCGTAGAGTTCAGAATGGATTATCGTCCATATTTACAGTACCCACGCCTGCAGCTGTAGCACATTTATAACATTTGTTGACTGTTCACGGTCAATTGCATTTTATGTGCGGCTTAGGGCTGCACAATTAATCAACTTTTAATCACAATCATGATTTTGGCTTCCCATGATCAAATTTGCTTGATCGAGTGATATTTTAAATAAGTCATTCCTTTCATAGAACACTCCGTTTTTTTGTTTTTTTTGCAAAGCCAATCTAGCGCTCGGTAAACCAACGTCTGATCATGTGCCAGTCAGAGTTGTTCCCTGCACCGCGCAGCTTAGTTTCTAGATGTAGACAGTCACGGAGGACAGAGTAACATGAGGAAAACTCCACAACAGATAGCAATCGGTTACACGTGTTCACAAGGTTTACCAGTTTACCAGTGTACGCAACATTTTGTTCCGTCTGTGTTGTTTTTCAGCAGTGACCAGTGCTACCCATTTCTTCTGTAAAGTTGTGCCTATGTTTGGATCTGTCCTCTTACTCTTCGCGCAGCCCAGCTCCCATTCACTCACACACGGCTCACCAGCAACATATAGAGACACAGCAGCGACAGAGCCGGTTCACACTGCTGACATTTGTCCACAGTTTTAATGGTGGTTAAAGCTGTAACAGCTGTTTGTTGTTAAGCATGAGAGGGAAACCTGTATTTGTTCCAGTATTACCGCTGATAACTTTCTGCTGCCACCACAGCGGAAAAAAACAGAAGAAGCTATTGAATGCAACTAACTTGAGTTTGTTGAGTAATAGCATGTGAGACGGAGCCTCCTGGACATGGGCGAGAGTTGTCATAGTTCATAAAAATGCACCCCAGTGACCATACAGACATTTAAAACACACCACGTGTGTCACTCCTCTGACCCGCCATTTGACCCGTGCTGGACCCATTCATGAGTCAGCCGTCACTCTGTGACTAGCATATCCGCTTCAGTCCATTGCACTCCTCCTCTCTCCCTATCTTGTCTAGTGTGGTATTGTTGATGAAAACGTGCGAGATAAACAAGATAATTTTTTGAAATATATCCTAGGCTTATTATTTTGGATCATTTTCATTTACATGTAAGGCAGCTGTATGCTTTCAATCTGGGAAGGAAACACTGTCTTTGCATTTTATTTTAAGCTAATCGGTTTAACAAAAGAGCATAGTGGCTTTGACTTAAAACATTTAGCCCACTTTGGAAAAATACAGAGGTATATATTATATATCGCCTTTCAGCCGAAAATGATAGAGATATGATTTTTAGTCCTGGACTAGTAGAAGATCTAATAAGAATCTGTGTGTGTGTGTGTGTGTGTGTGTGTGTGTGTGTGTGTGTGTGTGTGTGTGTGTGTGTGCATACAACATACAACTTTAACTTAAGAGGAATGTAGCACAATATGGACGTGAAAGCAGTTATAAATAGCCTATGTGACAATAAAATTTGTTTTGGTTAAAATAAAAAAATAATCGTGATAATTAATCATAATCTCACTATTGATCAAAATAATTGTAATTATCATTTTGGCCATAACCGTGCAACCCTCCTAACCTTTTCAACATTCAAACATAACAATAAAGTTTACAATATAGATTAAAAAATTCTATGTGTTAAGGATAATTTGTCACTGTATTGTAGGACTGAAAGGGCTTTCCACCAGTTGCAATGGCCAATTGTATTGCTGTAAAGTTTACAGACAACAGAGCATATATATAAAAATAAAATAATAATAATAATAATAATATATATATATATATATATATATATATATATATATATATATATATATATATATATATATATATATATACACATACATATACATACAGTATATAATTTAATCAAGGTCGATTTTTTAATTTTCAGTTACAAACAACACAGTTTATGCAGCAATCATCGGTCACGTAGAATTCCCACCTTCTCAACCGTCCCACCCCCAGGTAGCAGTAGCAGGCAGTTACAAGTAATATGAATTACCGAGAGTTACACAACAACAAAAAAGAATGAGGATAGAAAAAAATATATAATAATAATAATAATAATAATAATAATAATAATAATAATAAATAAAATACACTAAAGGGTCAAGTTTGGGGTAACTTACATATTTCCATTCCACGCCATTATGGACAGAATACCAGCTGATGTGGGTGGCTGATCTTTAATGCAATATCTACATTTCCCATTGTCAGCAACCATTCATCCAATGTTCCAAAGGCACATTCTGTTTACTGATCTGATATCATCTTAAAAAACTAACCAAGAAAACATTGGAGAACCCTTTTGCAATTATGTAAGCACATGATGTAATCTGAAAACTGCTGCCCTGGTTAAAGGTTAGGTGTGCCTGAGTGACCTTTTGGTGGTCAACAGCTGGAACGACCTCAAAAACAGCAATCAGAGGCAAAGGTGTAAGCGAGCAGGTCAACACAGTGGTCAAAGCATCAAAGATGGATTCCCAAAGTGGAGTCAGTTTTGGGCAGGACCAGAACGTATGGAATAGGTAAGCAGTAGGGCTGGGCAAGATAGAGAAAATCAAATATCACAATATTCTTGCCCAAATACCATATGACACATACCATATGACAATATTACCAAATCCAAAATCTAAGACGATATCTAGTCTCATTTCGATACATTGATATATTGCCTAGCCCTAGTCAGCAGTGTCGTGTTTGCATCTGTCACATTTTGGATTCAGCTCTGGGTATATTCTCGACAATCTGTCTTTGGAATAATGCAGGCGATGGACCACTTTAAACTGGATAACACAAAGTCTCATGCATACTGAAGAGGAGTGTATCCTTCAGATTGCCTGATCCCAATCTTCCTTGGAGATAACCATTTCCATATTACACTCCCATCAGTTTTTTTTTTTTAACAATTCTTTATTGGTTTTCAACAGGAACACAAGTTATACATTTAGCCATCATGTCAGTAACAGAGATAGATAAAAGAAAAGAAAGAAATAAATATATATGCAGCCATCCATCTATTTGTAGCAAGTAAATGTACCAGTCTGCTGTTGCCTACCAATTGGAAGGTTGGTGGTTCGATCCCTGGTCCTGCAGTCCCATGTTGAAGTGTCCTTGGGCAAGGCACTGAACACCGAGTTGAGCATCGGAATGTAAATGTATGTGAATGTTTGGCACCTTGTACGGCAGTCTTGGCCACTGTGTGTGAATAGTCAATGGTTTCTGTACTATGTAAAAGCGCTTTGAGGAGCCGTTAAAGGAACACACCAACTTATAGCTTATTCACCATATCCCCCAGAGTTAGACACGTCGATACATACCCTTCTCAGCTCCGTGCTATAACAAAAAAACAAAACAAAATAACACTAGTACATAGTTACATCTCCTGTAAGAAATGACAAATATTATTGTTGTTAATGTTAATCAAATTAAACGGCTCAAAATATGGTATTTTTACACTGTGCCATGGAATTAATCCATGCTCCAATAACTGGTGGATCAGACCTTTTCCAGCTAAGAGCTATCATTCTTTTAGCTTGTAATATAGCAAAACCTATAAATTTACGCCGGATGGTGCACTCAAAACGGCCAGAAAGTTGAGTGTGGAGCAACGGACACTTTCCACACTCAACGGTTGCCATCTTGGCTACGTAGTGGAAGGGACGGAGCTAACAACAGTTAGACGCAATAGTGAGACCGATGGAGCTATACTAATGTAAGTTGAACGTGAGTCTTTTTGCTATACTTATAACATATAAGCCACCTGTATATGTATATTTGGTTAATTTTACAGTTGGTAATGATTTTTGTACCACAAATTATAACCTTTATTGGTACCGTAATTTGATATGATAGCAAGCTAACCTTAGCTAGCTAACAGCGGCAGTTTAACCAGATTGGCAAATAAGTTATAAGATAATGTTACATGTGCTGTAGCTAGTATATTGTTGTTTGTGTTAAACTATCTTCCCACTGTAGAAGATTTTAGTGTTAAATTTGCGATCAATCAGCTCATTGCCTGTAATGTTAACAGTAGCGTAATGTTAAAACGTATCTGCTGTTACTGTATAACCCATCTCTTCAGGGACAAACGAGGAATAGAGGTCCGTCACTTAGGGGCAACAATGGTCATCAGACCGTAGAAGGATCCCCTGGAGAGTCTGAAGTCCCCCCTCATGTCTCTATCCCCATCAAACTAGCTTCGGCCTGGGGAGCCTGCAGAACTACAAGCACATTTTTAAAATAAAATTATATTAAAAGTATTTAACTTTGTTATCTTTTGTATTACACGTTGCATGACTGTTGCAAGCATATAATGTTAGAGCATACAGAATAGAGGAATGGGCTCTATTTACATGTCAGGTCTGTTACCTCTGCTTTCACTATTGTATTGTCATGTATGAAGACCATTTAGAACAAAAATACAACTTAGAATAAAAGATGTTATGATATGTCTATCAGGAAAGTTGTAAGGGTAATGCTTCACAACAACAGTCTTATCTATGGGCCACTAGGATTTCCTCATGAAACCTTTGAGCATTAAAATGAACAGTAATAAATTAACGTTACTGATTTTTAGAGCAGAAACATAAGTGTATGTACATAAAATAGTGGTCTGCAAAGAATAGGTATAATTAATGGATTGAAAAGAGTGCAGTAACCAGAATGAATATTACGATACAGTTGTGTGTACTGTTTTCAGCTAATGGGGCTGGGGTACATGATGGCGGCGTGCGTCACAATCGTCATCCTGGCGTGACACGGAGCAAATTAAAACAAAATCACATTTATTTTTGCTAAAGTATCAAAAACAAAGCAGGAATTATTTGCGAAAAACAATAGCAGACTGGAATGCTCTCCCTTGGTGAAATTCACAATTGTACAGAAGAAGGGATGAAATGTGAACGTCATTTCCGGTAAGTGCACATGGCAGCGCGCGATTTGAGACAACACTCCTCTGTCGAAATTTACGCACTATGCAAGACAGTACGTAGTGCACGAAGTGTACTGTCTGTAAGGGCACTAACGGAAGTGTGCGATTTGAGACACAGTCACAGTCTCTGTCACAATAATCATATATGGGATGTTTTAGACCTATCGGCAGACATCCATTTAAAATGTAGCCAATGGCATAATGAGCCTTTTTTGCATGTTGACAAAAGTTTCTCAGCGTGCTCTCTAGTAACATTCATGTGGTCCAGGTAGCTTTGGATGAAAAAATGGTTGGTCATTCACAAGGCTACTTTTACTTTTATACTTTAAGTAAATTTCCAAGCCTGTACTTTGTTACTTTTACTTGAGTAAAGAGGATAAATCAGTACTTCTACTTTTTCGAGAGTATTTTTTGACAAGTATCTGTACTTCTACTTAAGTACAGAAAATTAGTACTTTTGCCATCTCTGCAGTTAAATTGAAGTAGTTTTAATTTCAATTCAATTTTATTTATAGTATCAATTCATAACAAGTGTTATCTCAAGACACTTTACAGATAGAGTAGGTCTAGACCAGATAGAGTAGGTCTAGACCACACTCCATAATTTACAAGGACCCAACAGTTCTTGTAGTTTCCTCCAGAGCAAGCAACAGTGCGACAGTGGCGAGGAAAAACTTCCTTTTAGGCAGAAACCTGGGACAGACCCAGGCTCTTGGTAGGCGGTGTCTGACGACCGGTTGGGGTTAGAATGAAGAGTGGCAATAACAGTCACAAAAAATAGTAGTTTGTAGTAGTTCTTTGTAGTAGTTCATGGCATGGTTTTAAGCCAATGTTACCTGACTGTCTCTGAGAGTTTGTACATAATTGTCTCCATTCACTCTCAGATATACCTTATCTCAATCCCACCTTCCATAATTCAAGTTTCAGGGTTGTTGATTCAGTAGACCCTGATGCACGGCAACTGATATTAATCCTTTATTATTGCATTTCTTGATAATTAATTCCTCCAAAGAAGAAAGTACTGGCAAGTTTAACGATTGGTTATGCATAGAGAGAACAAAACTCCTTATCTGTAAATATTTAAAGAAATGTTTACTTGGAATATTATACTTAATAGACAACTGTTCAAACGACATCAACGTCCCCTCCTCAGAAAGAATGCTAACCCACAACCGGAATCCTGGTTTGAATAATGTGTTGCCCCAAATGGGATAGAGTCAGCTATGTTCATGTGCTCTTTAGCTTCATACCATACTCTAATCAAATTATTAACAATGGGGTGTGTGATGACTGTTTTCAATTGTTTGAACTTATCTGAGTATATATTACAGTTTAATGGCAACACAAAACCACATGACTCCATATCCACCCAGGATGGTTTGTTTCCGGAGGAAAAATAAAACATTGTTGTTCTTACTTGTGCAGCCAAATAGTACCAGTACAGATGGGACATTTTAACCCTCCAGAATCAAATGGAAGATAAAGAAGAGAGAGACAAACTCGAGGGCATTTCTTGTTCCAAATAAATTTCCTGAATAATAAGTTAATCTTTGAAAATAATCCAGCAGGTGGCGCCAATGGGATGTTTTGGAATAGATACCTGAATTTAGGAAAAGTATTTATCTTCAATATATTTATCCTTCCTATCAATGAAACTGGTAAAGATAACCATCTCTCTAGCTCTTTAGATGTTTTGCAAAACAACTGTTAGCAAAAGTGGGCAAAAATGCGACGCACCGTTATTTTTCGAATTATTGAACAGTTTACCGGGATCTCCAAAATCTTCTTTGTGGGCAGTTTATGAAATGGTGATGTTATTTAATCTATTGATTTGTGTACAGGACACAATTTTCTCTTTTTTTCGTGGTGTGAGCACACATTTTAAACTAATGTATTTAAATGGGAAGCATCTTTCATGATAACAGCGCAATTGGTAGAAAGTAGTATTGAAAAGCCCAAAATATGTGTAGGGAGGTTGGTTGGGGTGGTTGACAGGTCAAAGAACACAGGACTTTCACCCCGGAGATCGCATCCGACGTGTGGCACTTCCTTTCAGCGTTCTTCTCCTAACCACAACTATCTTGTTGTTGTCACTGTCTCCTTTGTGTGTAGGTTATGTTCCCTGTTCTTTTTCTAACAACACGTTGTTTTAGCATGTCCTGTGTGTGGCGTTCCGTCCCGTTGTCACCCGCGTGTGCCGTTTAAGTTCCCCGTTGTTGCGTCCCCCAGAGACCGTGGATCGTGTCCTGGCAACTGTTGTTGTCACAGTCCACCATGTGTGGCGGTTCCTTTCCCTGTCGGTCTTTTCCTAACCACACGTTGTTGTCGGTCGGTCCCGTCGTCACCATGTACCGCATGCTCGTTGTTGCGTCTCCCAGAGCAGCCCAGTGTCATGGCAGCTGTCGTGACCGTCAACACCCACCAGGTCTGGATTTGTTGCGGAGCAGTTGCGGTCATGACTGACAGCTGAAGTCTCGAGGACCCACAAGATCTCGCAAATTCATGTAGGATAGATCCACAAAAACAGCAGTTTGTTTCCATCCAGATTAGTGGAGGGTAAACAACTATTTTATTCATAAAATGAACGGTTGTTTTATTTTGTTTCTGTGCACAACTTCCTGTCCTGCACTATCTTCCGTGTGCTGAATTGCTGCGGAGCTCTCCGGCATCCGGCAAAAACAGAAGCTCTGCATATCTGCTCCGGAGGGCTGCGCCAGAGCTGGGACAGAGTCGGAACGCAGCCGTTCCGGAGTCTGTAAAAATACTGTGAAATTTGGACCTCTAGTTGTTTAGAATTGTGCTTGATGGAAACCTAATGACTCCGCCGCTGTTCCGAAGCGGATCCGCAGCCTTTCCGCACCTAGTGGAAATTGGGGGTCAGGGGGACATGAGGGAGGGAAGCACAGTCATTTAAAAACACTACTGGGTTTCTACTGATACAAAGCTTAATGCTAATCGGTGAAGTATCTCGCTAAAGACAACAGCTGTGCTGTGAGTTTGGCTCCATTTACTTGATCACACAGAGAGAAAGTTAGAAAAGATAGAATGTCTTTCTTACTTTTCCTTCTGCACAGTGCACAAAGCCTATCTGCAGTATTGCACAACACGCCCACTTCTTGACTCTTGGCTTGCTGCTGCTTCTCAAGACCTTGCTCTCTTCAGACATTACTGGCGTCTCTCTCCTACAGAAAGTCGGCAGATTTGTCACTAGTCGCATTTTTTAACCCACCACCCGCTGCTGTACATAGGCTCGTAGGCTATTCATTGGCAGCAGTTGTGAACATGTACCGGTATTCTTGAACCACAATCAGCTGTAGGGATGTAGCAACTCCCCGCCGACACCACAGCTGTACTGTGCATGAGGGAGACACACGCACAGAGATTCCTTAATTTATATTTGGATGTGCTGATGCAGGGTCTGCATTTTTCTTTTTAGTATTATTATTAGTAGGATTATTATTATTATTTGTATTTTTATTATTATTATTATTATTTTGTAGTTATGACAAGGATCATATTATATCAACACTGTGGAAACACGGATTGATGAGACCCACTGTGGGTGTCTTTCTATATTCTCTCTCATGAAAAATAGTTTCCCACAGCTGATAATACTGCCACATGCCAAGCCAGACCTGTCTGCTAACACTGGAGCCCTGGACGTTTTGAATACTATAAGAAACGTATTATTGTTTATATGAAAAGTTTCATACCACATTGGTTGTAATTATATTGTGCAGCATGTACAGAGATGAGCTATATCTTGATAGTTGTAATAACATAACCCATGCAGATTAGTTTAGTTACGTTATACCATTAATTCCATTTGGGAATAAATAAATATGGAAAAATATGTAAATTGTGTAGTTTGTAAAAAGAATCATTTTATGTAAACACTTCTGTGCGTGTTTGGGGTAGGGGCTGCTGACTCAAGGGAAAGGTACAACACTTGTGCCCACTATCGCTGTTTACAAGCTGGCTCTCAAGGTTTTAACAACTTACCATCATTGCCTTTTTTTTGACAAATATGACATCCTTTGTTGGGAAAATCTAATGAAATCCACAAGGTCTGCTCTGAGAGGGACTGTGTAACCACTTACAGGTCTAGCACCAGCTCCTTCAGCCAATCATGCTTTTTCTGTAAGAGCCTCCCATATGTGGAGCATCTCATGAATCAACAAATAAATATGTCTTTGAAATACATCATTAAATAAATAAATGTGGCAATTAATACATAAATAATTAACTAAATATAAATATTCATATTTAAATGAATCAATTAGTTAACTAAATATATTCAAAGGTTTTACTTTTAATTATTTCATGGTACTTTTATTTCATAAATCCACATTTATTTCTGTGGACTTTTAATTCCTAATGCCACATTTATTGATTTCCCTCTCTATTTTGTAGTTCTTATATGCAATTCAGGGGGTGTGGCTATCTCTCACATTCAGAACAGAGCCGTGGGAAAAAAAAAAGGTTGGTGAAGTGAGAGTGCGGACATAATGGAAGACATCGGTGGGCTCCGAGATAGCATGCTCTCATTAGCAGATCAAATCTATCAACATGGTTTATCAGCAGATGCTATTTTGGCACATATTAAATTTTTGAAAATAATGCGGATACGTGTTCAAGAAATTATAAATATTTTTAGATTAAAGACACATGCACTAATGTCTGACCACATATTACTGAGTTTGTAGATATGTTAAATCCCTGAAAAATTCAGAATGTCAGCTCTAATAAAGCTTTTCCTACAGAAGATGCAACTGTGCAAATAAATGCAAAATCCACGCAGAAGCAACTCAGCTTGAAATGTTCATTATTAACACATGGTATGTATGGTAATCCTAATTACATCACAAATGTCAGAAAATCAGGAAATGTCATGAAACAGTAGACAGCTTTACATTATGAGTCAGCTGTTAATCAGCTGGTTTAGAGGCTGTACGGTTTGTTGACATGAGATCTGTTTTTGAACACATCTGAGTTATTTTGAATGCTTGTTTGGCAACAGCCACATGACTCCTCAAAGTTATATGTGCAATGCTCTGGGTGCTCCAAGGACTCTGGTTAAACTGCAGTGTACATTGCCTTGTTGCTGAAATGTGCTATAAACTTGCATTGCTTCTCCTTCCTGTCCCTTTAGCCAATAGGAGCTAGCTAACATTGGTAAAATTCACTCTTGACTTTGATGCTGAGTTCCAATCAAGCTCACAAGCCAGGTTTAGTTATTTTGTATTTACTGCAGCAGCCTCTAGTTGGTGAATTCATAATAACTTTAGCACTGTTGTTGCACTAAATAACAAGCTAATACGGTAAGAGTTGTTGACCTTGCTCACTTAAGAGAGGCAGGGAACGTGTGATGGGCTGAAAGATGAGAGGGCAGTGACAACACCAATATAAAAGTGACATTTTGAAGAAAAAAAGGTGACACAAAATACAAGTGTCATTGGGAGAAATGCCCTGACAAAATTTTAACAAAACAGGACAGCTAGAAATGTGTAGACTGTAGAATGTGTTGATTTATTTATATACAGTATATAATAGAGAATGACAGAAAGTGATGTATTTACCTCTGGCTCCTGTGTCCCATTTGAGTTCTGTCTTGTTCTAATTTGCCTGAAATCAGTCATTCGGAGGGACTTTTGACAAAATGTCTGCATGCTATGGACACTATTTTCTAAGTTCATGCAATTGTAGGGAATTATTAAGTGTCTAAATTTGACACTTAGATTTACTGTCAGTGTTTTTGACCAAAACACATGGGCATTTCTGAGCTCTAACAAAAATGCACAAATGCATTTATTTCCTTCTATTTGCAAAGCTAGTGAAAAATTAAGTAATAAATAATTCAAAAAATTACATGTTTTCTGTGTAGTTTTCTTCACTGAGACATTGCTATGGAAAATTCTCAATGCACCTGCTAAACTTTCAATTAATGCAATAGTGTGACACCTTCTGATAAAGTCAGTATAATGGAATGCTTAAGTGAGTGAATGTTTGAACTGAATTGTATTAAAATCCCTAAAAACTTTGCTCCATAGCACTACTAGTGACCAAAAGTACAGTGGCCTTTAGAGCTAAATGCAGTGCAACTTAAAGTGATGGTTCAGTGTTGATGAAAAAAAGCTTTTTTCATCTTGGTCAAATAATGGGCGAGTCAGCGTTATCAGCTGATTAGCTTAGTGCTTCTACAGTAGTACAAATAGGTTATGTACTCATAAAACGATGGATTGGGAAGTTTATATACACAGTATATATACACAATATATATATATATATATATATATATATATATATATATATATATATATATACACACAGTATATATATATATATACACACAGTATATATATATATACACAGTATATATATATATATATATATATATACACAGTATATATATATATATATATATATATATATATATATATATATATATATATATACACACACTGTAAATTAATGATTAAATAAGGTAGTGTCTCCAAACGTACCTCAATTATAACTTGTCTCCTGCTAGTTGTACTACTCTTACTGTTTAAAAATGAAGTAATTAAGAACTAGTGAGAAGAAGAGCTGAATTCATAATGCACAGAGTGAGGCAAAATTACTATTTTAATGGTTGTAAACCAAGCAAATTGCTGGCTCTGAAATTAAAACAAAGCAAGTCCAGAGTTGCTATCAACAGCATCTGCACGGACCGAGGTATCTCCAAAGCTAAATTACAAATTTGGGCATCACCATACGTGCATGCATTGCTACAGCAAGTTGTCCAGGACAACTATGAAACTATTTTAAGTAGTGTTCAAAGGGATCTGGCCAATTGGTCTGCGCTGCTGGCATCGCTATGGTCCAGGATTGCTTTTCGATTGATTGACCATCTTTAAACAGGTGGAGGAGCACCTAAGATACATCAATAAATACATCAGAATGATAATCAGTCCTGAGTAACAGAGGTAATTATACTTTAGAGAAAGGTATGTTAAGTTTTGAAGACCTGAAGAGCTAGTTTTGAGGTCCCTTGGACATCCTTCTTCTTTTATCTTCACTTATTATATGGTCAGCCCTACAATGTTATGAAGTGCCATGGGGAAACAGTCTTGAGGTGCACCCAATCATTAAATGGTTTGTTGATTTTCCTGTGAGAGGATTATTGTCCAATATTTATGCTAAACTGATGCAAGTATCCATAGGAGAACTCCCAATAGTTAAGAAATGGGAGTGAGCGCAGAGCCCTGAGGGGAATGTAATTTCCAAGAACCCAAATCCCCAGTATATCCATTTGAACATACAGTTATATTCAGAATAATAGCAGTGTGTTTAAAAAAGCTTTTTAATTCTAAAATATAAATGCATTGTGAACACTGCATTCTATTCCAAATCAAAACATAATATTAGGCTGTTCAAAAAATAGCGGGATTTGCATTTTTCTTTACAAACTGAAAAATGTCTCAAGGGTTTGCTTTACTTTGAATCACTGCACTAATATTTAGTTGCATAACCATTATTTCTAAGAACTGCTTCACATCTGTGTAGCATGGAGTCGACCAACTTCTGAAACCTGTGTACAGGTATTCCAGTCCAGGACGATTGAACTACATTCCACAGTTCCTCTGCATTACTGGGTTTGGCCACAGAAACATCATTTATGATGTCACCCCACACGTGTTCGATGGGATTGAGGTCCGGGGATTGGGCTGGCCACTCCATCTGGAACCAAGACTTTGCTCGCTTACTGGTGGTTTTTGGGTCATTGTCTTGTTGAAAGATCATTTTCAAAGGCATTTCCTCTTCAGCATAAGGCAACATGACTTCTTTAAGTATTTTGATGTTTTGAAACTGATCCATTATTCCTGGTATACAATAAATAGGCCCAACACATGATTTTTGCACCACCATGCTTTACTGTCTTCACAGTGTGCTGTGGCCTGAATTCAGTGCATGGGGGGTGGGGTGGGGGGGCGGGGGGTTGTTGGACAAACTGTCTAACCCTAGACCCAAAAAGAACAATTTTGCTCTCATCAGTCCACAGAATGTTGCTCCATTTCTCCTTTGGGGGCTTCTAGCTGATAGCTTTGCTTCACATAGCCTTCTTCTGATCGTAACAGTACTCACAGATAACTTTAAGTCTTCTTTGATTTTCTTGGAGCTGATCATTGGTTGAGCCTTTTCCATTTTGGCTGTTCTTCCATCCATTGAATGCTGGTTGACCGTTTTTTGTCGTTCAGGCTTTGGATGCCATTTCAACTCATTTGAAATCATTTTGGATGAGCCGCCTATAATGAAGTTGAAGTAATAATAGTGATAACATAAAGGCAAGGCAAGGCAGCTTTATTTATAGAGCACATTTAAGCAACAGGGCAATTCAAAGTGCTTTACACAAAATCAGTTAAAAACAATAAAAACAGTTAAAAGAAAATAAAACCCATAAAAAAATAGAAGAAACATTTCAAAAATAAAAACAGATAAAACACAGGAATAAAAGTTACAGTGCAGTATATAAAAGAATAAACAGTAAAGAAATGAGCAACATTTTAAGGAAGGCAACATCAAAAAGAAAAGTCTTCAGCATTGATTTAAAAGAACTGAGAGTAGCAGCAGACCTGCAGGTTTCTGGGAGTTTGTTCCAGATATGAGGAGCATATAAACTGAAAGCTGCTTCCCCCTGTTTAGTTCTGACTCTAGGAACAGACAGTAGACCTGTCCCAGATGACCTGAGAGGTCTGGGGGTCATAGTGTACTAGCAGATCAGAAATGTATTTTGGCCCTAAACCGTTTAGTGATTTATAAACTAGCAAAAGAACTTTGAAATCAATTCTTTGGGGCACAGGAAGCCAGTGTAAGGACTTCAGAACTGGAGTGATGTGATCCAGTCTCTTGGTCTTAGTGAGGACCCGAGCAGCAGCGTTTTGAATCAGCTGCAGCTGTCTGATTGATTTTTTAGGGAGACCTGTAAAGACACCGTTACAGTAGTCAAGTCTACTGAAGATGAAAGCATGGACTAGTTTTTCCAAATCCTGTTGACACATAAGTCCTTTAACCCTTGATATATTCTTAAGGTGATAATAGGCTGACTTTGTAATTGTCTTAATGTGGCTGTTAAAGTTCAGGTCAGAGTCCATGACTACACCAAGATTTCTGGCTTTGTCTATTGTTTTTAACATTGTTGTTTGAAGCTGAGCGCAGACTTTTAATCGTTCCTCTTTTGCTCCAAAAACAACCACCTCAGTTTTTCCCTCATTTAATTTCAGAAAGTTCTGGCACATCCAGCCGTTAATTTGTTCAATACACTTAGTCAGTTTTTGTATTGGACTATAGTCCCCTGGCGATAAGGTTATGTAAATTTGTTTGTCGTCCGCATAACTATGGTAACTTATTTTGTTGTTTTCCATAATCTGAGCCAGTGGAAGCATGTAGATGTTAAACAGAAGAGGCCCCAGAATGGAGCCTTGGGGAACTACGCAAGTCATATTTGTACGTTCAGATGTATAATTACCTATTGACACAAAGTAATCCCTATTCTGTAAGTAGGATTCAAACCAGTTCAGTACTGAGCCAGAAAGGCCAACCCAGTTTTCCAATCGGTCTAGTAATATGTCGTGGTCGACCGTGTCAAATGCAGCACTGAGATCAAGTAATACTAAGATTTTGCCATTATCTGTGTTAAGGTGGATGTCATTAAAGACCTTAACGAGAGCCGTCTCAGTGCTGTGGTGTGGTCGGAAACCCGACTGAAAGGTATCAAAACTGTTGTTTAGTGACAAGAAATGGTTGAGTTGTTGAAAAACTGCTTTTTCAATTATTTTACTTAAAAACGGAAGGTTTGATATTGGCCTATAGTTGCTCATTAGTGACGTGTCTAGATTGTTCTTTTTTAAGAGTGGCTTGATTACTGCAGTTTTCAGGGCCTGTGGAAAGATTCCTGAAAGAAGAGACATGTTCATAAAGTAATAATTCAATCTATAAAGAAGGAAATATCTCTCCATTCCCATTATTTATATGTTTTCCCCTCTCCAATCAACTTTTTAATCAAAGTCCGCTGTTCCTCAGAGCAATGTCTGGAACGACCCATTTTTCTGAGTATTTTAGTGTGAAATGCACTATATCCAGCATGCACAACATTTGCTTCCTTCCTTCCTTAAATATGGATTATAATTGGCATGTGTTTCTTCACAGAATCAATCACCTCCCTAACTGAACACAACACTGATATTATTCAATTACACAGAATGAACAGCATGCATGTCATGACTGTTGGGTCTGTTGAACACTTACTAGTAAATTATTTGCCGTGTAGAAATATCCCTTTTACCAAAAAATATTGTTCATGAGGTTGGTGATGTTGGACTGCTATTATTTTGAACACAACTTTATGTCACTGGACATATTGGGCTCCCAGAAGAGATCCAGTATGTCTCTAAAGTCATTCCCTCTCCCTATTGCACATTCTGTCAGCCTGAACAAACTGGAACTTTCCTGCATATGGTCTGGGAGTGTGAACAGGTGCATGAGTTCTGGAAGAAAACAATAGTATCTGATGTGATAGGAAGTCCAATCCCTACTGACCTGATTGTTTTGATACTTAATGACCTCTGCGTCACGAGAACTAGAGGAGAGTGATTAGGCTAGGTGGGATTTCTGTTTGTTTTATTTTCCTGGAGACCGCCGAGGGTGGGGGGTGGGAGAGGGTTTTTGTTCTGTTCTGTATGTCCGCACATAAAAAAAAAAGAATAAAAAATAAATAAAATGCAGATTGCCAGATTGGGGATGACTGTCTCGTGCTGAGATGAGATGGCAAATTATGTAAATGATGTTCCCTATTTCACTCCGATTGGTGTGACACGGAGGATAACAGGGCTAACAAGACAGTGTGACACATTCAAGATTTCAGATTTACCAGTGAGAAATGAGTTTCCTTCTCTTCCATCACTGGAACTTGATAGTATATTGCGTGTGTGTGTGTGTGTAAGCTGATAGTCCGGACATTTAGTAAGAATTGACTATCATTGCTATTGAGTTTTGTATTCACCCAAGACAGTATCAGGGCTTTTTACAGATTTTGTGTCAGAATCAAGGTTGATAGCACTGTATGTGTACTGTATGGTCCAGTAGCTTTACATAAAGTACCATACACACTAGAGGTTACACACCATTACGGGTTTTTCTCTGGCCGATGCCAGAAATTTTATTGAACACTTCACCAATCTGCACTTGTATACTTAAATTAAAGATACGTAAAAACATATATTGTATAAGTAATGTATATAAAACATTAAATAAACGAAACAGGTGAGAAGAATTTTTTTTTTCAAATAAACGTTTCAATGAAAACAAAAATGAGTGCACTTGGAGCAGCATTTATCAAACTTCTGAGAATAAAAATCTGCAAACTTTAATAAATTAACAATTCATTTTTTTTTTGGTCTTTTGCCTTTATTTGATAGTGACAGTGGATAGACAGGAAAGGGGGAGAGAAAGAGAATTCAATTCAATTTTATTTATAGTATCAATTCATAACAAGAGTTATCTCGAGACACTTTACAGATAGAGTAGGTCTAGACCACACTCCAGAATTTACAAGGACCCAACAGTTCTAGTAGTTTCCTCCAGAGCAAGCAACAGTGCGACAGTGGCGAGGAAAAACTTCCTTTTAGGCAGAAACCTCGGACAGACCCAGGCTCTTGTCTAATCTGATGGGCCGGTTGGGGTTAGAATGAAGAGTGGCAATAACAAAAATAGAAAAAATAATAGTTTGTAGTAGTTCATGGCATAGCAGGGCGAACACGGCATCGCAGGACGTGTAGCGGGACCATGGCGACAGCTGCTACCCTGATTTTGGAGCCTCCCTGATCCGAGGGAACATGCTGGGGAAAAAAGAACATAAGGACTCCGGGGAATGACTCCCCAGAGCTAGGTTAGTAACAAGCATTTCTGGGACATGGATGCACGTAAATGGAAAGATAGAAAGATGGAGGAGAGAAGAGCTCAGTGTGACAAAGGAGGTCCCCCAGCTGTCTAAAACTATTACAGCATAACTAGGAGAGACAAGGTAAAGAGAGGAGCCTGTTCGGGCTAGAACTCTCCCCAACCGGATCGGGCTGTATGGCAAGTCTCCCTCTAGTTTTATTATATTCTTGATTATATGATAGATAGATCTGACAACTATGATGAGAAGCAGGTGGGCCGGGTTAGGCGGACGCTGCGACTCCTCACTCCCTAACAATATTCAATTCTATGCTCTAACTATAAGCTTTATCAAAAAGGAAAGTCGTAAGTCTACTCTTAAATGTGGAGACGGTGTCTGCCTCCCGAACCCAAACTGGAACCTGGTTCCACAGGAGAGGAGCCTGATAGCTGAACGCTCTAGCTCCCGTTCTACTTTTAGAGACTCTAGGAACCACAAGTAACCCTGCATTCTGGGAGCGCAGTGCTCTTGTAGGGTTGTAAGGTACTATGAGCTCTTTAAGATAAGATGATGCCTGATCGTGAAGAGCTTTGTAGGTGAGAAGAAGGATTTTAAATTCTATTCTGGATTTTACAGGAAGCCAATGCAGAGAAGTTAAAACAGGACAAATGTGATCTCTTTTCCTGGTTCCTGTCAGAACACGTGCTGCAGCATTCTGGACTAGCTGAAGAGACTTTATGGACTTTTTTGAGCATCCTGATAATAAAGAATTGCATTAATCCAGCTTGAAGTAACAAATGCATGGACTAGTTTTTCCACATCATTTTTAGACAGGATATTCCTGATTTTTGCAATATTACGTAGGTGAAAAAAGGCGATCCTTGAAATTTGCTTTATGTGGGAATTAAAGGACATATCCTGATCAAAGATAACTCCAAGATTCCTCACAGTGGTGCTGGAGGCCAGGGTGATGCCATCCAGAGTAACTATCTCTTTGGATAATGCGTCACGGAGGTGCTTGGGTCCCAGAGCAATAACTTTACAGCTCATCCAGGTTTTAATATCCTGAAGGCACATTTGAAGTTTAGCTAACTGATTAGTTTCATTTGGCTTGATTGATAAATATAATTGAGCATCATCTGCATAACAATTAAAGTTTATGGAGTGCTTCCTGATAATATTGCCTAAAGGAAGCATATATAGAGTGAACAGGATCGGACCGAGCACAGATCCTTGTGGGACTCCATGACTAACTTTGGCGTGCACAGAGGATTCATCGTTAATTCATCGATCTGATAAATAAGACTTAAACCATCTTAGAGCAGTCCCTTCAATGCCAATAAAATGTTCCAATCTCTGTAATAAGATATGGTGGTCAATGGTATCAAATGCAGCACTAAGATCTAATAACACCAGTACAGAGCTAAGTCCTTTGTCTGATGCAATTAGGAGGTCATTAGTAATTTTCACAAGTGCTGTCTCTGTACTATGATGAACTCTAAATCCTGACTGAAAATCCTCAAATAAGCTGTTGCTATGCATAAAGTCACACAGCTGTTTGGCGACTACTTTCTCAAGAATCTTAGAGAGAAATGGAAGGTTGGATATAGGTCTATAGTTGGCTAAAACATCTGGATCAAGGTTGGGCTTTTTAAGAAGAGGTTTAATTACAGCTACTTTAAAGTGCTGTGGTACATAGGCTGTTGATAAAGACAAATTGGTTATATCTAATAGAGAAGTGTTGACTAAGGGTAAAACTTCTTTAAGTAGCCTAGTCAGGATAGGGTCTAAGAGGCAGGTTGATGGTTTAGCTGAAGAAATAATTGAATTAAATTGATAAAGATCAAGGGATGACACACAGCAAAGGGCTGCAGGCCGGATTCAAACCCGGGCCGCTACATGGGCCGCACGCTCTTACTGGGTGAACTAAAGGCCGCCCCATAAATTAATTACAATTAATTATATTTATTATTACAATTTTAACAATAGTAGTTGTGCACACCGTAGCAACCAGCCGCATTTCTTTGTTTTAGAAATGTTGGATAGATTTTTTTCATATGACCTTCACTGTGCATTACACACTTCACAGACTTAAAATATATTCTAAAAGGTCTCTGTTTATATATATATATATATATATATATATATATATATATATATATATATATATATATATATATATATATATATCAAAATTGCGTGATCATTTCACAAACTGCCGTGAGGCCGGGTTGGCCCACCTTGCTTGCAGCCGGATCCCTTGGCATTATGCTGTAAACTCACATTGGGTAGCCAGTAAACCATTTAAATCTGAGCATGCGCAACTCACATAATGCATGCGTAACTCACGTCTGCACTCGACTCACATTGGGTAGTGACAACTTGTTCACTTGACTGTAACGGAAACAGACAAGATACAGTGAGGAAAATAAGTATTTGAACACCCTGCTATTTTGCAAGTTCTCCCACTTAGAAATCATGGAGGAGTCTGAAATTGTCATCGTAGGTGCATGTCCACTGTGAAAATCCAGAAATCACAATGTATGATTTTTTAACTATTTATTTGTATGATACAGCTGCAGATAAGTATTTGAACACCTGTCTATCAGCTAGAATTCTGACCCTCAAAGACCTGTTTGTCTGCCTTCCAAATGTCCACCACTCAAATTATTATCCTAAATTAGATGCACCTGTTTGAGGTCGTTAGCTGCATAAAGCCACCTGTCCACCCCATACAATCAGTACGAATCCAACTACTAACATGGCCAAGACCAAAGAGCTGTCCAAAGACACTAGAGACAAAATTGAACACCTCCACAAGGCTGGAGAGGGCTACGGGTAAGTGGCCAAGCAGCTTGGTGAAAAAAGGTCCACTGTTGGCGCAATCATTAGAAAATGAAAGAAGCTAAACATGACTGTCAGTCTCCCTCGGACTGGGGCTCCATGCAGGATCTCACCTCGTGGGGTCTCAATGATCCTAAGAAAGGTGAGAAATCAGCCCAGAACTACACGGGAGGAGATGGTCAATGACATTAACATTGGTTTTCTCAAGTGTTCAAATACTTATTTGCAGCTGTATCATACAAATAAATAGTTAAAAAATCATACATTGTGATTTCTGGATTTTGTTTTTTAGATTATGTATCTCACAGTGGACATGCACCTACGATGAAAATTTCAGACCCCTACATGATTTCTAAGAGAGAGAACTTGCAAAATAGCAGGGTGTTCAAATACTTATTTTCCTCACTGTACATTGTAAAGACATAATCACTGTGAATCACTTGGCAGACAAATGGCAGTTGTTTAGAATTGCGTAGATTTACACACTATAAGAATGGGAGGGAGGGAGGGATAGGCTGATCTGGTACCTACTTGATACCTTGTTGTACAATATCCCTTCACACACCTCTAGGGTTGTTATGTAAAAAAAAAAAAAAATCCCAGAAAGATATTGTTGAAAAGAAAAAAAGAATCGTGCAGATTTGTGAAACTTGTTTTTTTCTGTTGTCAGTTTCATCCATAACTGTAACGTTTAAAAATATAGATACAGTAAGGTGACCAGATTTCTCAGACAAAATCCGGGGACATTTTCAGCTCAGATGCGTAAATACCTCCAAAACAGGTCATGTTTTTATCTTTGTAGAACTTAAAACGGGGACACTGCCCCAGGGGAATCACAAGACCTAGAGCTGCACTGGGGCACAAGAGGGGACCATGGGCATGCTCCCCTGTAAGAAAATGTTTCAAACAAAACAAGACTAGCTCGCCCCTATCCACCTCCTCAGCCCCTCCCTCTGTTTGCTGATTATTTGGCTGGAGAAAGCCCGCAAATATACCGCAAACCCAGACGGTGTGCTGAAGGAAAATGAAAATTGAGCAAAAGTACGTAGGAGGGCGGAGCCAGGCTATCAATCTGGTGCACTTTGCAAAGAAATTCAGAGGTTAGACTTGATTGTTCTTATCTATGGATGGAAATATTTGTGCTGTAGCCTGAACTAGTTTGCACTTCAGAATTTTAATCATGCACACACAGGTGGAATTGTTTTTTTCTTCATATTTTTGCATTAATGTCACTAGGAAGCATCCCAATATAAATATATATTCATATTGTAAGTGGGATATATATAAGTAAGTGAGATTGTCTGGAATCTGGCAATATAATAACCATTATGGTGGGATACACTGGCTAAGCAATTTACAAAATTATCTGTGCTGACATAACTAGTTTACATGAGAATACAATATATTTTGGAGGTCATGTAGAAAATTTGTTGCAATTTCAAACTTACAGATTACTCGGGAACCACTTGTACTGATGCATGTGTTGAGTGAAGCGTTTGAGGTATTTCACAGAGAGTAATGGGTGTGCAGAGATTTATGCATAATGTAAACATGATAACATTTCATTTAGGCCACATTCTCATTAGGGGCTGAGCCCCCCCTAAAGGTCTGATCCTAGGATCACCCCTGCTGCTACTTCATACACCTTCTGTTGTAATGTTTACTGAACAACAGAACAACAAACAAGTTAATTGGATAATTGTCTAGTTTGTATTTACGTTCATAAAAGTGCTCGTTTTGCTACTGACAGACTCAGATTAATATTCTAAGTGTCTGACAACATTATGGAAAGGATTTCTAAGGAGGTCGACCTTTCTGTTAAAGATTAAGATCCTTTTTTAAAACAAAAAGTTTAGCGAAATTGCGTTCGCTAAACCCACCAGACTCCATGTAAATAATCAGTATTTTTAGCATCGTAAAATACGGCTTTCTAAAACATCTCTGAGTTCTGAGCAGCGCTGGCTCTGGCTGTCTTGAGGCTGCGTGTGTAGGGTGTGGGACTATCAGCTACGTTTGGTCAGTGTTTTCTTTCATTCCAATTTCGGGGTCTGTCAGTCAAAGTGAAAACCGGGGACATTTCCGGGGACAGATCCAGCCGGGGACAGGTCACCAAAACCGGGGACTGTCCCCGGAAACCGGGGACGTCTGGTCACCCTAATATACAGTGGTCCGACTTGACTAATGTTTTGGATGTACTGTGTTGCCTTGTTAGCGTCCTTGATACACCAAATCAAGTATTATGAACAGCAATTGTCGGACTGACTGCTAGTTTGGGTAGTATAATTTTTTCCTTCATGGCCCAACAGCTAAATTAGGTGTCTATCCGAACGATGGTGAAAGTGTTGATTTCATCCCCCCCACACACATGATTTGACGATCAGTCAACGATAGAAATTACTTTTGTGTTAGACGTCACAGTGATTATGTCTTTCCAATGTACCTTGTCTGTTTCCGTTACAGTCAAGTGAACAAGTTGTCAGATTTACAGTGGTGTGAAAAAGTGTTTGTCCCCTTCCTCATTTCCTGTTCCTTTGCATGTTTGTCACACTTAAGTGTTTCGGAACATCAAACCAATTTAAACAATAGTCAAGGACAACACAAGTAAACACAAAATGCAATTTGTAAATGAAGGTGTTTATTATTAAAGGTGAAAAAAAATCCAAACCATCATGGCCCTGTGTGAAAAAGTGATTGCCCCCCTTGTTAAAACATACTATAACTGTGGTTGTCCACACCTGAGTTCAATTTCTCTAGCCACACCCAGGCCTGATTATTGCCACACCTGTTCACAATCAAGGCATCACTTAAATAGGAGCTGCTTGACACAGTAAGGTCCACCAGAAGATCCTTAAAAGCTACACATCATGCCGAGACCCAAAGAAATTCAGGAACAATTGAGAAAGAAAGTAATTGAGATCTATCAGTCTGGAAAGGGTTATAAAGCCATTTCCAAAGCTTTGGGAATCCAGCGAACCACAGTGAGAGCCATTATCCACAAATGGCGAAGACATGGAACAGTGGTGAACCTTCCCAGGAGTGGCCGGCCGCCCAAAATTACCCCAAGAGCGCAGCAACGACTCATCCAACAGGTCACAAAAGACCCCACAACAACGTCCAAAGAACTGCAGGCCTCACTTGCCTCAGTTAAGGTCAGCGTTCATGCCTCCACCATTAGGAAAAGACTGGGCAAAAATGGCCTGCATGGCAGAGTTCCAAGGAGAAAACCACTGCTGAGCAAAAAGAACATCAAAGCTCGTCTCAATTTCTCCACAACACATCTTGATGATCCCCAAGACTTTTGGGACAACATTCTGTGGACCGATGAGACAAAAGTGGAACTCTTTGGAAGGTGTGTGTCCAAGTATATCTGGTGTAGAAGGAACACTGCATTTCATAAAAAGAACATTATACCAACAGTAAAATATGGTGGTGGTAGTGTGATGGTCTGGGGCTGCTTTGCTGCTTCAGGACCTGGAAGACTTGCCGTGATAAAAGGAACTATGAATTCTGCTGTCTACCAAGAGATCCTGAAGGAGAATGTCCGACCATCTGTTTGTGTACTCAAGCTGAAACGAACTTGGGTTCTGCAGCAGGACAATGATCCTAAACACACCAGCAAGTCCACCACCGAATGGCTGAAGAAAAACAAAATGAAGACTTTGGAGTGGCCTAGCCAAAGTCCTGACCTGAATCCTATTGAGATGTTGTGGTATGACCTTAAAAGGCCGTTCATGCTCGAAAACCCTCTAATGTAACTGAATTAGGACAATTCTGCAAAGATGAGTGGGCCAAAATTCCTCCAGGACGCCGTAAAAGCCTCATTGCACATTATCGCAAACGCTTGGTTGCAGTTGTTGCTGCTAAGGGTGGCCCAACCAGTTATTAGGTTTAGGGGGCAATCACTTTTTCACACAGGGCCATGATGGTTTGGATTTTTTTTCACCTTTAATAATAAACACCTTCATTTACAAATTGCATTTTGTGTTTACTTGTGTTGTCCTTGACTATTGTTTAAATTGGTTTGATGTTCCGAAACACTTAAGTGTGACAAACATGCAAAGGAACAGGAAATGAGGAAGGGGGCAAACACTTTTTCACACCACTGTAAATGGTTTACTGGCTACCCAATGTGAGTTGAGTTTACAGCATAACGCCAAGGGATCCGGATCCGGCTGCAAGTAAGGTGGGCCAACCCGGTCTCACGGCAGTTCGTAAAAGTGTCATGCAATTTTGATTTGTGTACATGTCACGATTTTTGCGTTTATTTGTTTTGTAACAACGAGGAAATGCAACGCCACGCACTGGCCACAACAACGGGATGGCCCACCACACTTGGGACGATATCCCCAGACGCAAAACACGATCCGCAGCCTCTGTGGCATTTATTGTTAGAATGCTAATCTTTAATATAGCAAATAATGTATTCAACATCTCTCTTTGGCCTCTGTCTCCCTGCTGGTCTTTGGCTTTGCTTGGTGACCGCCTCCGTTATTCCCTGTTAAAAGACAGTTAACACAAATAAAATAATTTTATTATTACATGGGAAAGTACTCATACACGTTAGCCTTCGTTGAACGTTGCTAGTGACGTTAACACGGTGCAGTGTTACCTCCCGTCTACAGATACAACCAGTGATAAACACACCAACTTTCTAAATCTCTGCTAACGTTACGCATATACGGTAACGGCATATAAAAAGAGACGAACATGCCACCGGACATTAAACTTTACAAAGACAGCAACCAGCTAGCTTACAGCCTAATGTGAAATGATAGGTTCAGTTAGCTAACGTTAGCTCGGGGTGTATCTACCTAATTATTATAGCAATTTGTACAAGTTTTAAAGCGTTAAGCTTTATATTGATGTATAACATTAACGGTGATAACAAATGTACGGCACACACTAAAGATACTTACATTTAAATTATTATTTCACCGTCAGCGATGCCGCTCGAAATTCCGCTTAGGTCTGCTATTTTTGTTTTTTAACGAGCCGGCAAAGGCCCGCGCAAAGGATTGTGGGTGATTTGGGACCGCGAAGGATACACATGTGCATCCTGCTCTGTCTATGGGAAATTTTCTGAATGAAGGACTCAGTCCTGGAACGGAAATGGAACGGTCCTTTGACGGACGTTGATGACGTAGCGTCCTCCTTCTGGCTTTGGAGGATCCTTCCTTGACATTAAGAAACGGCTGCTGATTCATCTTCTCCATCCCAAAGGCATAATTAAACAGCACAGTTAACAGTTCCACAAACATTTCGTCCAGTGTTTTGAAATGAAAAAAAAAAAATCAATGACGCGAGCCCGCAATGACGTGCACTTGATAGCCTGTTCCATTGTACATGTTCGCCAAATGCTAAGGAGGACTCTGACCTGCTCCTGAAGGATCCTTCCTTAGAAGGACTAGTCCTACCAAGGAAGGATCCTTGACATTGAGAAACGGGGAAAGAGTTCCGTTAAGCAAGTTTAAGTTTACAAATCACACAAACAAGAGTTCACGGGATACATGTCACTCCAAATGTGTACCCCAACTGATAATTTTCCCTAATCTTTTATGCTCTGTTGCTTGGAGGTGTCTCCTCCTCTCCCTCCTGTCTCCCGGACAGATGTTCCAGCTCACACACACACACACACACACACACACACGCACGCACAAAACTCAACATGTGCTAAGTCGTTTATTCGACAGAGGCTCCATGTTGGCTAAGTGTTGTGGGTTCCCTCCCTAACTCGTACCTAACTCTAAGTAACAGAAATTGTGCAACTTTGTGGGTGAATAAAACTGTTTATGCCTTTGTTTATGTTTTAATGCAAACTTTTGTGTTCTCTCTTATACACATGCACACAGAAAGTTTATTCATGAAGTGAGTTTTTTTCTTTTACATTTATCTTTTTAATTTATGTAGACATGAAACATAATGAATGTGCAGTGTTATTAAATTATGCTTGGCCTGACTCGCGACTTGCAGGTCTTGACTTTGGACTTGACTTGGGACTTTGGTGCAAAGACTTGAGACTTACTTGAGACTTAAGCAAAACAGTGACTTGGTCCCACCTGTGCTGTGTACCAACCTCGAGACAATCCCTCTGTCCATTCGGACTCTTTTTCGTATTCACAGGTACGCAGGTGAATGCAGTAGGGGTGACCCCGAATATTCAAAGCTTCGATTGAAGGAGCCTGATTCTGCCAATCTCACAGTCTAATCTTTGCAGAGGTGTTATGAAACGAGGCTAATGCCATTTTGGATATATGGGGGTGCCCAATGCCTGAACTACCTGTTTTGTCCCAATAAGTCAATATACAGACTATTATGATATAAATATCAACAGATAATGCTGTGAATAAAATTTTTTAAAGAATTGCACTTTTAAATAAATCTGTGTGCATGAATAAATCCAACTGTTCTATGACAGATTTAGGTTTCACTTTCCATGATATGTTTGTTGGAGGAACATCTTGACAGCAGGGATTTAAATCTTTAACTTAAAATGTCTGAGAAAAGAAAATCTGAACAGTGGGTTTACTTTGAAATAGTAAAAGATGATTCCAAAAAAGTACTAGTTGTGTTGTCGACATGAGTATCCTCACTTTTACTACGTACTACCACCGCCTGTGTAGTACTTGAAAAAAAAAAAGACTCTGTAAATGCGGCTCTCACATAATAGCTTTAATGTGCCTGTTAACATTTAATTGTAGTGGATTATTACTATTATTGTAACCCTGATTGCTGGAATGGTCACTATGCCACTGCCAGATGCAGCAGCACATCCGTACAAGCACAAACTTTATTTATAGTATCACATCATAACAAGAGTTCGCTCAAGACACTTATAGAGTCTAGACCACATTCCATAATTTACAAAGACCCAACAATTTCCCACAAGAAAGCATATACAGTGAACCCTCGTTTATCACGGGGGTTACGTTCCAAAAAGAACCCGTGATAGGCGAAATCCGTGAAGTAGTAACCTTAATTTTTTTTTACAATTATTATACAATGAAATACTCCATAATACATTGAAACCAAAGAACAAAACCTTTTTACAGGCCCAAGCATTTGTTTAACAAATAAAAGTACTGTATAAACGTTTTTTACAAATATCTACTGTAAAATAATTTTAATCATCAATACGAACTAAAGGCTTCAAATTGCGTAGATCGGCTCCGCCCCACCGCGACCAGAGTCATTGGAACGGGAGAAAATGAAAAATGATTATGAAAAAAATACAAAGTACAGTAGGAAAAATAGTGACCCGTATATTTCCCTGCTCTTCTGACTGAGCCGCAGCATCCCGACTCCGCTCTGTAGCGGTTTTTTTTCCTTCTAAAGCCCGCGGTGCAGGTGTGTTTTTTTGAGAGAAGAACATAGTTATCGGTAGTTGTTGTCGCTCTTTTTACTTCTGGGCAAAAAGATTCTTATAAACCGACATGCCACCATTGATTATGTTTGCAGAATGCAGAACACAATGCACGATGCAAATCCGTGAAGTAGCAAGACCGTGAAAGGTGAACCGTGATATAGCGAGGGTTCACTGTACTGCAAAATTGGCAAGGAAAACTTTAGGTAGAAACGTCAGACAGATTCAGCCTCTTTGTGGGCGGCATCTGTCACTGCCGGTTTGGACACAGACACTAATATTAATTATTAATTAATTATCATTGATGCATCCTTTATTAGTCCCACAAGGGGAAATTACAATTTACACTCTGTTATTACACACATTAGACACACACCTGACTTACACACACATGCTCAGTACTGAGCAGTTGGGGGTTTGGTGCTTTGCTCAAGAGCACCTTGGCAGTGTCCTGGAGGTGAACTGGCACCTTTTCAGCTACCAGTCCACCACCATACTTTGGTCCATTCTTTTGAACCAGTGACCCTCCGGTTCCCAACCCAACTCCCTACAGACTGAGCTACTCTCACCCCAATACAGATAAACAGTTATAGAGAAATATGCTTTATAATATTTATAGAAGTTAGAGTGATGAACAGGGGCAGTTAAAGTCGAACAACACCACGGCAGATGAAACTGTGAGGCAAGAAAACATAAAGACTATGAAGAGAAGCAGAGAAAAGGGTGTGCCGTGTCTGTAGCTATACACCCTCCCCCACACGTCTTGGTGAATGATCCGTTCGCCCCAATGATCACCAAATCCACACTAGACCAGCAAGTTGTGCATTATATGCCGGGTGAAGCAGAGGCAACGTTTGCATTTGTGGCACAAAAACATGATAAGAGGATTGTAAATGAAGTAGAGACCGACAACAGCCAGCTGCTGACTGGTTGACATGTGAGTGCACGCACCAAACCATTTTCAATTAATCTTCAACACCGTTGCGCCACTTATTAATGTCATCCCACAGCACACATGATTTCAATCAGTCAATGATAGAAACGACTTTAGGATTCTGATTCAAATTCTTAGTCGGGGACACCCCTAAAATGTAGCAATTGTTAGAAAATATGTATATTCTTGTGTATCTCATTAAATCTTTAGAACATTGTGAACTGAACTCTGCTTCACGTTGCTTTGTTCTCTGAGATCTCACCACTGCTTTCAGAACTGACAAAGGTCAAGCCAGTAGATGATAGGATTCGAACCACAAAACAATGTTTGTAGTGAAAGGCCCTTACTATGCAGTTGGACTAAAAAAGGTCAAGCTACAAGAAAGTATATGCATTAGGCAATGGGTATAAATATTTTCAGGAGTTGTTTGAGGCACCAAACTAAATGAGTTTTCACAGATTGAACTGCTAAAGAATACTTGTTGATTCCCTTGTACTGCAGTCCAAAGAAAGTCTAAATAATTGATATGCCATAAGATATCAAAAGTGACAATGTGTATTCTAAACAGCTCCAATATTTCCCAATGTCGCTCCTGTCACCATGACCCAATTTGCACCTGCTGTTGAAATGCTTCTGTATCTGGACAGCTTATCTTGCATGTTAATAAATGCAGTGGGATAGGCCTGAATTTACCAGAGTCAGCCAGGTGGAAATGCTGTGAGTAGTGTCTATAATGTCTGTACATTTGTTTAAGCAGGCCTATAGTAAGTTCAATTCTGAAGTACTTGAATATTACAGTGCAGTGGGACACTACTTTTATTTCACTTCATTTAATTTATCTAACTGCTATAGTGAGAAGTTAGCGACCTGATACGGCTAACGTTCTCAAGAAGGCTCACCAGCGCATGTACTTCTTGAGGAGGCTGAAGCAGGCTGGCCTCAGTCCTGCTGTCCTCACCTCCTTTTACAGGTGTGTGGTGGAGAGCACACTGCCATTACCCATCACATGGGAACAGCTCTGCAGCAGATACTACGGCTCTGCACAGAGGAGTTTAATCTGCTCAAAAGATCACAAACTGCAGTCTCCCTTCTCTGGATGACATTGACGCCAGCGGATGCAGGAACTGTGCCTCCAACTTCATGAGAGATGTTTAATGGCAAGAGGCTGCACAACCTTAATGCTAAGACCACAATGCTAACGCGCAGCTTCTACCCAGAGGCGGTGAGGCTTGTGAACTCATAGACTGTCAACTGTGTGCTGCTGCCATCCTTTTTGCCTGTAGAACTGTATGTATTTTATTGAACTGTATGCACTTTACCAAATGGACCACTGATGCACTTTACTTGATAGACTGCTGATGCCCTGAAATACTTGACGCTTTGAGTGTTTTTAAAGAGAGTGTTTTTATTCTTATTCTATTTATTCATGTTATGTTGGAGTATTGGCAACAGTTTTTAATACACAGTGGTGAAATGTAGCTGTACTCAAGTATTGTACTTAAGTACAAATTTACTACTTACAAATTTAGGTACTTTTACTTTACTTGAATTTTTTCTTTTCATGCAACTTTTTTAACTTCTACTCCACTACATTTCAGAATTAAGTATAGTATGTACTCCACTACATTAATCTTATTTTATTTATTTTTTTAGATTATTTTTTGGGCATTTTAGGCCTTTAATTACAAGACAGCTGAAGAAGTAAAAGGGGATAGAAGGGGGAATGACATGCAGCAAAGGGCAGCAGGTCAGTCTCGTCGAGGAGTAAACTTCTATTTATCATGGACGTCCTCTCTACCAACTGAGCTATCAGGGCGCCAACACTACATTAATCTGGCAGCTTTGCAAATGACGGTGTTTGCACACAAAACACATGTAGTTAAAAAATAGTAGTTTATTATAAATTAAACTACACAACAATACACAAGCCTACAAGTAAGACTGAAATGATTTGCAGATTAAACACTTGATTAACAGAATTATTTTTATCATTTATAGATTCTAAAATGTGAGGATTTTTCTGCATTGAGTACTTTTACTTAAGTAACATTTTCAATGGAGGTGTTTTACAGTATTTTTATAGTGTGGTATTAGTACTTTTACTTAAGTAAAAGATTTGAATACTTCTTCCACCGCTGATAATGCAGTTACACCACCTACTACTTCATATTGTTACTGATCAAATATAAAATAAGGGGTTTTCAACCTCATAGGTGGCACCACATGGTCTAACCTGATATGTAGACAAGGTCACAGGATATTTCTTAGATATTGATATTTCTCAGTTGAGTAGTAGGATTGTTTTATTAGAATGAAGATCAATTTCCCTCTCTTTTTTTGGTTTAAAATGAGTGGGGCTTAATAATTAACTCAGAGCCCCAAGTGTATTAAGTGCTTTTGAATAGCAGCATTGACGTATCGACTTACACTTGTCATTTCAAGTGTCTGGTATTCTGATAAAATCCAGCTGACATTTAAAACACTTTAAATTAATTCATACAAAGGTGGTTTCGGCAATCGGATTTCAATCCGTCACAAATGATTCTTGATTGCACTTACACTTAGCTGTTTTGATAGCAGCTTTAACACAAAAGCACTTGATAAATGGTGTTGGACTGGTATCATGTGGGCCCTGTATTGTAAATACATACTGTATATCTACCACATATCAACCCAGATCCTGCAGTGCCGCGGCTGCTGATGTAACAATGTTATCTAACGTTATGTGTTGTGTCGTCTCGTCTCATTCTGGAGATCAGTCTCCCTCTAGCTATCCACAGTTTCATTTTTGACAGTTTTTACATGCCTGTTTGCTATATATTTTGCTTGCTTTATATTTGCATGGTGTGACCTATGCAGTTTGTAAGTTATGGTATGACAATGGAATGGACATTTGTTCCCTGAGTAACAAGGGACATCTTCATCCCACAGGCCATAAGACTTTTGAACTCTTGAGCTCATCAATTGTAAGTTTACATCATACCTCTAAACCATCACTTTATCTTTATACATGAACTGTCTCAATCTCAATACTTAGGGAAGAATGAGCTTTAAGACTGTAAAACCCTTGGCCTCTGGTCCTCAGTAACAACAAGGTAATGGACCAATTCCGCTTCTCTTTAGATATATCAACATGGAATCCTGCCCCAACTCCTCTGCCCATTGCTGATCTATGAAGTTCCAATCACCACCATGGAGAGCTTCGAAAGTAAGATTTATCACTTCCTGCAAAGGTGGCTGAGCCAGCCGCGGAGCCTTAGCAGCAATGCCCTTCATGGGCAAAACATCAAGCTGTAGCTTCCATTCAGATGACTGGTGGAGGAGGTCAAGATCCGGCAAGGTGTATATGCGACATGTATTATAGATATATTATATATATGTTATTTGTTATATTGTACCCTATATCTTTACTTGCACTATTTCTTTTGTCTTAGATTCAGAATTTGCTTTTACTTGTTTTTTTGTTTTCTTTAATGAGAATTGTTGGAGGTATAGGAGGCCTAAGATTTAAATTGCCACAGACTATTTCTGTTCTTGTTCTGCACATGACAAATGAAGAACCTTGAATCTTGAACCTTTACTTGGTCCAGACTTAAAGACTAAAGGGAACAAAAATATCTCTGGTAAACACAACCGATTACAATATTATACAGGTCTGCCTTTCTCCACAGTAGGGTTGGGTACTGCAGTACTTGGGTACCAACCAAATTACGTTGGTACTACCAAAGACCGGTCCGCATTAAATCAAACGGTGCCAAATTGTGGTACCTGTAAGCGCGAGAAATCTGCGGGGCTCCACTCTGATATATACACACACACACACACACACGCGAATGGGACAAAATTACATCACATCGATTTTAAGTCACAGTGAGTGTGGTTTTCAAAACTCCACGCACACGGCTTTCATTGCAATATAATATCTATTATAATTATATTATTTATATATTTATAATTTGAGGTACCGATATCGGTACTGAAAAGAAAGTGAACAGTACCCAACCCTACTCCACTGGGGCAAAACACATA
Organism: Percina caprodes; assembly: GCA_013375575.1. Lineage (NCBI taxonomy): Eukaryota > Metazoa > Chordata > Actinopteri > Perciformes > Percidae > Percina > Percina caprodes. Next base: position 579,772 of record JABXJD010000058.1, read on the forward strand.
ATAACTTCATCTGAATACATTTTTAGATTAAATGTGTGTTTTCCTTGAGACTTAATGTCAGTGTTATATTTTGTATTTTGTTATATTTGTCTTCCTCATGCTACCTTTTGTTTAAAACTAGTGCTGTCAAACGACAAAAGTATTTAATAGCGATTAATCACATTAATGTCATAGTTAACTTGGAATTAATTGCATATTTTTATCCATTCTAAATGTCCCTTAATTTCTTTTTGTCCCATTATTTTTTTCTCATTTTACTGCTCTTATCAACATAGAAAAGTGGATCAGCTTGCTTTGTGCAAATGTTTTTTTATTTTTTATTGAAAACATTGGCATGTAGCCTACTGTAGTGTTCAATTTCACACCAACATTCTCACTTGGAGCAATTAAACTCTCACACAATGTAACACTGTCCATCAATAAAAGGGTGATAAAATACTTGGGGGACAATTGGCATCAGCTGTGTGCTTGGCCATCATTAGATTAGATTAGATAGTACTTTAGTTATCCCACAATGGGGAAATTCACTTTTTACAACTGCAGTTTTCCACAGTAAAAAGCAAACCAACAAACAGACAATCAACAGACAATGTGCAAAAAGTACTAAATTAATGTAAAGTGTCATTATATAAAAGGTATTGTAAAGTGCGATGGCCATAGTACGAAAAATGCTGCAATGTACGTAAGTAACGGGCAATTAAATTAAATAATGTTATTAAATAATAACCATAATATAAATTATACTGAAGTGTAACCATAATATAAATAACACTGAAAACACAAGTACTCGTAATGGAAAAATATAAATACAGAAAATAAAAATATACATACAGCCATGGTGAGTGGTGGGTAATTGAAAAAGGAACAGAATCTACATTATCAGGTAGTGCAGGTGTTGTAGAGTCTGACAGCGGCAGGAATGAACGACCTGCGGTACATCTCCTTACACCGGGGGGGGGGGGTATCAGGCTGCTGCTGATGGAGCTGCTCAGGGACCCCGCAGTGTCCGGTGGTGATGTACGGGGTGATGTTGTCCATGATAGATGTCAGCTTATCTAACATCCTTCTCTCCTTCTGTATATATATATATATATATATATATATATATATATATATATATATATATATATATATATATATATATATATAGACATACACATGCTTAAGTTGACTAAAAGAGGAATAAATCCCTAAATTAAAAACCCAACAAATGTTCTCATCCATGAGAGGCAGGCAGATTTTTATTATTAAAGGCCAGTTATTTCCTGGATTCAGGATATTATGCATCCTGATAAAGTTCGGCCTTTAGAATTAAAATAGCACATCATCACATACTCTTCACCATGCTTAGAGATAGGCATGGTTTTATTTCAGTTAGACTAATACCTGGTTTGATTTGCATTGAGAGATGATTTTATAGAAAGTATCCCATGCCTATCTCTAAGCATGGTGAAGAGTATGTGATGATGTGGGGCTATTTTAATTCTAAAGAAGGAACTCAGGATGCATGCTCTATGGGAATTTAACACCCTGTATTTTAAATAAGAACATTTATTTATTTACAATACGTTATTCATTCACAAAGAAAATCCTCCTCATTTGGTATTAAAATAAATTTCCAAAACATGATTTTTTTATTCCTCTTTTTAGTCAACTTAAGCATGTGTATGTAAACTTTTGAGCACCACTGTATATATATATATATAGTGTTGGTCCACTCCAACACTCTCCATCTCTGAGCAGCGAAGGCTGGATGGTGCTAAAGTCGAAAAACACAAAGCTCCCTCTTTCCTCCAGGTGGAGCAACGATCTGTGCAGCAGGTAGATCACTGCGTCGTCCACCCCAAACCCAGGCTGGCAAGCAAACTGCAGGGCGTCCATTTTGTTGTCTTGCGCTCGCCATCCACTCAAAACATAAAATTACTACTCTTTGGTTGGCTCGCAAGCCCAAACAAGTGTGTGCAGAGTGCCTGTTGTTTTGTTTGGAATCCGGTGGGTGTTGTAGTTTTTCTAACATTATTAGTTGTTACAACAGCGTGTAAAAAGGTTTTCTAGGCCAAAAAGAACGTTAGTCTAGCAATAAAAAAATTGACGTCGTTAAAATGGGTTTGCATTAACGCCATTAATAACTAACAGCACTAAATAAAACACATCATGAATAAAATGAGCATTTTAGGATTAAATTAAACAAATTTTTTACAGCTGCCTTTCAAGCCCTTTGAGCGTTTGATACTCAATTCACAGATTTTGCATGGCGAACTGCTTAAGTCAGACAAATACAAACCCCCTCTTTTGATTTACTGCTTCTCTACCAAATAAACAACATATCAACAGCCTTTGAGAGCATGTCACTGTTAGTGCAGCTTCACCAAGGAGTCAAGTCAGCAGAGATGAGGATAATAAACATCCATCAACATCACAGATGTAGACACACTTGTGTTTCAGGGATCTAATTGTGCAACATCCACATCCACCAGTACACAGCTACGCCACACCACTACAACTGCCCTTTACATATGCTATCACATCCAAAGCAACATTCCCTCTAAAACTGCCCCACTGCAAGTCATACACACGGTGCAAGACCTGATTTGCCTTCATGTGATGCCTTACTCAGTTGTGTATAACAGAAGGGTTTCCGTGAGCTATGTTTGTCCTCACTACGGGGTACCTTCTCATTTACATACTTACTGCAGACATTTTCCACAGCTTTAACAAAAAAAGGTAAAGAAACAAAAAGGTCAAATAAAAAATGTAGAAGCCCTGCGGTGCAGTACACATCCGACATTTAGATGAGTATGTTTTATTCTACAGATGCATGTCAGTGTCTCACTGAGCAGCAGTGCAGACCAGGTACAGTGTATCACAGGTGTTTAGAAATATTAGCAAAATTCTCAGCATGGATACTTCATAATTCTTGACTGCTTTCGCGTTGCTGAGCACCTGAAGTTTGTCCGCGCTATGTGCCTCACATTTTTGAAGTGTCCTGAACGTCTTGAGTTGAAAAAAGTCAGATGAAATGAGGTGTTTGCCTAGCAAAAATACAAATTAAAAGGAATCTCAGAAACTAATGTCACAAAAGCTAAGAAGCTAACAGCATGGTCAGATGCCACTGAAAGGAAGTGAAAAACATGCATTTTTGTGCTTGAGGTAAACAGGCCCTTTAAGATGTAGGGAAGTGAACCAGTGATTTGATAGCAATATCACTGGTTTTGCACACTGATCTAATACAGCTACTGTCTAACTTCACAGTAAATGGGAGGACTCTGACCTCTTCGGAGGCCCACACCAAGTGGACGTCAAAATTCCTCATGAGTCAGAGCACAAGCGGTCACTGACTGTTCTGGGCACAGAGATTGATCTGGGTGCTCAGTCCAACTTTCAGCTGCATATGTTGAAGGCCACACAGATATTGCTGTTTGAAAAATAACAGTTTGAAAAGGAGAAATGTACTTAATGTGTGAGGATTTTGTCTCTCTATCCTCTTTGATTCCTCATGCGAGTCTCTTGGGGATGCAGTGAATAACCTGTAGGAGAATGAGTCTCCAGCAGAGGCATTCATACATTATAGCAGTCAATGTTTAATGAAGCTTCTAGACAGCCTGATCCCTCTGGACATTAGTGTGAGATCACCCAGCAGCATCAGAAGCTTCACTCTCAGGTTCATCAAAATTTGATAGGCTGAAGGCAGATTTGATGTTAGAGTTTAATCATGTCATATTGCATCATTATCTTTAGATGATTAAAAAAGACTTGCAAATTAAGTGGTCAGTTTTTATTTTAGTGCATTAGAACATGCAGTAGTGTATAATATGTTTTTAAGGTATTTAAACGTGATATATTTTATTTGTAGCTTCTGACTAAAATGCTTAGAGACAAGCTCTGAGATGCAATGTTGAGCCAAATTCAAAATTACACTGATTCACCCAAAGGGTAACAGCAATTACAGGTCAAAGGGGTGGGGGCACAGTGGAGCACAACATGTTTACTGTTGCTGTGTTTGAAGAAAGGCTTTAGGCATTTTGGGTTTTCTGGAGCGGTGTCATGTGAGAAAAAAATAAAAATAAAAAAAAAATCAGGCCAGACAAAATTAGATCATAGAAATCTGTTTTGTTGTGAAACTGGGAAAGGTGAAGCAGAAAGAGAGAAATTTAGTGGATCATAAACTCCATGTAATTTAATTTTTATTACAGTTGGTGATGCCAATATAAACACTTGTGCGGGCAGTGTGACCATATACAGGCCTGAGTGGGTTTTCATTAAAGGCAGGAAACAGGGTTCAACATTTTACATCACTTTAATGTTGAACTAAATCTTGTTTTTCCTGGCTTTTATCTTAGTGAAAGACCATTGGAATGACAATGAACAAACAGCAGAATGTAAAAATGTTCCTCTGTAGTTTTTGTTTGGTATCTTGCATATGTATGTAGCCTCATATTCAGTACAGAGCAGTGTTTTGCAGCCACTCCACAGCATGCAGCATGTTTCTGGATGTAGTCAGTAGTGTTGCTAAAAAACATGGTTCCCCTTGGGCTGGTCTTAGTTTGAGGAAATGCTATAAAAGCTGTTTCTGTTTGCCCGGTTAGGTTTCTATCAGCATTCCATACATTAACATCTTCAATATCCTCAACACACAGTATATATATATATATATATATATATATATATATATATATATATATGTTTATGCACAGTTGTTACACTCAATTTCTGTCTGTTTGTGTGGTCCTAGTTAAAGGTTCAGTTGGTAGCTTTTATAAAAAATATTGTGGTGTGTATTTTCTTAGGCCTATTTGTCGAATCAAAGAAACTCCAGGGAGACCGGATGGTGCAATCATAGATCTTTATTCAATTGAAAGACCCTGAGCAATTTTTCTGCAGAAAAATGACTGCCCTTACTTCAGCATTCGTTCTTTTTACCTACAGCCACAAGACAGGCCCACACTTCTCATCAGTCATCCCAACCAACATTCCCTTATAAGGTCACTCAAGCTCCTCATGCTCTTCCAATCATGCATCTACCCAGTTGTTGGATTGACTCCCAGACATAGGAAATAGACATAGACAATACATATGTTAAAATACTAGATTAAGAGAAAAAAGTCATACATTTCCCCCTTTGTAAGATTTAAACTTGTATGCAGTTGTATGCAATAGTTTTGAAAAACATGAACACAAATAGGTTATATATTTGTTGAAACTGTCATATCGAGACTGTAGTACATAAAAAACAAATAAATAAATAAAACAGGTTCCTTTGCCTCCCCACAGAGCTCCAAATGGCATCGCAAGATTCAATCGTGCCCGCAGGAAAACAACCAATCAGAGCTGTGAAGTCTCTAACACAGTGTCAATGCCTGCTCGTCAACTTCAATCAAACAGTCAAAGTAAGCAACACTGATCAAACTGTACTGTATTGCTTATTTATTTCTAGCCTCAAATGTTTTGGCCAGTGGGTGGTGCCCATTTTTACTCAAGTGTTTTCAACATGTTGGATGTAAATGTACTGTATTTATATAGCGCTTTTACATCATACAGGAACCATTCACAATCCACACACACATTCATACACTGTGATGCCACCTGCTCATCAGATACACACTCCACACACACATTTACACTCCAACGGCGCAGCATCGGGTGTCTTGCCCACAGACGCTTTAACATGGGTCTGCAGGGCCAGGGATTGAACCACCAACCTTCCAATTGAGCCACAGCCACCCACATGTGTCAAAATGGCTAATTGATGCTCATATTTGCACATTTTAGTACACTAGGTAAATAAACATACTTGGTATATTAAGAATGTATTGATTGATTGATTGATTGTGTATTGCAGTTTTCTTGTGTCTGGTCTTTCACAGCAGGGACATCTGGGCTGTTCTGCCGCATCGCTTGCCTGTGAACGAGCAAATACTATGCATTGATTTATCACATATGAAAATATTTCTTGAGTATAATGTAAGACTCAAGCTGAGTTAATTGTTATCGTAAATTAAAATCTGTCCCTGTCACACACAAACTTACCTCTGCCTCTGAATGAGCATGTTGAACACGTTGGGGATTTGACCCCTGCAACTGGTGTGTTGGAGAACTGATAGAGCTACAGTCAGTGAGCACAGAGATTGACTAAAGCCTTTACTTGCAGATTGGAAGTAGTGCAAGCAATACAAAGGGCAGCATAGTGCATAGTGGTGCATTAATGTTACAGTTTCTGAAATAAAACACAAAGGAATCAAAAGCATGAATATCTGTGAGTTGTCACAGTATTGCAGCATTAACAAAATCATTTAAGGACTGTAAATGAGACCTGCATTTTCTCTAAATAAAAAATTCACAGCAATAATAAAATACAGAGCAAGCTAGCTGGGCTAGCCAATTAGCTTAGTAGCCTGCAAGGCTTGTTTTCCAAGTACTGAAATTAGTCTTTATCTGCATTACTGCAGCACAATCAACTAAACATTGTAACGTCATGAATTACATAGAATGTAGTTACTGTGCTACATTACCATTATAGCAGTAGTATCCAGGGTATTACAGTAACCAAAACAAAAAAGCAGAGTTAAAAATATTTTTGTAAACCAAAACTAAATACAAATTAAAACCTAAAACCGAACAAAAAAACTATACTGCCAGGTTAAAAGACCACTAAAAATAAAAATGAATCATTTCGGTTTTAGTTTTCTTTAAGCTATAATAACTCTACCGGAAAAAAGAAAGCATACATTTCTGTCAACTCTTGTGACATTGAACCACAGAAACTGAAGGGCCTTGAGACATGAGATGGAGTTGAGCTGTAATTGCTTCACATCGGACACTAAAGTAGTTCAAAGATTAATCATTAAACGTGGCCATTCTCCAATAAAGTATTTTGTTTGTATATGTATAGTAGCTACATATTTCTAAGACATACCTGGCTGTAACAAAAACAAACCATAACACTGAAATTTATTTTTTGGGTTTTGGTCAAATTTGATACAAAATATGGCTTCTTATTAGTGAACTATAAAATAAAGTGTTAATGTAAAGTTAAAAACCACTAAGCAAGCTAATTGAATATAAAGGAGTTAAAACAAGCTCCACCTATAGCAGCTACAGCATTAACATGTTACTTTCAGATCGACACATCTGTACAACCAATCTAAAAATGTTATATCAGTTGCGGGGGGCACGTTAACTTTTGATACTGAATGTATATTTAGCTGATAATAGTATTTTTACATTGGTGTATTGATACTTTTAACATAAGTAAATGATCTGAGTACATCTTCCTGACGCTAGTAGTAACACCCAAAATAAGATAGTCCGTAGTGTCAATACCTATGGTATCAATATGGCCACCCTCGAAAATCAACCTGTGTCATTTCTTTGCAGCACGCGTCAGAATACATGACATCTGTGCCTGAGTGAAAAAGCTCCTATTCTATGCAGCAAATATGGTCATGCTTAGCACTCTTGTACTGTTACTGAGACATTGGCCACCAATTTACGTTTTTATCCAATACAAGTGTAAGGCATTTCTGTCTTCAAAGGGTCCCTCGTCCGAGGCTTAACTTTGGCAAAAAGGAAAACTGTTCAAGCAGATTGTGCAACTAAAACTCATGTGTCCTTTGAAGACCTCAAAGTCCTCAAAGACTGACTGAAGAAAGAAAGAAATACAAAAAACACTGTAGTTTTCTATGTGGTAAATTAATTGTTTTGTTTTTTTTAACGGAACCACACTTGCTTCAGCAGTGTGGTAACGATGCAAAAACAAAAACTTTTGATGTAAAATGCTGAGCTCTCTCTCCATCAAACCCCATGCAGGAAGAAGTGTAGCTTAATTAACCTCAACTAAAAATAGGAAAAAAGGAAATACAGACACTTTTGTTCTCTGGCTGTGTCGAGTGAGAAATACCTTTTATCAACACAGTCTTGTAGAAAACATGAACAACAAAAGATGGATATATAGGTCAGACTTTGTGAAGGGTGGAATATGTCCAAGGATGTTCCGAAGTTAGCAACGTGAGTAAAATCAGACCCTCTTCCAGTAGGCCCTGTCACAATCACAACCCCCTTGTGTCATTTAAAAAAAGTAGAGGTTCTTTATTGAAAGGGATGACTGCAATTAATCAACTTTGACCACACATTGAGACTTATGCAGCAGCTGACCTGTGGACAATTTCAGATTGCAGATAAAACCTGGGGGAGTAGGAAGTTGAAAGGGGATAGGAAGAAAGAAACTTGAAGAAGTGATACACAGAGAGAGAAATGGTTTAGAGTACGGTGTCAGAGGGTGGTCAGGGCAAGATGGGCTGAAGAATAGGATTGTTTCTTTGAAGACAGAATGGAGTCTAAGGTTTGGGCAGGGGTCAGTCAGCTGGGAATGATCTGTCAAAAAGAAGATGTCTCTATTCCTGACTGACACAATATATATAGTATTTAAAAATGTATTTTCCAAGATGTCAGCTGCACAGACTCCCCACTCCCACCAAGACTGCTGTAGCACAATTGCCTACTGACGTGTTTAGCAGACTGTTATGACTCAAAGTAGTCTAGGGGTGGAGGATGCAAACAGTTTAAAATAATAAACTCGGGACAGAAAACAAACAGTAAATAAGGCAATTTTATTGTGCCGCACAACAAGAGGCAACTAAAAACAATCTTCAAAAGGAAGACAACGACAAGTACAGGTATTGTAAGGTTTGGACCAGAGCAGGTCTCAGAGCAGGTCTCAGAGCAGGTCTCAGAGCAGGTCTCAGAGCAGGTCTCAGAGCAGGTCTCAGAGCAGGTCTCAGAGCAGGTCTCAGAGCAGGTCTCAGAGCAGGTCTCAGAGCAGGTCTCAGCGCCAGAGCAGGTCTACACACAGCCATGCTGACTTCTCTTAAGCTGTGGGGCACTGATCAGCTGATCAGCCTCAGCTGCTGGCCTGTCATCAGCAGCACACACCTGCAGAGAATCACACACACCTGCAGAGAATAGGCTTGTTCGAGATGAACTGCGCCTCGCCTGTAAAGTAGACGAGAGCAGGCGGCAGCAGCAGGGGGCGGGGAAAAAAAGCTGCGGTAAAGTCGGACAATTTCCAGCCGATTCCAACAGCCTTCAGACTGAACAGGAAGTGACAAAAACACTGTGGTGCGATTCCGATTTAATAAAATATAATCAGACCCACATATCAGCTGGTACACACTCTCTAGTTGTTTTAATCATGACAGAGTAGCTCTCAGAATGTTCTACATGTGATCTGTTGCTGATTTTAATTAACAACAGACTGTAGGTGATCAGTGGTCTGAACAGATTTAGTCTCTCTGACTTCTTAACATCACTATCAGCCACATAAGGTGTGTCTTTAAATCAGACGCATAGCAATTAAAATCCCTCCGATTCAAAAACAATAAAACGTTTATATAAAACGTCATCATATTGTAAACTAATCAGCTGTTAAATCAGTTGAGAAGCCGGCGTTTCCCAGCATGCTCTGGGTCCGCCTGGCTCTTGCAGTTGGTGAAAAGCAACTGCGCTGCCTGCGTCTCAGAACTGCGGCCGCCTTGCTCTCGTGAGATTATTGTTGCCCACGTGTGCATGATGTCAGAGCAAGTCGGGATCAAGTCAGACACAAATCTAACCGGCATGCAACGGGCGCCGATCGCCGGTGATCCATTCTGCGCAGACCTGGCTCATCTCGAAAGAGCCTATTCACACAACACGGCACGTGACACAGACCCTAAGGACCATCAGCATTTGGAGTCATGTTTGTGCCCACCTGTTGGATGTGCATCTATTGTTCACTTCCATTTGTCTATGTAACTTAAAATAATGAGTTAGTATCTCAAAATAATGATAGTATTTCAAAATGATGCCAAACATCAATATAATGAGTAAGTAAGAGAAAGGATGACAAAGCATTTTAAATAATATTCAATTAATTAATATTTTATTATTATTATTATCTCAAAATAATCAGAAGCTCTCAAGATATGCATAGGCGTATGTGCTGTTTTCTTGTATGCGCCAAAGCAACAGAGGCAAGTGGGTGAGAAAAAGCTTAGCAGATCCCAAATGGATACCAACATTGAAGACTACTTTAGACGTGCATTCACAAATTGTCAAATTTTAGTGCTCTTGGAGGAAACACATAATATTAAACTAAGCCTCTGGACCATGAAAAGAAAGCTACAAAAGAACCAGCTTTGGCAGAGACAGAAGACAGATGAAGCTGAAGTGTGTTACTACCCTGAGGTCCTATGAACATTTCTATGTATTGGTGTACGTGCAATAATCTCCGCTGTGCAAGTGTTGTGGATGTTCTCTCATCCTGCTATGGTGCCTGTGTGAGATAGGCTGTAGGTGAGCTTGGCTGATTGAATGATTAGGCTCGTTCGAGATGAGCCAGATTTGCGCAGAATGGATCACCGGCGATCGGCGCCCGTTGCATGCCGGTTAGATTTGTGTCCGACACACGTAGGCAACGATAATTTCACGAGAGCAAGACAGCCACAGTTCTGAGACGCAGGCAGCGCAGTTGCTTTTTACCGACTGCAAGAGCCAGGCGGACCCAGAGCATGCTGGGAAATGCTGGCTTCTCAGCTGATTTAACACCTGATTGGTTTACAACATGATGACGTTTTATAGAAACGTTTTATTGTTTTTGAATCAGAGGGCTTTTAATTGCTATTTGTCAGATTTAAAGACTTATTCTGTACAGAACACACGTTGTGTGGCTGATAGTGATGTTAAGAAGTCAGAGAGACTAAATCCGTTCAGATTACGGACCGTCTACAGTCTGTTGTTCATTAACATCAGCAACTGATTGCATGTAGAACATTCTGAGAGCTACTCTGTCATGATTAAAACAACTAGAGAGTGTGTACCAGCTGATATGTGGGTCTGATTATATTTTATTAAATCGGAATCGCACCACATTGTTTTTGTCACTTCCTGTTCAGTCTGAAGGCGGCTGAAATCGGCTGGAAATTGTCCGACTTTACCGCAGCTTCCCCCCCCGCTACTGCCGCCTGCTCTTGTAGGCTGTTCCAGGGAGGTGATTGGTCTCAGCCTCCAAGCTTGTGGTTTGACAGGCTGCTTTCCCCCAGTTGCTGAGGAGTTGTCTTTGTAAAAATGTCATCAATCAGTTCATTAAAAAATAACACAAAGGGTGGGTAGCATTTCTGTTTAACCCCTACCTATCTCCTGGTTTTGATTAGGAGTTAGGTTAGTCATTTGTCTTTTGTTTCCTCCTATTTTGAGTAGGTACATTTAAGTGGTTGTGCTTAGATTATTTTTGTTTTTTTGTTTATAATCTTATCCCACCCTGAAGCTAAATTGCCTTTAAAAGGGCTGCAAATCCTTAATCAAAGATACAGCAATGTCTTTCCTGGCGCTCCATGAATGTGCGCTGTAGAGAGTTCCATAAACACTACATCCAAAAAGGAAAGGGTCCATGCACAGATAGACAGGTATGAGGTGGTTTCCAACGGATTGCAATAATTTTCTTTGCAGGTGTAAGTCCAGCAAATACAGCAAGTTTTTGAGTTCCAGAGAGCTGAAAGGCTGACAGATCATTCAGAGCCAAGACATTGACAGTAACAAGCACAGTAACATTAATCAATTAATTAATATTGTTCCAGAACTGACCAATGGGAGAGCACTCCCAGATCATGGTAAGATACGTGCCGTGTGCTTTCATTGGGCAGAAAGTGCATAAAGGACTGTTATATTATTTTCATGTGGTGCATTTTCACGGCGGTGAGCTATGTCCTATGAAAGAAATTATAGTGACTCTGCTGTTGGTCTGGATTGTGTGATACTTCTAGAATGCTACACCATGCATTATGCCAGTCGAGATCGATACTCAGGCCTGGACAATTCCGTGTCCAGATCTTCTCAATAGGGCAAAGCGGCCAGATATCATTAAGAACTGACAAAGCCTAGATACCATACCACAGTTTTTAGGCTGCACAGTAAATAACCTCCGTATAGGATGGATGGGCAAAGGCCTCTGCCAAGGGACACCCTATGCCTTAATTGCTGATCTTAATTGAAGGTCAAAGAAAAAAGAGGAACGTGGTAGATTGAATGCGTTCTGCAAATAAATGGGAGATGATGCTGTGTATTACAAATGCACATTGGTGACACCATAATCAATTTGCAAATGGCTTGATCCAGCAGCTATAACGAAATGACAAATAATGCAGGACTCAAGGGGCAACCTTGGCAGGAGGATCTAGAAACTGGAAATAAAAAGGAGATGAGTCCGGTTAAGACTACCAATACAGGTTTTACCAAGGCCCATTACCTCTAAGACTGACCATAAAAATGGCCACTCAAGTTTATCAAAAGCTTTCTTTCAAGAGAAAGAAGTGACATTGTCCTCTGCTGCATCAACAATGTGGAGAAGGCGTCTAACATTATCTGCTGCTAGTCTCGTTTTTATGAATTCTGTTTGGTCGGAGTTCATTAATATTGCCATATGAGACTCCAAACGACGGACTAGGAGCTTTGCAAAGACTTTTATGTCAGCATTAAGTAGGCTCAGAGGCCAATAGCTAGAACACTCTGTAGGATTCTTATCCTTTTACATGAGCAAGGAAATTAAGGCTGTGTTAACATCTCTTGAGAATTCACCCTTTTCAATAGAGAAGTTAATCATGTCAAGAAGGAAAGGGCCCAACTGTTCCCAAAAAAGATACATAGAATTCAAGGGAAATCCCATGAAAACCCTGTGATTTTCTTTTTTGCATACTCTGTACTGCCACTGTTAATTCCTCAATAGTAATCAATCTGTCCAAGCTAGCTGAGTCCTCTACTGATAACTAAGGCAAGTCAAGCTGATTTATTAGTTCTCACAGTAAGAATATTAAAAGAAACCTCTATTCATACAGTTGGGAATAACATGTCTGAAAGGATTTATTTATTTTGACAGGGCCAATTCTAATATTACCATCTAAAGATTTAATAGCAGGAATATCTGCTAAATAATCAGTGGACCTTAATCTCATAAGGTGACTAGGTCTGGCACCCTGAAAGTAATAGCGCTGTCTTGCTCTGTGAATTAGAAATTCAGACTTCTTTTTCAGAATGTTGTTTATTTCTTTCTTGACTAGTGATCTTTCCAAAGCTATTTGGTCAGTAAAATTAGTTTGCAACAAAGAGTCTATTCTGGTGAATTTGGCTTTGTAGTTGAAAAGATCTAACTTTGGACGCATTAGAGCAGAATAGTATGGTATTGCTCCTAATAAAACCTTTTATCCCGTCCCACAATATCCTGGGATTTTCTACAGAGCCAACAGTGATGTAGGATTCATTTTTCAGTAAAGAAGTATTAAAGCGCCATCCAGCAGCATGTTGAGACAGACGCAGAGGACCCCTTTATAGTCAGACAATGCCTTTGGAAGTAACACTGCTTTATCAATTGACCTAAAAATTTGAGGGTACTCAAAAAGAAAATCTATTCTGGAAAAAGATTTGTCTAGAGGAATAATCCTTACAGGTGGGATTAACTGCACGCCAAATATCTATAAACCCCAAGCTGCTGGCCCATGACTTCAATCCATTTGTGGCTTGAGCTTGAATCCCAGTGACCTTTGCATTCAACCCATCAATATGTGGGTCCCACACAGCATTGAAGTCTGCGTCAACAACAAAAGAAATTCTGTTAACTCCAGCATTTGATGGGATAGAAACTGCCATCACAAATATTAGGTGCATAAGGTGACACAAGTGAAATTTTCCTAGAACTATATTCCACTGTAGAAATCACAATTCTACCTGTATTATCAAACCAAGAGTACAAAACTTTAAGCAGAAGATTCTGCTTAACAACAATGGGCACTCCTTTTGTTTTGGAGCCTGCCAAGGAGGATGTAATTGTATGATAGAATCTGTTGGCTAAGCGGCCAGTATCAATCTGTTGCAAATGCGTCTCCTGTAATAATGCAATGTCAACATTTCTCTTTTTAAGTAAGGCTAGGGTGCTGGCTCACTTGTGAGGTGCATTCAGACCACCACAGTTCCAAACTAAAAATGTAAGATCACCCATTACCCAAAAAGCAGTGTTCTAAATGAGAGTAGATGTGGAAAAGCAACATGCTACTGCCTTTCACTCTGTTAATTCATAATGTTGCATCCAATGTTAAGTCCCTCAACATACATGTAAGACAGAACAAAAACAGACAAGACAGTGATACACAAGCGAAGGCGAGAAGAGGAGGTGAAATATAGATATAACACTCAACAATGGTCTGTGATCAAGATTTGACACAGGGCAGTGAAAACATTTAAAATGAACACATATCTTGTCTACAAAAACAGGAAATAAAAAGCACTTCCTTGATCTTCAGTGTTGCCCGGTAAAGCAGGAAAAATCCAGATCCTTGATTCATGCTGAATCCATGGTTGGATAGAAGACTTGGCGCAGCTTGACCGTGAAGTTGCTGTAGCTGTTGAAAACCGAATCTTTCTGCACCTGACCATGGGTGTTGATTTGTGCGCAGCCTGTATTATTTCCTGCTTGGGTGTAGCAGAGGACGTTGAAAATCAACATGCGATTAGTAGTGGTGTTCTTCTTTGGGCTATCACTGTAGTCTGAATCTGAACATCTGCCAGTTTCGGGAGCCACTTAGGCAGGGAACGCGAGAGAAACTGGATAGCATTGGCACCTTCTAGGTCCTCTTTCAGCATTGCATCTTTGGTTTCTGTCTTCCATATCTGTTACCTTTATCTCCAGCTCTTGAAAAGCATTGCCATGGCTGTCAAGAATACTTGACTTGCTTTCAGCTATAGTTTTTAGATTGTCCACATCAGAGCTGATAGAGCCAAGGCTTTCAGTCAGAGATGCCAGCTGGTTATGAATAGCAGTTAGCTTGTCATTGTTGTTGATTCCCAACCTGTTCCATCTGAGAATCTGAGAAAAACGTGGTTTGAGTTAGCTTTTCTGTTTCTCCAGCAATGCCTCTGCAATGGCATCCGTATTGCCATGTTGGGTTTTGTTCTTGTTTGCCATTCTGCATTAAATGACTCTATCGAGCACAAAGCGCTAGAATATCAGAGTTGGGACCATACAGCACAACTGGCAAAATTGGTCCAGGAGCTACACTTTAAGCTGCCATCTCTTGAGCCAATCACGTCACTCTCCGTTGTTGTTGTTTTTCTGTGTGTGGTTTGTGGCGCTAGGTAAGTTTTGACAGGTAACGTATGATCTTGCACTGGTTGCCAGTTTTTATTATTGTTGTTGTTTGTGTGGGTAGGATGGAGTTTATATTAGATGATTTTGCCATAGACCCCTCTGTAAAAATTGTATAAGTGCCATTAATTGTCAAAAAGCTGAGCTAAAGCAAATCCTTGTTAAAGAACTAAGGGGAAACGGGTATTTTTCTTAAGACTTTTGTGGTTGTTGGTGAAGATGTGGAAGGAAAAAGTTGCCTACGTCCGATCCCGCATCTCACATAACTCCTTCAGACCGGCATGACTACAGAGGAGCTCCAGTTGTTGTTCAGCATTCGAGAGGTGGAGGTAACATACAGAGATGGAGCGGTGTCAAGCCCTTGCATCTGCCTCCACCGATTTGGGTAACATTACCTACTCCTTCCCCTCAGGATAGCTTTAAGGGTCAGCAGAAAGGTGGCTTGTTTTTCCTCCATTTAGAGAAACAGATGTTGACACCTATTTCTGTGCATTTCAACATATTGCATCTGAATTAAGCTGCGGCAATTGATGCAACTGATGGTCAGGAATGGGGGCATCTGTGTGCACGCAATAATTTGAGACAGAATATGCATGTCAGTTATAAGCCAAACTATGTATAGCAAATAGATGGGCATGTTTAATATAAGATGTATGGCATGAGTCATACATCTGGTTTGGTTGCATAGATGGCTTCTTGAAAAAACTGATATGACTAGAAGCATACCAAACCAACAGTGACCCAGTTTATTGTCAATTAAATGTATTTATAGTATCAGATCATAACAAGAGTTATCCCAAGACACATTACAGATTGAGTAGGGTCTAGAACACACTATAATGTACAATATACAAGGACAATTCTAGTAATTCCCCCAAGAGCAAGCACTTAGTGTGACACTGGCAAGGAAAAACTCCCTTTTAGGAAGAAATCTTGGACAGACCCAGGCCCTTGGTAGGTGGTGTCTGAAGGTGCCAGTTGGGGGTGTAATGAATAGTGGCAATAACAGTCACAATAAAAGATAATGGAACAGTGACTAGAAATTGTAGTTTTATTTTATAGATGCTGTGACTGCAAACAATGGATGGGAATGGTATAGAGCTTGTCATTTTAGGTCCAAGTACTGGCAATAAAAGGATTGAACATTGGTAGTGCACCTTGAAAAGTGAAAGTGCCCAGTTTTGAATGGACAACTTTGACGAGCTGAAAGAAGATGGCTATTTTGTTGACAGCTTTATTGACAAATCAGTGTGAGTAAAATATTATCTTCTGCTCACTTCTTTAAGGCAAAATGTAAAACTGTTATTTTGTGAAAATAACAAGTAATTCCTCAAATGTTATAACTATGAAGGTTTCAGTTGAGAGCAGTGTTTAATAAATGTACATGTTTAGTAGGGCTGTAACGATATGCAAAATAAAACCGAAATCGCGACACTCTGTGAACCAGAGTTATCCTTCCCATCCAGATCCAGGTAAATTTAGCTAACTGTAAAGACAGCTAAAAGCAAAAGGGGGGAGCACCGGTAACAGAGGTGTAACGTTACAAATGGCCGCTGTTCTGAGTCGGATGCCCCTATCAGTCAAATGATTGGTTTCAGTGCTCCTAAACAAAATAAATAAGTACACCAGCAATATCCATCAGACTAACTACTCGTATAGGGCGCTGTATAATTTTACTTTGCAGGCTTTTTCCGAAGTTGTATCACCTTACCTGTCAATTGTGTAGACACTTACGGTGCGTGGCCATCAGTGGCCAATACTGTTCATCAGTGGCAAGCCGATATATCCTGATATCTTATTATTCATTATGTGGAGAGGAAAAACTGCCTTTTAGGTGAAACCTCGAGTGAAAAACTGACGGTGCCAGTTGTGGGTACAAGGAATAGTGGCAATTATAGTTACAATAGAGATAATGGAACTATTACTAGAAATAATAGTTGTTGAAGTTCACGGTGTATCAGAGCATAGTAGGGCATAGTAGGGTGTAGCGGGATGCTGAGAAGGACCATGATTTAGGTGCCACCCTGATCCAAGAAAAACTGTGAGTCGAGAAAACACAAGGATTCCGGGGCATAAGCTCCCTGGAGCTTAGTTAGTAACAATCCTGGTTTTAAATAAAATAAATTCTGGGTAAAGTCAATAAGGATGTTCTTTTACAGAGCGGAGCATAAAGACCAAAAATGTCATAAAAAACATACCCCGGCACTCAAGGTTGGATACAAAAAAATAAGACAAAGTGATTATGGTTTGCAGGTGTACATGGGTGATGATTTTCTTTACCAGGAATAGATCTGACCCTGTGCAAAACCTGAGGAACAGTATCTGCTGAAGTATGAGGTTAGGCACTTCTAAATGTCCTTCTGGATATTCATTGTCTCTGGGAAGGTGAGGGACTTCACAAGCTTTCCTGCAGTGGGTTGCAGGGTTTCATATACCGTTTTGAGGTCCTGAATGCTGTGCCCGGCCATCCTGAGTATTTTTTCTCATTGTTCGATTACGGAGGCAGGCTCTTTGTCCCTCCATTTTATTGACATCTTTCTGCAGCTGTTTATCTAAGATCTTAATTACAACATGGTTCAAATCTGATCATCAATCATGTCATGATTCAAACACTGTACGCTCAGATTCAGGTATGTACTGGAGCAAATTCTCCACTAGATCACTCTTTACATATCCCAAGGCAGCTTGCTCTAATATGACAGGCGCGATCTTCACAGGAAGATATCCCCCCCCCCTGCCCATCCAAAAGCAATTATTTCGGTCTATACTCTCCCACTGCTGGAGTCCAAAACCATGCCGGAGGAAAGGTAAACAGCATTTCCTGGTGTGCCCTGGATGTAGAATTTAATCCAGTATAATAAATCCAGTTTTCAGACAGTCTCTCACAACTGTTCCATCTGGCAGAACAAGCCTGATTTTGATGTCAACCTCTCAAAGTCCATCGTCACAGAAATGTGCTGTGAGCTTTGCCGTACCTGCTCTCAGTGAACAACCAATATTCTCTTCACTCTCTCATCGGATGGCCAGGTTTGTGGTGAAACTAAAATAAGTTGCTTATTTTCAGAAAAGCCTCCTAAAACAATGTTGCTGCTCTGAAAAAAAACCTGTTATCACTCACACCCTCTGGAATATAGTAAAAAGTCAAATTTGTCATTATTTGTAGTGCTTTGACTTGTAAGCACTACAAATAATGACAAGTTTGACTGCTTAAACTGCAGTGGGTGACGCTGTAGCTACACAAAGAAAAAGGGGAAGACTGATTCTGAGAGCTCCCTTGTCTCTCCAAGTTGGAGTCAAACCTGCGCTGTGACTGTGTGGTCTGTCAAATTTCTTTTTTTTTCTTTCTATGTGGTCAAATAAAACCTAAGAAGAGTGAGTTTTGTGTCAGTGTACAATTATCCAACTGTGATTACATTAACTGTCCCCTCTCAATGTCTGAGATCTAACTCAAAATCTTTTATGGTCCCAAGACGATTTCTTCAATCTTGAAAGAACAGGACACTTGCTTCCTGTACCAAATCCCTTTTCTAAGCATTCCTTTGAAATGTCGACTTATCTTGCTCCCTCTTTTCGTTTGGCTCCCACTTGCTTAAAAGCCTCTTTTTCATCATCATAATGCATCCATCTTTTTGTCAATGTCTTCAGAGCATTTTTACTCCGAGTGGGTTGTGAATTATCCCTGTACATCTGTCAGCTGTATGGTGCTGGCATCAACCTAAAAATAGACAATGGAATTGTTTAAAAAAAATAAAAAAATAAGACAATTCTTATTAGATAAATTAATCATTGTTGATAAAATTTAGTTATCCAGAGTTTAATCAAACAGCAATACAAGCATGTCTTAGAGTGGCTCAGATAGGATGCTGAATATGTGTAACATAAAAAGCATCTCTGTTCTTTGTACTAGTCAGAGAACAGGGACAACATGTCTCTCTGTTATTATAATGCTTGTTCCTGAAGTTGCATAAATAACAGGCTCTCAAAGCTATCCTCACTGATTTGAGAATACATACAGTACTTAAGTACCTTTTCATGATCCAATGTCTATTATTTCCTCAGGAATATTTCTCTGTCACTAGAGGATACATCGGTCATCCATCCGGTGAGAATGCATTACAAGGAAAGTAGACTATCATCAGACATCAATCATATATGCACAACATGAGTCTTAGGCTACAGATGATCTATGTGCAAGGGAAGTAGGCATTGAAATACTCAATGCTCTAGGTTTCGTTTTCATATCTGACATCCCATGAGTAATACTTCATACATTCTAAGTCTACAGTGCATCACAGGGGGGTGGTGATATGAATTTGAAAGGTATTGGAACATACATGAGTCCGTCCAGGATTTTCACGCAAATTCAACCAATCATCATGACTTTGGCACAATTTGCAATTTTGACCAATCACTACATATCTTTCGCAAATTTAACCAATAACATTTTCCCGTGACTTCACGAAGACGGAATTTCTTTGGAGGCCGGCGTCGAAGACACACCCCTCCGGCAGCCGAGAACAAAGAAGGAATCCCTCTGGAGGCGGGCGGTAAAGGCGACACCCCTCCGGCGGCTGAGAACAAAGGCGAAAGAGAAACCTCTCTGGTGGCCGGTGGTGAAGGCATTACCCCTCTGGCGGCTGGCGGCAAGGACGATAAAGGCAGAGCCCCTCATGCGGCCAAGCAGGACGTTGAAGACTCCAAGGAGACCGTCTGCAAAGGCGTGTCACAGAAGGCTGATGAGGCAACAAGTTGACAGGAGCAGAAGTCGGCCAAGCCGCCGTCAGGACATGGGGGGCAGGAGTCGGCCGGACCACCGACAAAACACGGGAGGCAGGAGTCTCTGTCGCAACAAACAAAGGCAAAGTCTCTAGCTATGTTTCCATCCACACAATTTTATCTGAATTAAGTGATATTGAATGAAAAATGCCTTACGGAAACAGTACAATTCGATGGAATTTCATGAATATCGACTCAAAGTAAATAGTCCTTTCGGATTTTCTCTTGATCGACATATGGCTTATGCGATAATTGCTGATGGAAATGTTATTTGCCGAATAAATAAGGAATTGTGATTAGTTTTGGTCATTTTATGGTTGCAACCCACCACAAAACGAAGAAGAAGAAGTTTTAGTTAATTTACAACAAAGACAGATGGAAGTGGATGAACGAGGAGACAAGAGACTTTTTGAATTTAATTTATCAGAAACTCGCGAAGGAAATGGCTGACAAAGGTTAAGACAAGCCGTGGGGCATCCTCCGGTGTAAATGAATGGCGCTCAAACAGCGAGACATGCCTCAAAAAAGAGTTGTCTCGCAGCGGTGCTGGAGGGACACTAATAGTCAAGTTGCATCTGCATTATCATGGCAATGTGTCGATAGCGACGTTGTTTTCTTATTAAAGCTTGATATGTCGACTGGCACATAAGCACTATTACAACTTGTGCATTATTGATCATGTGTTGGTAGATGACAATCCATTTTGTCTAGAAAAACTTTGTTCGCAAAAGTTTGCTTGAATGTTGTGCGATTCAGTGAAAATGAATGGAAACACCTTAAAATGTCAAAAGCAATTTGATATACCAATTTTATCGCAAAACAGCATATGTAATTACACACAGGTGTTTATTCGACTTAAGTTGTTGGATGGAAACACACTTTCACCAGCTTTATTCGCATGAGTTTTTTACCGAACTTCAGATAATTCGACTGACAATTGGATGGAAACTTAGCTACTGAAGTGCCAGGCAACAGCACAGTCTCTGATGTGCCGGATAACAGCACAATCCCAGAGAGTTCAAGCACCAGCACAGTCTCTGAGACAATGGTCAATGATGGCACAGGGAAACTGGTCAGCTGAGGCTCTAGAAGACTCTGGGAGAACGGTCAGCGTAGACTCTGGGCCACTGCACCACACCAAGGGCTCCGGCCCGCTGCACAGCACCAAGAGCTCCGGAGGATTTGTCATCAGCTGAGGCACTCAGAGGTGAGATTCTGAATGGCGGGTCCACAAAAGCTCTGGAAAGCTGCACATTAGCTGGGATGACTCGGGAGGACTGATTTGCTAAGACCTTGGAGACAGGGAGGTCAAACTCCTGCACTGTAGCCTGCCAGCACATCTCCATGAAGTGCCTAGTGGAGGCAAGGTCCTCCTCATTCAGGGAGCAAAAAAATCCCATCATGAGGTCACCCTCTGAGTCTTTAGGGTGAAAACATGGCATAAACTCCATACCTGCTTGGTCCATTTGAGGTGGGTTCATTATGTCACAGATACATGAGGCTTAGACCCAAAATGCAGAGTTTGTTCATTTAAATGAAGAACAAAAGCCCAAAAGCATGTAGACCAGGAAGCCAGGAATGAGCAGGCACACACAGTATACCAAAAACAATAAAAAAACTTAGAGCAATACCTGACACCTCAGAAAAGCAACACATGCAGCACACAGAACGAAATAAACCCATAAGACACAAAGGAAACACAGAGACAAGACAGGAAGTAAAATCAGACTAACAAGATATGAAACTGGAAACAGAACATGCAAAACCAATAGTCCAATAATAGCAATAGTCTAATGGGGATTGTGCTCTTTGGTATAGAAATCTAATGAAGTTATTTCATAAGTTTTCAAGGCAAACAATCTGATATTGTGCCAATTTATCAAGAGTACATTGGTCCGTAAAGCTACTGGTATATGATTAAAGAAGCCATTATAACATTAAAGTCATGAAATGTTGGTTCCCGCCAACATTTGAAAATGTGTAGTGTAGAAGTATGATAGGCTAAAGTATAATGTACTGTAACAAGGGATTGATGACCACTAAATGTAAATTATTTTTTTATTTGAAGAACTCTTTTTGAGCATCTGGGTCACTTGGACCTTATATGGACTTTATTATTTGTGTATTATTGTTAAAAGACTTACCTTTTTTCTAACCTAAATCTGTACGGGTCAGTTTTGACCCGTACCAGTAACCCTACAGATGTAACTCCACCTGCAAATAATTTTGGAGACGTGTTCAAATATTAGTCTATTATAGTCAAATAACATAAGTGAGTGAATTTAAACATTTTTTCAAGTTAAAAACGAGTGGTATATTTTAAGGTCAAAGGTTTATTCAAAAGGGTGTTTACATTTAAATAACTACATAATTAATTAACTATAAGATGAAAAACAATATTGGTTTGGTTTTGAGTATTTTGGGCTGAGTTAAATAATTTTTTTGAATTTAACAAAAAATGCTTGCAGCTTTCTAACACATTACAAGGGTTAAGAAGCTTTCTGATTATAATGACTTGCAGGATCTTTTTTTTTCATTGCATTGGCGGAAAATTAGCTTCCGTAAAAACAGCTGCCTGCTGCGCCCAGAAAACAACTAAATGAGAGACTGAACCAAAACAGTAAAGTTGTGAGCAAAAAAGTCACCATAAAGCTATGTAGCTATCTGCTATGTGGACTTATTACTACATTTGACACATTTGACATAAAAGTAATGATTTTAGCCACTAAGCATACACTTTATTACTTAATCAGATTCCCTCTTGATTCAGTTTGGATATGGCTTAGCAAATCTGATTTTGATATCATAATGTATGCTCTTGCCTGTATTTGCCTGATATAAAAGGAGCATGAGATGCTAATATTATTATATCCATTGCAGCGTAGTGTTGAGTTCATTGTGCAAAATATAGTAATTCCAGTGGTAACACCTAAATTTCCCAGATGCCTAATTTAGTGTCACGTCAAGGCCATCCTTTCTCTTCATTGCATGAGCACCTTGCACTTCCTACCTTTACTTTTTCTCGAATTCTTTGCACTTACTAACAAGCAGAACATTACACAGACATATATTTAGCTGAAACATAAGGAATAAGCAGCAGTGATGACTAAATAAGTGGCCAGATATCTTGTAGTATCTGCATATGTGGATTTAGACAGGCAAATAACTGGATATTATTTTGATTCCCACTCCTGTTTCCTCCTTTTTCTCTCTCTGTCCAATTTCACCGTGTCTGTCATCAAAGCAATGATCTGTTTAGATTTCTGAAATGGCACAGCCTTGTTCATTCTCCTGCATGCTCAGCATGTTTTTCCGTATGGGCGAGATGAGCTGGGCAAGCTGATGACAATAGAGAACGAGAGGCAGGGAAACTCCGTCTGGCTCGGCAGGCAATGAGCTATTGGAGCCCTGCAGAGTTCAATCAATAGCATGTGTATGGCAATCTGTTCACAGTGTTTGTGCCCAAATACTGCTGCGCTCACACTACAGACTTGTCTTGTAACATCAGGGGATCACATATCAAGGTTGCTTACTTTTGAAGAGTTTCTCCAAACAAAAATGTTGATGTTTGACAAGATTGCTTTTGTCTGTGCACACACCTGAATGGATGCATTTGGGAAATTAAGAGTTGGCTCTGTATTCTTGTGCTTTTCTATTAATTACTTCACTAACAATGTTCTTTCTGGCAAGCACGCAAAGAAGAAATTGATTACAGACAAGACACAAGCTTCACAGCTCAATACAACATGCAACCTTTATTTGCACTTACATTTATATCCATTGTGGTGCAGTAATCTACTTTGGTAACTTGGCAATACTTGAAGGTATCTAGATAAGAGTGACATGACACAGTCATGACACATGAACCCTAGCCATAACTTGTCACAAAAAATCTGAATGACACTTACTAAAAAAAAAGTGTTAAGTCAGAAATGTTTTTGACTTGTTTGACACGTTCATGACAGTGTCATCTCCCTTTTATATAGATACCTTCAAGTAAAGTGTAACCTCTACTTTTAATTAATTAAGTTGCACCTGGTATTTTATTGCACTCATCATCAATGTTGAGAGTAACACATTACAAAAGTAATGCAATTACAGTAGTGTATTCCTTTTTGCTGTAATGCAATAATATAACGCTTTACTTGTTAAATTTCGGTAATATTACACCCATACAATCTCAGTAACGTGAGTTACAACTCATTTTAACGCAACATTTAATGGTGTTTTGGTTTTTTAAGAATTCACCAACACCGTGCAACATTTCTTCACAGGAAAAAAAAGCTGTGAGTATTATTTCCTGTTGCAGTATTCGATGGTTGAGATGACTACAGAGACAGATACATCTGTGTCCCAACAAGTGACGTTATGT
The DNA here is from genome assembly GCA_013375575.1 of Percina caprodes. Lineage (NCBI taxonomy): Eukaryota > Metazoa > Chordata > Actinopteri > Perciformes > Percidae > Percina > Percina caprodes. Next base: position 604,080 of record JABXJD010000058.1, read on the forward strand.
CAGCGCGGACAGCAGTGTGTCCGAGCTGCTGACAAATAGAGATGTCGGGAATACATTTTTAGGCTTGCTACAGGTAATATGATTGTATTATATCAGCCGTGGAGAGTAACTGTGCCTGTAGTGGAATGGCTTCGAATGACGACCAGAAACGCTCGTCTTTCACTGAGACATTTACTGTTCAATATGTTTTACAAACTAAAAAATGAGCAGACGGACATGTTTCACATCTAGCGTCTCACGTTCATATCAAGCTAGCAAGAGTTCACAACAGACAACTTCTGTGTAGGCTACTTCAAAATAAAAGCACATCCTGTGACGGTTCGCAGTAAAACAAAATTACTAAACATTAAACAAAGTTGTGTACCTTTTCACATATCAGCTGTAAGTCAAGTACTGTAAATAATGTAGATAGTGAGTTTTAATAATAAAAATACATTTCATTTAACAGCGCCTTACTAGTCACTCAAGGTCGCTTTACAAAAGAAAAAAACAGGAACAGTGTATTTACAAATAAGCAAGCTGGAACAGGTGGGTTTTGAGTCTGGTTTTAAACGGGGAGAGAGTCGGTACTGCGGAATAGCAACAAAAGTTAGGACGTTCCAAGCGAAAGCGAAGGCTTATGCTCTCGCTTGAGTGCAAATGCACGGCCTAGTGATCCATAAAAACGTTGAAATAACTTAGAAATAGTTAACCGGAGAGCAGCGGCTGCAAAACGCGCCAGCGTCCACTCAAGACAGCACTCTTTTTGGCACACTATAATTGACCTTTTTAGACTGTTTTAAACTGAACAACATTTCTTATTCCAGGGCTTTAAACAAACATTTTACAACAATTCTGTACTCCAATACAACTGTAAGGTACTTTTAATTGAGTATTTTCATTTTCTCCTTTACTTATCTATTTTAAAGCTTTAGTTCCTTTGTATATTCATCATAATTATACAAAATATTATGAATTAAAAGAATTCACAAGCTAGTTGCCAAGTCATACTGTTATTTTGGTGAAAGTAACTCAAAAGTATTGCAAAAGTAGTGTAATGCATTAAAATTCAGAGGCAGTAATATTGTAATATAACTAATTACTCAAATGACAGTAACTTGTCCACCATTGCTCATCATTGATGATCTTCTGGATGATATAACATACATGCTTTTCAGTTAGAAATCTTAGTGAAGGCCTAATATAAAAATGAAATCAGATCCCCACCTGCAGTTGCTCAGAATGGAAAACTGTCTCCCAGTGATTGTGGGTATTTCTTCTTTCTTTCTAAATCTATCCATCTGTCTACCCATTTTTGACCAAGTATCTGGGTCACGCTGGCAGTACGCTAAGCAAGATAGCCAAGATGCCTCTCCCAGCTTTATCCTTCAGTTCCTCCTTGGGTGTCCCATAAGGCCAGATGGAATATATAAACCCAGGAACATATTGTACTGATTGACCTTATGATATGAATTTTGAATTAATGAATTTTTGTATTTAGCTAAATTTGAGTAGACGGTCCGGGACTCATGCGTACACACTTGTGATCAGATCACTCAGGACCGATTTTAATACCAGGTAGAAATGGGGTCCAAAAGAAACTTAACTCCATCACTTCGGGGCATCAACTTTCTTTCAACACAGAATGAGTAATCCATGAGATAACATGAATCCAAATGAGAAATCTTATGAAAGATGGTAAAATAACTAAATGATTGCTGTTGATCCTGCTATTAAATGGGAGAGGTTGAACCACACACAGTGCCGTGATTTCCAATCTCCCAAAAGTCATGTCAACCTAAAGGAATGGCAATGGGACTGTTGTCATGATTCATATTTATCTTTTGAAAGATTATGACATTTTAACCCACAATTGTCCCTATTTGCTTTAGCAGGTATGTTTACATGATTTATTTATTATCATTAATAAATTATAAGGCTCCATTAATGGAGTTTATTTTAGCACGTCCATAGTTAGTATGGACATGGGGGTCACATAGCATCTGGGACACACAGGGACAGTCCAACAGCTGTTGATGTCCAAATGATGCTTCATGAAGCATTATTTGTATTTGTTGACCCAACTAGATGGCACTCTTGGTTTAAAGAAAAGGCTGAATGACTGGCAGTTCAGTTTGCTTTAAAAGCTTTGTTGAACAGAGCGCACGGCCTATTGGGCACAGAATATTAAAGGAAATGCTTCAGGAAGCATCACCAGTTAATAACTTGACAGGCAAACATCTGGCTGTTGACCAAGGAGTAGTTAAGTAGCAGTTTAGTAGCAGTAGTTAATTTTTTTAACTGTTTTTATCTATTTTGAGAAATGTTAAAATCACATGGTGGCTTATTGGCTCTAATTCTTACTGTAAATATGATGACACTCAAACACGGCCACAATGTCTGGTAACACTTTATAATAACCATCATTAATAGATGCTAAATTGATGGTTAATAAATCCTTAGTTTATTATCATTTAAATTTCATTTTACTCTTAACAAGCAATTAAATTATAATTAATAAAATATTAGCAGTGCTGTGAATTAACAGTTAATTGTTACACACATTATTGTCCCTCATGTACTATATTAGGGCTACTAATATGAGGCCTGTCTGTATTTTACGAGTTCGTAGAGAGAATGGGTTGGGATGACTGCAACTTCTTGCTTGTTTTTAGCATAACAGATCATTCTTTGGTGCCTGCAGTTTGTGCTTGTTTATACAGGTCACTGGATAATTCCTGGTCAATTCTTGGAGGATTGCAGCATGTCCTTGTTCACCCAGGGCAGGCACAATGGACTGACTAATGCACACAATAGTTCCTCCACTGTCAAGCCCTGTAATAGATGCATTTGAAGGACACCATCGCAAGATGTATCGTTGCAGTTTAACAAATGTTAATGCAGTTTAAAAGTAGTATAGTTTAATGATGTTGGCACACAGTTTTTGACTGTTGAGACATGCTTTGTCCAATTAGCCTGGCACTTCCCTCCTCTCAATCCAATCAATTTTCATTTTCCTTCAGTAACACGTCTGGGTTTGCAGTATATTCGCATCTTTACCGGTCCAATCAGCGAACAGAGGGAGTGGCTAAGAACAATGACGTTGAGATCATGTGCTAGTTTGAGTTGTACTGCCGTAATAGCAGCGGAGAAAGATGCGAGCAAAGCCATTCGGTCCATTGTGGCAATGCCGACAAATATCCAGAAGTTAAAGTCCGAGCAAGAATCTTTGCTGAGTTTTGTTGGTGGCCATGATGTTGTGGCCCTCCTCCCCACGGGGTTCGGAAAAGATTGATTTTTCAGCTCGCTCCGTTAGTGGTGAAGGAGTTGGCAGCAGCGGATGGTAGCGATGCTAAGCCAATGTCACCACCAAATGTTAGCGATTGGTTATGGCAGATGCACAGTGTCTCTGGGCAGATCCTATAGTTTTAAACTTCAACAGAGCACCCACTTGTCAAAGGAGAGTGGCCAGACTCTCTGTATAAATGAAATGTACGAGAGTCTGGTAGGACCAGGCTATTGTCCTATGTCACTTTCAATTGAAAAAACAATAATAAAACACACCCAAACAATAAAATTACATTGAGGACTCTTCCAGCTCTGATTTCTCATTCATGGTACCACTGCAGAGTTCTTCAGCAATTCTTACACTACCAAAAATGAATTCAAACACTGAAGATGATTGACAGCTTTTCTACAGATACACTGTACTTTTCTATGAAAACACTTTTGTCAGTTAGTAGATTGCTATGCTTACAACCTTGACAGAGAAAGAAAAGATATCCAGTGACTAGTTGATCAAGGTGCTTGTGGTGTAATTGTAACCCACCCTAAATCTGATGGGTTTTCTTTAAAAGAAAAAAAATAAATAAAATAAACTTAAGTAGGGATGATGTGATAGTGTGATCAATAATTGCACAAAGTACACAAAAACACAGTATGAGTTTCCTGTGTTCAACTTATTAATCAGACACCGATAGTTCAGGTTACGCCACTTTGTGTTAATTGAGTAATTTTAATTTTCAACACTTTTCAGCAGTGGTAAACATTTTGCGGTTGTGCCCTCTAGGTGGCCACTGCGCAGCGCTGGTGTTCTTTTCTGAACCAGTTGCAGAGGGAGAAACAGCGAACGCGTAGCTCTGAAAGAGAAAGAAAATAATATCCTGAACAGTGAATTATTTTGTTCTTTCTTTTGATGGAACAAACCTTTTCTGTTAACATAGCTGTAGGCTACTGAGGGACTGTGTGGTGGACTGTGAGTGAGACGGCGCGGGTGCGACGGAGGAGCGGTGTGTCTCCACTCTGGCGGCCATAGCGGGAGAGAGAGCGTGGTGGACAGCGGGCTGGACTCTGAACTTCAGGCCTGAGTTTGGAATTCCATTTCTACTATCCATGAGGTCTTTCCTCTTTGTGGAGTTGGAGGATCGTGTCGGATACAATTTTTTTTATATAAACTGAGCTCGAACAGGTACTGAGTTGTGCACAACTAAATTAAAGGGACTATTGCTGCAGCAAAACTTAAACATTTCTTTTTTTTTGTTGGCCAGAACATATGTTTTTATTATTACCTGACATTTTGGTTAGTAAGTGGGAGTGTCACATTCATTGTTGGGCATTTCAAATAATAATTTTTTTAAAAGAATTACAGTGCGGTTGTGTTTTCATTTCTCTGTGTGAAGTCAATACTCATCTACAGCCAAAGACTAATTAGTTATTAAGTGTCATTGCATTTGATATCTATTTTATCTTTATACTTCAAACCAGGACATTGCTAAAAATATTCAAGTAGTGATCCCAGACCTTGAGGTTAATTTTTTTTGCAGGTAATGTTGGAGGCTGATCAGAACCTGGTTACATAATCACATGACAAGTGTGATCCCAAATTGCAATACAGTATCTGTGAATTATTAATTCTGGAATACCCAGGTTCCAGTTCGGCTCATTTAAGCATGACTGCTAAAATTCCAAATCCATGTCATTACAAATCCTGCATTAAATTATTCCTCAAGAAACAGTCAGGAGTGCAGTGTAAAAGGACAGGGTTACAGAGAGAGAGAGAGAGAGAGAGAGAGCTGACACACAATTTTCAAGGACATTCCTGAACAATTAACTTGCGGTTTTAGCTATCTAGCCCATTAGTCTTGGGGGTTTGGAAGCAGCCATTGATTTTGGATGTCAGCCACTCTCATTTTATGGAAATTGCACTAAATGGCAGGGAAACAAAAACAAATTGAATTTTCTGTGCTGTTACTTGTAATGTGAAATTAGATATGTGGCCATGTGTGACTGAATAAGCCAGCCACAGAGACTGAAAGAGCAATGGTGCAGTATGAGTAGGCTACACGCCATATACATTTTGTTAAGTGCTATTGCTACAGGGAAGATGTATGTGCAGGTACACAGTTTAATTCAAATTTTGGTATTTTAGCGTTGTGGATTTTGATAACACTACCAATAGTTATTTATCAATATGTATTTCACAAAAATAACACACATTGTGCTAACAATTTTACTTTGTATCTTTAGGATTTGATTATTTTTAAGCAAAATAGTTCTAGGCATTCAGTGTCTTCTTCAAGAAAAAGCCACACATCATTGAAAGAGGGCAGCAAAGAAAATGACCCAGTTGGGTTCCTGCAAAATAAGCCACCGTTGTGTATCCCCTCCCCTTCCTGGAGAACAAGGGTACGTACGCTGATTTTCAGGTGTTTGAGATACCAGAACCCCCAAGCAATCCTTCAGGGGGCGAGACAAGTACAGCAGAAAGACCCAATTTGTGATTCCAAAGCAACGCTGCGTTTTAAGCCTGAATGCAGTGCTTTCACCGTCCAGAGGAGGCTGGAATTTTAGCAGTACAGCGTAAGTTACATGCAAAAGGCGTGTACATTTTCCCTCTTTATCCGGCCATCCTGAAAGTGACCCACACAGGGAGAGCGCTACAGCCAAGGAAAAGGACATGTTCTGTCAAGATCTGGATGCAAAGGATGACGTGACAGCCACACAAGCCGCTTGGCAGCAGGACCAATGCTGTCAGCGGACCCAGAGGACGGCAGGGGGACCTATCGTTTCGTCGCCTCTCACGGACCCCCTCTGTGGATCTGTAATACTGTACAGGTTTGACTCGAGGGCGCTGTATGTAAGCCAAGCTTTAAAGAAAAGTTTAATTAGGCTGAAAACATGATGGACACAGACTGTTTAGTTTATAATCTATCTATAATCTATGTGAATTATTCTCACTAGGCTTGTGTGCTTTTTACATTGCATATTTCAGAACTTAGCTGGTTGAAACATAGTATGTGAGTTTGGGAGCCAAGCTGTAAAGGACAATTGTATTAGACTGAAACAACATGATGAACATTCATCTCATAATCTGTTTACTACTCCTACATGGCTGGTTTGTTTTTCCCATAGCCTGTTTCACAACTTAATAGATGATTGAGACCTAGTTCTAAGGTTTTTGTAACATTGTTCATGTTTAACATAAGAATGCACTAGACCTGTTTCAATTAACTTGTGGAGCCTGTGGAGGATCAGTTTTAGGCTGGAGTTTTGCAAAAGCTGTGTTTGATGCGACCACGTATCTTATAGAGAGGGAAGGGGGTCTGCGGTCTCAGAGGGGAGGATTTAGGGGATTTATTTTTAACTTTTATGTTTTCACCACACTTTGCTTAGATCTAACAGTTCACCCTTTGCTACAAAAGTATCAGCAAATTCTGATTCATGGATTCATGCAAATTTTGAAGATGGCTGAGCTTTCAATCCTTTCAGTTAACATCAGGGGGCTAAACGGACCAACTAAATTCCTGGACTATTTAAGAAGGAAGACCATAGATGTGGCGCTTATTCAAAAGTCACATTTACGTAAAAGAGATGTAAAACGTCTACAAAATAACTATTTCAAGGTTGCTGCTTCATCTAGTGACAACAACAAAACAAGGGCTCCATTGTGTTGCTGTCATGGAAATGCGCACTCACTGTGAATTGCTTTCTCTCTGTGAATATTCACTAATGATAGGGGGAGACATGAATGCGGTACTAGATTTAAATCAGGATAGATCAGGGTCAATCACACAAAAGCCCCAAAACCTATACCGGACATGTTTAAAGCAATGTGGAATCCCACCATCTTACAGATATGTTGAGGATACACAATCCTACAAGCAAGGATTACACCTACTTTTCCACAAGTCACCTCCCCTGTATTGATTATATCTTGTACTCCAGGGATACACAATAGTAATTGAACCAGCAATACCTGTCTGATCACAATGCGCTGATAACCACATTCCATTGTGATATGTTAGGAAAAAGATCTAGAAGGTGCCAATGTAATAACTCCCTTCTCCAGAACACACTTTTTAATGCATGAATTTAGAGCCATCAATACTGACTCAGTTCCGGACCCGGCGTACATTTGGCAAGCAACTAAAGGATTTATTAGTGATTTCATATCTTCCTTTGCAGTCAATTTGAAGAGAAAAAGAGAGGCAAGGATTGTGGAGTTGGAAGAACGTTGTGTGTCTCTGGACGTGTTTTTCTAAATCTACAAATAATCTTCTAGTCACAAGTCACAAGAGTCACAAGAGCTAAATTATTTGCTAAGAAGGAGAGCTGAATTCATAATGCACAGAGTAAGGCAAAATTACTGTTTTAATGGTTGTAAACCAAAGCAAATTGCTGGCTCTGAAATTAAAACAAAGCGAGTCCAGAGCTGCTATCAAGCATCCGCAGGGACCGAGGTATCTCATTGAATCCTAAAGATACCACCGTCATTTTCCAATCCTTTTATTCAAAGTTGTATGAGTCCTCCTGCAATCCATATCCAACACAGTGACAAAAGTTCCTAAAATAGCTAAACCTGCCTCTTCTTGACCCACAGGAGGCAGAAGAACTGGGTCAGCCTATAATATTAGCCTTAAAAACAGCTAAAAAAGCTAAAAATGCCGGGATAAGAGGGAATTCCATCAGAACTTTTACTACAGTACTTTGACATACTAGGACCTATCATTTTACAAACTTTAACCTCAGCCATAGAGATGGGCACTTTTCATCAACAAACAAACACTGCACTAATGTCTGTCATACCCAAAAAGGCAAAGATCTTAGAGTCCTCAAACTACAGGTCCATCAGCCTCAGTGGGACTGATATTAAGCTCTATTCCAAATGCTTGGCACTCCGCCTAGAACGCTAGGCTTATTAAGAAGCTAGTCCACCCCAACCATTTAGGGTTTATACCAAAGCATCACACTGCAGACAATGTACACAGATTACTTCATGTATTAGAAGAAGCCTTACAACAACAGCAGCAGTTTTATCAGTAGATGTGGAAAAGGCTTTTCACCGCCTAGAGTCAAACTACTTGTGGCAAGTAATGGAGAGGTCAGGTTTGGGGGCCAAATTCATTGACATGGTACATACTTAAATGTGAATCCCACAACCATATTCTCAACCAATGGTTTGCATTCTCAGCCATTCCCCATCGAACAGAGCTTGTGACAGGTATGCCCACTCTCTCCCATGCTATTTGTGATCTCTCGTGAACAGTTAGTCATAAGGCAAAGTAATGTCCAGATTAAATCCAATAACAACTCAATATTGTTATTTGCAGATGATATTTTGCCATACTTCTCTGACCTTGAGGACTCTGTTCCAAAAAGTCTTAAGATCTTCAAAGTCTGGCTATAAAATCAATTGGAATAAATCTAATCTTCTTCTATTGAACGACAGACAGGTGACATCAGCTATAAGTGGTACAACACCAACCCAAAAAAGAATTACATATTTGGGCATCACCATACACGCATCGCTACTACGAAACTATAAGTAGTGTTCAAAGGGATCTAACCAATTGGTCTGCACTGCCGACAGTCCAGGATTGCTGTTGTAAAATGAACATAGTGCCTCGTGTGAATTTCTTAAGTACAGTGATGCCTTTACCCCCAACAATACATTTCTGGAACCTAACCTCTCCAGTCTGGTTTTCGCCCCCTCCACAGCACAGGAACCGCTCTCCTCAAATTCCTCAACGACATCCTCACCTCTGCTGACACCGGTTCCCTCAATATCCTTATCCTCCTTGACCTGAGTGCAGCCTGGCATCACATCATTCCAGTCCTAAAACAACTCCACTGGCTCCCCATCTCCCACCGGATCAGCTACAAAATCCTGGTCCTCACCTACAGAGCCCTCCACCATCTGGCACCCTCACACCTCACTGACCTCTCCCCCTACCAACCTGATTCATTCCTGAATCTTGTTTTGGTTTGTTGTGCATTGTTTTTATTATCTTCCTACCCTGTAAATGAGTTTATGAAAAGCACTATATAAATTAAATGTATTATTTTTATTATTATTATCAATAACTATGTTACATTTTTTCTCAGTTACATTGGTGCATTTCTCAAATCATAATTTGCATTTGTAAAACAGTGAGTGCATGGGTTTAAACTGCACCATATAGTGACCAGTGTTGGGCAAGTTACTTCCAAAATGTAATACATTATAGATTACTAGTTACTGTCAGGGGAGTGAGGTGCAGAAATTTCTTACAACTTCTCAAGTTTTCTTGACATGGCCCATGCTATAATGTGTTAATTTGTGATTTTGTATTCCTATGCATGTCTTATGTATACTTTCATGTGCTATTTAATTTACTGCACAAGTAATATGTTAAAGAAACACAGAAGTGCCCCCCCCCCTAAAAAAAAACAATGGAAAAAATAGAGAAACACCAAAAATCCACAAATAAAAAAAAAGAAAAAACATCTTTTTATAGATTTAGTAACCATTATTTTACTTTCCTGTTATTGTGTATGTGTTTTTATGTTACAAAATAAACTTCACATAAGTGACTGAATATGATGTGTGTATATTATGGGGGTGGATGAGTGACTGGGATATGATTAATGAAGAAATGTGTTGTTATTATATCAGATCGTCATGTAATATGGACACTTTGGAAACAGCTTTTCAGAGAACAAGAGAGTGAATCTTATAAGAGCCTTTATGTTAATTTGTAAAAGTGAAGCAGCAGGTGTGGGTTGCAAAGAGGTCAGGCCTCTGTGGTCCGAGGTATTGCCACAGCAGGAGTGGAGAAGTAGGTGTTGAAACCTTCCCGTATGGCTATGGCCTCTTGGGTGGAGTTGTTGGTGGCGACTCTCCCTACATTCTGTGACGCAGGGATGGGGATGGCCTCTGATGAGCAGGGAGCTTCAACTGGGTAGCTCCGCCACAGAAAATTGTGCAGAACCACTGTTGTCTTCACAATGGCATCACTCCAATGATGTGGTAGATCCTCCACTGTGCAGCAAGGATGCCAAAGGCATTTTCAAACACTCTTCTGGCATGTGACAGGCGGCTGTTGAAGGTCCTCCTTGGCTGGGTGAGGTCCCTTCCAGGATAGGGCCTCAGCAAATTCCTCCTACACAAAATGAGAATGGTAAGGACATGTACGTACAGATTACAATTTCTACAAAATACATTGTTGACATCACCATCTAATAATACACTGCACTTACTGTAGGGGCACCATCTGAATGGCGGCACACATGACTTCTGGCAAGGTCATCTTTTGCAGTGGAAGGAAGGTGCTGCATTTTATGTAAATAACAAGTGATCCATCTAGCATAGTGTTGATGACCAGTAGCAAAAAAATACGGTAGCATCTCTTCAAGACAGTGTTGTTGAGAATCTATGTGCTATTAAGGTTGGAGTGATAAAGCAATCCATCCATAATTGGGTCTGTTGGGTGCTGTCTTGCCTTTTCCAGGAACTTTAGTATCTGCTGATGACTCTTTTTTTCCCTCCTTTCAGAATTCATGAAGAAGAGCATACATAATCATAAGGAAGGCTTGCGTGCCCTTAGGCCAGGCCTTTCCATTGAAGATAGATGCCAGGCTGCCAAATTATGCTCTTACCAGCTCCTCAAGGCCTGTTGACTTCATCAGTTCCCCATTTGAGCCAATGAATGACATCAGGGTGTGCATCATTCCAGGTTTGAGGACCACTGATGTCCATTGCTGTGGGCACCCCATTTTATCTGGCATGCAATCTTGTACAGCTGCATGTCAACTGTTATAGGCTAATGCCAAGCTGCTGGAGTGATGTGTCCAGGTATATAATGGTACGGAGCACTGAATCAGGATGAGCAGGAGGTGATTCAAGCAATGGTCCAAACACACTTATAGTCTTCATTTTAGACACACCTTCATCACTGAGATGATCTTGCACAACATTGTAGGCCAACCAGTCCAGTGGAAGAGGAGTAGAATGGAGCTGACAGAGCCAAGCAGCATCCCTCCTCTGTGCTCTAGAAACCCTCACTTGGATGCGCTCTTGGACAGTAGCTGTCTGGGCACTTCTTTCAGAGTGGGTGGAGTCAGCTTCTTAGTGCCTGTATAATGTTCAATGGTAAGGCTGCTGTTAGCTGCCAGGCAGAATTTCTCAGCTTGGAGCTTGGTCAGACGGGGTACTTTTAGCAATATATTCCCACCATCTGGAGTTTCCACTCCAGGAACCCGGATCCCTGCCTTATGCAACAACTATTGGTTGTGAAGACTACAAGATCAAAATTATTACCCCTCTGAATAGGGCCAATGCACCTCTCCAGTCCTAATACTCACAGGTACTCATCTGCATCATCAGAGGCATATTTGGCAGCTGACTTCTGGAACTGGTGGACCTTATCATGTGTTACGACAAGACCATGCCATTTAGGTTCCAAACCAGTTCTGAACTACCATGTTTATGATGAAGTTTTACAGCTAGCCCCAAAATTGTCTGATTCCAGCTTTTACTGATATGCTGCTGGATGAATTGAGCAAGTGTGACTGCCGGTTTGGTCTCCGTTTCTTCCCTGGACAAGTCTTAGGAAAGTTGGACTTGTATTTTTTTTTTTTTAAGATTATTTTTTGGGGCTATATAACCTTTAATTTTTTTGACAGGACAGCTAGGTGGAAGAGTGGGAGAAGACATGCAGGAAATCACAGATTCAAACCCTGGACCTCTGCATCGAGACATACACCTCGAAGTACACGTGCACCTGCTCTACCCACTGAGCTAACCCGGCCACAGAGTTGGACCTGTATCTTGAATGACCCAAGGTAAAGGCAAGGGAATATTCTGGAGCTCTGCCTGCACTTTTTTGACAACCTTGTTGACAGCATCATCGTCGTCATTGGAGAGGCCAGTTTGTACTACTAATTTGAGTGATTTACCAATGGACTATCGTCTGGCATCCTTCAACTCTCAGTACAATAATGGCATCACCATAATAATCACACACGTTGGCTAACATTTGCTTCTGGCACAAACTCCAGGAGTAAGCTACAAAAACATGTAATTTGGAGACAGTCCAAGTCACTGACTTGTTTGCACTCATGTGGTCTATGACCGAAGCTAGGCAGCTGTCAATTGGTTTACTAGCAGTTGCACTTGAGTCAATAGGTACTTTCCTGAAAACATTGTAACACTTGGAGTGATACTGAGCATCAGCTGCAGGTAGGTCCATGATTGCATTAACCTGTAGCTTCCAAACTTCTACCCAATCATCCTGCCGTTCATAACATTTAGACAAAATCACCTCTTTGAAGGATGGAAAGCCTGGCCTATCCAAAGTCTGACATTTTTTAACTGGATTCCACCTGTTAGGATTTTTAGAGTATTTACCTTCACAGATAAGACCACAGAACAAGCACTGTTTTGAATACTCAAAGGCAGAGAGTTGAGAGCGAGTGATTTGCTTTCCGGACTGAGTCTGACATGAGTCGGACTTGCGTTTGCTCACATTTCTAGAGTGAGAAGTATATGAGCTGTAGCAAGATTTGTGACATAGCACAGAAGCTGATAAAGCACCATCAGTAGCAACCATGTATGGCTGTGTCTCTGAGCTCCTCATTTGTAATTAGCAGAGTAGCAACTACTTTGGACCCAGATATTTTAAAGTTGCCATCTTTGCCACTGCATGGTGCAAACAGACACCTAATCTATGAAGGTAAATATGGTGCAAATGTGAGAGAGCGTAGAATATGATTAGAGAGCGCATAGATGCGATGTGAGCACTTGTAGAATATGATTTGAGAGCTTGTAGTAAAAAATTTGTATTCGTAGATGCGATGTGAACACTTGTAGAATATGATTTGAGAGCTTGTAGAAAAATATCTGGACCTGGAGCTCACCGCCAGTGTTTCAGTTGGACTGTTAAAAGTGTTAGGATAACTAAAATGTATTTATAAGCAAGGTTAGTTCGCTAAGCTAGCTTCAAACATTTTAAAATGAATGTTGAATCTCAACATGGCGGAATTTATTTCAGCATGTTGAGATTAAAATAGATTTAATATAGAAAAATAGATTTAATATAGAATATTAAAATAGAAATTTCCAGGATAAAGTATGGCATCATGTTGACTTGGCATGAAAATGTCGGAAGTAGTTTAGAGAGGTGTTAGTAAACTAGCCGTCCTAGACTAGCAATCCAGGCTTTTAGTGTAATGTTTGGTTAGCTCTATTGCCGCTCACACAAAATAAGTTATGTTGTACAAAAAAAAATCTTGTTCCTTAACGTTTCGGTTGTTTGTGATTAGCTTGTTCGATATGGCTAGGAGTTCAACAATGCCGGCGTTCCGCTTTAAGGAAAACATGCTGAAACTACTCCCTTTTTGATTAAGTTTTCCATACATTTTTAAATGTTTCAAGTACTTTAAAACTAGACTATGCTCCCTTGCTTTACAACATACTTATAACAACTACAACAGCTAGCTGCCACATCTTATTTGCATGAAAACATGACCGAACCTAAACAAATTTAAGCAAATTTAGGTTATTAACATTCGCATCAAAGAGCAAGAGCTCTTGTGATTCTGAAATGTAAGATTATTGTGTTTAAATAACCTAAAAGTTTGTCCTAAATTAATAAATAAATGTGTCTTACTTTATCCAAATTTGTTATAGAATTAACATTTTGAAGTCTGAAAGTGCCAGAATTGAATTCAGCATCCCCTAAAACCTCTTCTGGACGATTCTGCTAATTATACCAATTGTGCTAATTATGCAAATTGCTCAACATAGGAAAATTAGCATCCAGCATTTTCTGTATGCTGGGGACCCATACTTTACGTTTCTGCAAAAAAAAATTTGCTGTGGTGTACTCAACATTTCCAAGTTCACAATGGGGCTCTATGGGCTGGCTACTAGACTATGAATAGAAGCAGAGCGCACAGAGCAAAAGTCTGTTGTATAGGCGCGCTGCGGTTTGCTGGTCTGTTCGGGATTTGGTGACCCCCAGGGTGGAAGGGCCACCATGCTCTGGCCATGACAACTGAAAAGATGCTGCTTACAACTCAAAACAGCATGAAATTGAACCAAATAGATGGTGTTTTTTTCTTCTGCGGAAGTTGCTCACAGAAACCTCTGAAGTTTTGTGTTGGCTGCAAATTACAATTAATTTCATTGTTGTTTAATCTGTAAATCATTTTTTTTGATTAATCAATTAGTTGTTTGGTCTGAAAACCATTTGGTCAGAAAATTGTAAAATATGTCAATCAGTGTTTCCTAAACCCATCTCGCATTGCCAGACCTTCCTCCACAGTGTTATGGAGAGTCCACACAGCATTCTGGGATAGGAGAAAAATGTGCTCTGGCATATCTTTAAACCAATCACAAAGGAACTTGTTTTGGTGGAATATGTGTACGTTCAAAAGTAGATTTAGTCGTGCAACAGAAAACTCAGATTGGACAGATAGTCTACCTAGCTGTCTGGATTTACCCTGCAGAGATCTGAGGACAAGGTAACCATAGTCCTCAGAAATCCATCGGGGTTTAAAATATCAACACAAAGAAAGTGTAAGGTAATGGACATCTGGCTTGCGAAATTTCCGGCTGCACCTGAACAATCTCAGAAGTAAAAACTTTGATAAAGACAAAAGGCCAAGAGGACATCCTCAAATATCTTTTTTTGTCCACATCTCAAAGATATTCAGTTCACCATCACAGAAGAGTGAAGAAACAAAACCATATCTAAAAACCACAAAAAAAAATCCACATCTAAGAAGCTGGAATCAGAGAATTTTTACTTTTTTTCATAAAAGATTACTCAAACTCAAATTGATTATCAAAATAGATGCCAATTAATTTAAAGTTGACTATTAAATTGATTAATCTTTGCAGCTCTAGTTGACTGTGGACTAAATTGAACAACACACAGCCCAAATCACTGGATTATTATTGCATTGGGTTGGCAGCGTCAACATATTGCTTTATGAAAATACATAGCACATTATATAGCACATTTTACACTACTATGAAGAAGATACCATAATCAGTGGATTCCAGTGTGTGGGTTCAAGCCATTAGACACCTGTCTGTGTAAGGTGTGTGAGGGCTGCGTATGTGTCTCTTTGTTTGCTGTGTCGGGTTTCGCAAATATAGTACCCCTAAAGACCATTGCTGTTCTAGTGTACAAACAAGTTTGCCAATTCACACATCTGCACATATGCTGTAAAACCAGAAGTGTTTGTTGTTATTAGCGTAATGTCACAGTGTCTATAACCAAGATGAATGAAAGGTATAGGAATGAAACGTCAGCACTCTGTTTCATTTCAAATCAAATGTCCAACTTCAAACTTCCAGTATGAAATCATTTTTCCTTTTTTTATTTCACACTGGTGTCCGTTTTCTCTTAATGATGAGTAACTAAAGGTGATAGTTCTACCACAACATCACAGCAGTTAAGAGCTTTACTCAGTATGTGAGTGCAGGCACATTTGTAAGCATGTGTGCGTGTGTGTGGCAGGTGGGGGGCATGGATGTAATATTTACATGGATCTGTCTTGCCAGACATGGGCAAGCTGTGCTGGTGATGTCAGATTTTGCACAGGGGGCTCCAGTGCCTCCTCAGACGTTCAGCACTCTGACTGAGGCTGCAGGGAGCTCTGCCACTCACTGGCCCAATTCTGTCTCTCCATCTTCCTTTTCTCCTTGCGCCTACCAGAATCTGCAATGCACGGATAAATATGCATCACTCTAAACATAGTCACACACACACACACACACACACAAAATATGAGAAGAAACCTTAATATGTAATCAGGTTGTTGCAGCCATAGAAAGAATTGGATTATGCAAGAAAGAATTAGATTCTGAAGGTTCCAGCAGGAAGACAAATGCACCACAGTACAACAGCAAACGTCACAGACAATCACAGAGTAGCCTGCAGCAGAATTTTTAAATCAAATTTATACTAAAGAATGCATAAAGAATGTTTGCATATTATTATTATTATTATTAGATAAGATAAATAAGTGAAGCAAAAATGACCACATCTGTAACTCCCACCAGCGGGAGTTAATTCTAAAGCAGATGTACTACCACATTGACTTTCTGCTCACGCTGTAGAGAAAAATCAACAGCTTAAAACAGAGGTCATGTCTTCAGTGTTTTGGGGGATGTGGAAGTTTTGGCAACTTCTTGCTAGGTTTCAATTTTTATGGAAAATGGGTGTGGAAAGGCTACTAGGATAGGATATGGATCACTGACTACATAAACTTTTACTTGGCTACTTAGGTCTCTACTCCAATGTTATAACGTAATAAGTATAATGTATGTCCCCTTTCGAGAGAGGGTAAATGAAAAAGGTATATATAAAACAATCTGGTTCTTAGTCGTGATATAATAACCATATGCCAAGGCTACGACGTCTGAGAAAAAAAAGTTAAACGCAAACAAACTGATCGCTGGTGCCACGGAAGGGAAAACATTCATCGGCACACGCTGTCATAAGGTTCCGAGAATGCGGACACAAATGCAGAGACGGACATGTAGTGTTGAGCTTGAGGATTTAATAACATAAAGTCCATACCAACCAAAAGGAGTCCTGAACACAGCAGGCGAAATCCCTCCAGAATGCAAAAGAAAAGAACAGGATACCAAAAACTGGTATACAGAGACAAGGGGGAAGACTCCACAAACACCCTAAACATGACATGACAACAGACAGAAAAAATACAGAGCCCCCTCACTCTGACAACAGAGTGAACATTTTTGTATTTCCCCCTGGGAATCAAAAAGGTTTAATTTAACAAGGGAGTTGGTTTACTACCGCTGCCTTGATCGGTTAGTTGCTGTTCTACTGCTGTCTCGATCGGTTAGTGTGTTTTTAAGTCCATATTGATGACATTTCACTTCCAGCATTCTTCAGGTGCCGCCATAAATTCTGCTGGATGTCCCTCATTTCAGCTGGGTGTCCGTCACCTTGGTTAACTGCTCTTCAGATCTCTGAAGGGTAAATCGAGACAGCTATCTGTCCAATCTGAGTTTTCTGTTGCACAACTACACATGTTCCACCAAAACAAGTTCCTTCCTGAGGCTATTTTGCAGAGACACTGTTGCTCCGTTTTGCCCAAGGCAATTGTGATTGGTTTAAAGAAATGCCAATAAACCAGAGCACGTTTTTCTCACATCCAGGAGTGTTGTGTGATCTAGCCAGACCTTCCTCCAGATCACACAACTTTCTTTAGTGTTAAGCAAAAGCAATAGCTTGTGTTAGCTGCTAGTGTAGGCTGATATTACCTGCGTTGCTTTCCATAGCAACCGCCTGGGTATGTGCAGCCAGTGAGCCAGCCCAGGAGGGCCTTCTTTACTTTGAGCATGATTATTTATTGATAAAAAAAACATTTAAATTGGAATGTGACTAAAACTTTTATATTGCCATACTTGATGGCTGTTTTATAAAAAGCAATAGCTCACTTCATCACAACCAGAAACATTCATTCTGTTACATCCCACATATCTGCATGAGTCTTAATAAGTAGAATCAGTGGAGATGACAGGCAGCAGTTCAGCAAAGTATTTTACAGTTCTGAAAAATATGTGACCCGTGTTAGAGCAGACAAAGGAAAAATGATAGACGCTGTTGGAATAAGTTTTAGAATAAAGCAGCCCCATGTCAACCTTTACTGTCAGCTTGAGAAACATTTGTACTATTGAAATTTCAAGGGCTGACACAAAGAGAACTGTTGCTCCGCTGCGGTTATCTAACCACGTTTCAGTTAAAAGCATGGAATCCAGATTGCATGGAGTAATAAGGTGATTAACTAAAATGACTTCTGGAATGGGATCTGATATAGAGCAGAGCTTTGTAGTATTAATGGAAGTCCACAGAGCGTGTGACATTGACATTGGACAGATTACAGGTTAGTCAGATTTGGAGCTGGCGTTGAGTGTGCTTCTCTCATTACTACCCATCAGGGCAGGAACACATGTCGCCATCATTGTAGCCTATACAATCTATTTGTATCGACTCTATGTGTATGTTGTAATCAGTTGTGTTAACTGGAATGCTTTCTACAGAGTGGGATGATCGGCAGAGTGAGGAGGTCAAGGCCAAGAAGGTGGGGATATCCCTGCAGTAAAGGCATGTGTCACGGCTGGCCAGGGGACCTCAGCCAACACTGGGGGTGGTTGCCAAGAGGGAGTTTTGGGGAACAAAATGGACCCCAGGGCAGAGCAAAAGGCAAGGGGCCAGGAGTAACTTTGATGCTAGCATTGAATATATCTAGAGTCTTATTTAAGCAATAGCTTGCGATAGTTGTTCATTATTATGATGATGATTATATCAGAGCTAAGGGGTGTTGTTCGGCCCCACACAAAGCTGTGATATGTTAATCAAAAACATATTTAAAGCTGCTTGACTCTCTTTGGTCTGTACATGAAGAATCATACAGCTGTTTGGACAGGTGAAACTGCTCGGCCAGTCTTTCCAGCCAACCGCGTTGAACTGTAAGCGTGCCGAGTTACAAAAATGCATGACCACGCGCCGCTACAACTTGCGGAGCCTCCGTGCTGGAAACAACAACCAGGTGACATCATATGATGGGTCGCACACCGGGAACACCATGACGACCATAAACCAAGCGTTATAGTCACATTCTGATTTAAATTGATTTAAAATAACAATCATGTATACAATAAAATGGTCCCTTCTGGACTGGCTAACAACCTGCACATACCCAGGTGGTTGCTATAGAATGCAGCATAAATAACGTTAGCCTATACTGGCAGCTAGCACAGGCTTTTGCTTAACGCTAAAGAAAGGCACACAATAACACAAACTAACCGATCGAGAGAAGTAGACCAGCAACTAACCGATTGAAGCAGCAGTAGAACAGCAACTCCCATTTTCTGGGAGATAAATTTTTGTCAATGGAGTCTTATTATACCACTTCCTCTCAATCACCTGATGTTGATGATGGATCTTTCTTGTTTAATATTTTAACGGTCTGTCTTTTTTGTTTAGTCATAGTTTATTTCAAGCTTCCATTAAAATGGCAGCATTGACAAAGCCTCACCAAGCTGGACTGACGTGTCAACCACTGGCGAAGAAAGGTTGCATATGGATGGATCATTCTTAACACTGCGACTGACTGACAGCTGCTGACAGCTGCCTCTGATGTATGGACATCCCACTACCCCTGTTACTGGAGCTGACACACTTTCCTCAAAGCTTTTTCCTCTAAAAAGGGCAAGATTGATCGAGGGCATTCAGATTTTTCTCTCTGTGTGTGTGTGTGTGTGTGTGTGTGTGTGTGTGTGTGTGCATGTCTGCAGGGCTTCACTATTTCAGTGAGCTAATATTGCCGAAACCCCTTGGTTTTTATCTCATTAACGTTAGGATATATGGATGGTGACACTGGTCCATCTGTCCGTCCAACATTTTGGCCCAGAGTTACATACTTTGACAGCTTTTATGATTTTTTATAAGCAAATAGCTTGGTTAACTATAAAGTCCAACATGGCAGTTTATACCGGCAGTTATCTTTATCTTCAGTGTATTATGTTTGAGCTGCCGTTTTGATACGAATAATTAAATGATACCAGCATTTACAATGTCATTTGATAAAAAAAGACAGCAAAGTAATAAAAAAGAGTGAAAGCACACACATGGTTGAGTGTGATTGCGAATGAAAAGAATGACAGAGGTAAGGTGGAAAAACAACATCAACATTTATTTGTAAATTATTCTCAGTAATTTTCTGGTTTATCTGTGAAGTGGAGCTTTACAGATGACTGGCATCTTTGCAATTAGAGTTTAAGCTAGGGGACAGCAGTCTCACACTGTATGGGTTTAAGTAGTCTCCAGTATGAAATGCCTAAATACATCGACCAGTAAGAAAACTCAATATGCTCAATAGTTCAGACAGAGGAACACAAATTTGAAGAATCACAAAGTGAATAACATTTTAGTTAAGCAAATAATTATGTTTTATTATATTAAATTCCACTTTGCTTATCTTCTTCTGACAGTAAAAACAACTGTACACATAAATCACCAAATATGACTAATTTACATTTATGATAGATGATGTTGATGTCTTAGTCAAAACAAACAGATGGTTACAGACAGCACCGCCGCTCCCACCATCACGCGCTGTCCGTAGGGCACCAAGTGCTGAGGTGGGCACCAAAATCATCATAGTCATAATAATTATTATGCTGATATTATTTCAGTATAGAAATATTAGGCACTTTTAGTCATGTAAATCACAAAACAGGCAGAACAATAGATATATTTAATTGTTCAAGAAAGTAACAATGGTTCCCCCCACCCCCAAGCGTAGACATGTAAGGAGATAACATAGGCACAGGCTAATTACTGCTAACTAACATGCTAGTTAACATTAGTAATTAAACCTAAACAGTTAATGGAAGTCCAAACTGTCTGCGTGCTTCTCCTGACAATACGGTGATTTGTCGACTATGCGACAGAAAGTCGCGTGGTTATGACACAATCTTTAGCCTATTATTACAAAAATGTCTGCTACAGAGCCATAACATAAGGTACAAGGTAATGGAGCCTTTTATACATTGTTGTGTTTCTTAAGAAATAAACAATGCACAAATAGAGTCTTGAAACGCTTCAGATGTAAAGTTATTCACTGTAAAAGTGGCGCCAAAATGAATGGCGGTCAATGGGATGCTAACTGCAGGTGATGGCTTCGTAGCATTAAAATGGCGCCATTGGAGCTACGCTATCTCAGTGGTCTCGTCTGTAGGATTGCGGCTGGCCTGACCAAGTTTGACAGTAGGCTAGGCTAAACTTTTTTTGGAAATGAACTCGAAAAGACAGCATGAGTCGGCGGCAGAGAAAAGAAAGAAGAAACTGAAGAAGAAGAAACTGTGAGATTATGCCTGTGAATCACTTGCAGGTAAGTCCATGTTTACAGGAAAATTTGCTGCTAATGTAACGGTTAACCTGCATACACCTCAAACTAGCAAGCTGACGTTATGTGCTAATGATAACAAACTCAAATATGTTATAACTTTGCTAGCTGCAAGCTAAATTGAGATTTTACTGTTAAACATTATCTATGCATTTTACAAGTAACAGTAGCTGTTACTTTAGATATTGAGCAGCAGTATGATTTATTTTGACGTGACAAGTACGTTCTCAGTTACCCCAACCGGTCGTCAGACACCGCCTACCAAGAGCCTGGGTCTGTCCAAGGTTTCTGCCTAAAAGGAAGTTTTTCCTCGCCACTGTCACACTGTTGCTTGCTCTGGAGGAAACTAAAACTGTTGGGTCCTTGTAAATTATGGAGTGTGGTCTAGACCTACTCTATCTGTAAAGTGTCTCGAGATAACACTTGTTATGAATTGATAGTATAAATAAAATTGAATTAAATTGAATTAACAGTTAGCAGTGCACAAGGTAGGCTAACAATTCTTCTGGCTTCAGACCATTTATTACCATGTAGCGTGCAATTAATAGTCTTTAGCCAGGCATTTAGCAAAGTTTACCTAGCATATTGTCATTTGAGAACACATGTTTTGGCGTTTGCAATGCATAATAAACCCACAGTAGATTTCAGCAGAATGTAGGCTCTCGCACTAATTAGGTGAAGGGTCGGATGCGCAGTTGGACAGAAAAAGGCTCTTGATAATGTGAACTGTTCCTGTAAAGTGTTACTGCTACAGTTAGCTTAGCTCCATCTAAATGTGACAGAAGCTACACGACAAAATGACTGGCGTTTTGATTGCATTTATGTGAGGATGCAAAGGCATGGACGACATCTGCCGGTGAAATAAAAAAACGTTTTGTGGACAAAATGCTCTCGTAACCGTATATAAGTTGTTTCCAATTAAATGGTAAAATAATGTTTAAGATTCAGAAATGTAGTCTTGTGTAAGGTGTATCATTTTGCTTTTATTCCTATAGGCAACATATAAATTTGAAATGTCATTATGAATGATATACAGCACACGTTGTTGAATTGTGTGCAATATTACAACTCATTCTATTATGCTTCTATATTTGATTAGATTTATCAAATAGGTAATAAAGGGGAGAGCTCCTTGGCTGCATGCTTTCAGTTTTATATGTTAATATTTTTTTTTTCAGCATAAGATTCTTTGTTTGAATATTTTGTCTCTTTCTATACTGATCCTTTTTTTCATATTTCTAAATAAATGCAGGGTCAAAACTGACATCCGTACAAAGAGGAGCACGTGGCCAAGAGGAAGATACAGACAAAGAGCAACCATCAACTAGCAGTTCAGGCACACATCAACCCCAGCCGGCCAGCAGGTCTCTCTACACTCAGTTTGCACTTTCAAATGTGTAGTGTGTGTTGGCTATTCTACATAATATGTTTACAAAGTCAGCAAATCTGTGATTATAGTTTCATTTTTATTGCAAGTATTATACTGAGATGCTGCTATTAAGTTTTTGGAAAATCTTTGGTTTATTTTAATAATAATGCACTTCTCAATGCTTGAATGTTTGTGTTTTAGCTGTTCTACATAGTGTTTATGGATGGTTATTTATTTTCTTCAAAGATTTTGCACATCCCAGTACTTTACAAAGTTGATTTTCCTTTTTAGTTTTACTGTTCTTAGGTGTCACATTGTGATGCTGCTATTGTGTTATTGGTATTGAGTTATATGTTTGGTAATAAAATGGCTAGCATCGGCACTGGTGTCAGAATTTAGAATGGCTACTAAGAATAATGTAAAATTGTTCCAGTCATTGCCCCTTGTGTTATATTTTCTTTAGACAATTAGTTATAATGGTCGCTATAAACACAACAATGGGTGACACAGCTAAACTGGTGCTGTTATCTGGTGCTGTGAAGCTCACTGTTGTGTCGCAATTGGTTAAATTACACATCTTCTTTGCCTTTCTTCTCATTGGCAGGTCTAACAAGTGGTGAATCGATGTTCAAACGGATGTTAAAGGGCGTTTCAACATCTTTTATGGCTAATTGTGGGGGTGGAAATGAGGCGCATGTGCTCCCATTTCCACATTGATTGAAATTAAAAACAAAAACACCGAGGAGCAAACCTCCACACATGGGCTCTGTCTTTTGTAAGTAAAACATAGATAAAATAAATAAATAAAAACAGTATGTTAGGTAATAGACATACTTTATCTTAATCGGCTGCATCTTTTGCCTCATTTAGATAGATGGGACAAATTCAAATATACGGCAGTTGTTTTTTTGTGTGGTGAGATCTTGCACTTATCTGTACGATGCAAGGAAGAAATGGTGAGTAGAATTAGTCTGTGTTGCATTCACGCACTCTGCTCCTCTGCCTCTCATGTCCAAGTTATCCAATAGAACACACTCTCTAACAATGCATCCAAAAAACAAAACCTGCAGAGCAGGGCAATATTCAATAACTCTCTCAATAACTTTACCACATCTGGGAATATAACTCTTATTTATGTACTGTAGTAGCTTAAATTCTTATTTTCAATCTTTGTATTTACTACATACATGAAACTTAAGCAATAGCATACCACATAGTAACATAGCTTCAACCTAGCATGGAATAGCACTTCAAATCATTAAACTCATGTTCAACTATGATTGTTTTTTTAACTTATGTAGTACACATATCATCAATACATTTTCACACAATGCATTACAACAGAAATAGAGAACTTCACGTGCTTGACTCAGTAAACACACTGCTTCATTAAGCTACAATACTTAGAAGTAGGTTAGGTGGAAAATAAACAACATTTTAACTAGCTCTCAAATGTTATTTTTTACTTTTTACTCAGCGTGGAAAATCTAAATATGGCTTCAGCTCACTATCGTTCTGCTGTTTACGATTTTCGTCTTCTCTTTAAGAATCAGTGTAGCAGTTTCCCCTCCATGCACCCTGCTACCTACTGGACAAATATGGTGTGCAGAGAAACATAACAACATGTAGGCTATTTTCGAGTGGGTTACACAATCATTAACTGTTAACCGCCAAGCAGGCAATGCAGTCCCAGTTCACCCGTCTGTGAGGCTTGGACATATGTTCCAAGTTTCGTGGACATCTGGGGACTTGTGCCGATCGTGCCGCGACAGTGTTCCAAGCATTGTCATGGTCACATGCAGCCACTTTACTGGAATCGCTTGCCTGACCGAGGCTGCAAGGTTGTCAGCTGTGTGTCTGCCTGGCATACACTGTGTGTGGGACAGCTGGTTAAACTCAGCAGTCCTCATCGACATAGCGGCATGAGTCACGTAGCTCTACATCGTAAGCACCATCCAGCAGAGAACCACGAGCAGAAAAAAAAGAGGTTTACTCTTCGATGCAGCAGGCCTGGGTCCGACTCGGACCTGCAGCCCTTAGCTGCATGTCATTCCCCCTCTCTCTCCCCTTTCATATCCTCAGCTATCCTGTCAAATAAAGGCTTAAAATGCCCAAAAATAATCTTTAAAAAATAGATTGTAAAGATTTTTTCTTTTACAATGGCAGCTATTTTTTTTTTTAAATTTAATTTGTTTTAATAATACTGTTTTCTAACTTTGGAACTGATAGCATTAAACCCTTCATTGTTAACATCCCTAGTCTATTTCCCCCTTTGTAAATATTAGAAACAATGTATATCCATAGAAAGGGAGCATCAACAACATTAATGTTGGGTCCTGGGAGAGCCCTGTCCCCTTGCAGCCTTCTAGCCCTGACCTTGTGGTTAAACACCCTGCCGTTGCATACTTTTCAACAATAGTACCATGGGAAGGCAGCAGATGAGGCGTATGAAAGGAAGAAGCTTATATATACTAAACAGTCAAGGCTGAAAAGCAAAGTTGGAAGGCAAAAGTCACCCTGGGGATGCTGGGAGTTGGAGTTATAGCCATTAGTTCATTCAGGAAGAAAGACATCTGCCAGGGTTCACATGTAGTCATAAATGAAGCTCTCAGAGAACCTTTAATACCCAGTAGACCCAAGTAAGGGCCTAAAAGTATAGACATTTCAATGCATGAATAAAATAGTTCATGCACAGTACAGCATTGCCACTGGCTATCGCAACAGAGGTGGGTACTCTAGGATGTGAATAGGCTTTATTTTAAAACATAACATTTATAAAAACATAACATACATATGTTTGTTTTAATATTTCAAAGATCTGTTGTCAATCCTCTGGTTAAAAATGTCTAGAGAATAATAACTCTAAAAATAAATAAAAAGCTCATTGTGTTTGCAAAGCCATGTTAACGTTACCAGCTACATTACAGGTAAGCAAGGCAAACTTAACTTAGAACCTGAGGTCTCCCAACCAGGGTTCATAGCTGAATGGTGAAATTCATTACAAAAGTCACAAAAAATTATAAATAATGACTGTAAATCAGCAGTTATAGAAACTGAAGGCCATAACTCATAGCTGATCCCAAGCTGGTTCAAATTTAAAAATGAGAGATCATGATCTTGCAAAGTTATTGGCTATGCCTTCACCAATCTGCTTTTATACTGAGCTTATAACGCATATGTTTATATCTGATGACATTAAATCAGTACAGTAAAGCAGTTGCTGTACCTAGTTTCATCTACTGTGCAGTGCATTAAGCAAGGTTTTCGCATGCATATTTACACATTAACTGTTAATGATGAGCAGTACAGTCTGTGACAAGTAATCAATTGAAGTTCACTCTTAACAAAAAATAATATTAATTTGGCAGTAGTCACTCTTTAACTGTAAAGGACTCATGATGTATTGTAGACTGATTCATTGTGCCCAATAGCTCCTTAGTAAATTAAAGGGGATCACTACCTAGTTTACACATCAAAGTCTGTTTACCACTGCATATGTGACACAAGTTGTAAAAAGACCTTTGTGGCTCCAGAGGGAGCTGTGTGAAGTCTGTCTGTCCTCTTCCATTGTAAGTACAGTGATCCCAGCATGCTACACGCATTTACTGAACGCATCCTATGTTGACACAGACAGTTGCTTTGCTGATGCGCTGCTGACGTACTGCTTTCGCTACGCCTGCTGTGCAGACATTGTGTGAGGCTAGCGGCGCAAGGCTACATTAGCCTCTACTAGCACACTGACACACCAGTAACTTCAGATTAACTGTTGCCAGTGGGTAATTTTGAGAAGAATGTGTATAATAAAAAAATAGCTGTAACTATTATTATTATTTTTATGATTTTTTTTTCATGAGTCCTGACAGTGTTATAGGAGTGGGTGGAGTAGGCCTACTCTTTTAAAGTTCATTTGAAACTGTAGATATGTGTTGTTTGTTTTTTGTTCTCAAAGGCCAAAGCTAGACATTGTTGACTAATGATCACATCTGTACATGCTGTATTTCGGAGAGACTTTAAAAATTTTTTTTTTTTACTTGTTTACGGCCTTTTTTGAATGGAATTTACCACTTTTTAATTGGAAACGTATCCAATTAAAAAGTGGTAAATTCCATTTGGGGGCAATGAGTGAATGGTGAATATGCTGGTATTGATGTCACTATGACTGAGAATGGATGATGATTAATAGGTACATTATTTATTTATTTATTCATCTATTTATTTATTTATTTGTTTATTTAAGGCCCAGTACCTGGATATTGTTGTATCTTTGAATCTTTTAAAGCGATTTTGTGAAAATGCATATATGTTCCTTGGCTCTCTGCTGTGAAGGTCCTCTTTGTTTCCACAAACATTCATAAAACACTCAGACATACGTGTCACGTGTATGATAAAACAAGTCTAAACAGTCTGTTTTAACGCCTAAAGCAAAAGCCATTAAAGCACTCATACTGTATGTGTTATTTCTTATGGTAACCAACAAAATCAAGGTAAAAGAAAAGCCTGTTGATAATTTAATTTAATGATAAAAACGGAAAACTAAAGACCCTGCATGAGTTGTCTAGAATTAATTAATACTCAAGAGAAGCAACAATTTGATGGCAATAGCCTAAACTCTCTTTCACATCTGCATATTTTAGTTTTCCTCCTATGCCTCTTAGAGAAAAGTAGATGTTCATTCCAGTAACAGAACCACACGCACTACCTCAAGGTCTACATGGTCAGATATGATACAACATGACATTTAATAATTTAGTATCAAATAAGATACATTGAGTCGTGTATTTCATTAAATATTTAATAGAAAATGTGATTTTTCTTCTAAGTAAAGTTCACTCTATCAAAGCTCTGTCTAGTTTCATGCTATGAGCTATGTTAATACCTTCGGGTGTGGTGATGGAAAAGTGGATAAGACACATGCCTTTGGTGTGGGAGACCTAGGTTGAATTCCCACTGTGATACAGTACATCAACCAATGTGTCCCTGAGCAAGACACTTAACCCATAGCTGCTCCTAAGGCATGCAACCTCTATATCTATATATATATATATAGAAATTGTAAGTCGCTTTGGATAAAAGTGTCAACTAAATGACATGTAATGTAATGTAAGATGGGGAGCATTAACTTTCACTAATGCTAGTGTGCAACCTTTTACTTATTATCTATTTATTTTAAAAAAGAACATTTGTTTCTTTTTTTCCGACCATCCAACAATAATTACAGCCATGATTCTGCTAAACCTCGCGATCTTGTTCATTAAAACCACATGCTGTTAAAAAAAAGGTAGTGGAAAATCATGGCATTTGTTGAATTTGTTGCAAGGATACAGAACACATGAAAGCATATATTCCTAGTGTACTTTTGGTGATGTAGAGTCAAGAGAGAAAGCCAATATTTTCTAAACCTGAAGGCAGCTGTGTCCTCAGGACAGGTCCTGAAGGCACAGGGACTTAATCAACTGAAAGGAGAGGCACTAATGGATCCTACCATCCCAACACTGGTGGATGACAATATGGATTAAAATCAACCATTAATCTCGCTCAGCACAGAGCAGATTTTGTTGAGCATTTAGTCTGATACATATCAGAGTAAAATAAGGAAAGTCAAGTGAATCCCTGAAGTGAAGTGCATGTTTAATATAATTGATATGGCCAAACATTTGATAGCAAGGAAGGACAGAGGGAATATGCTTTCTTTGGTGTGTAGTGTACTTTTCTGTATATTGTCATCTGGACCACAGTTTTGCATTTTTGTTTGGCTGTTTGAATAAAAAAATGTGATCACAAAAAATAAAATTGATATGGCCATTACAACTTGACACTTAATTATGTAAAGTTTTAGATTAAAATTCACAAACAATAACAAATAACAATGTGTGGCTAATAATATCTAATAATGACTAAATCAGAATCAGAATTAGCTTGTGGTCACATACAAGACATTTAACAGATTTCTCAGCTGCTTTTAATGTATTTACACACAGATCCATATAAAATTTGCAGGACGTTAGAAATATGCATACAGCTACATGGTCATCAAAGCTGAACAAAAATAGATAAAAATATAGAAACATTGAACTATTTCTGTGTATCACTATTACTGTATATCATAGTACATAAGCACAGTGTGCAGACTTGATATTTGACAGTGAGGGATCATACATGTTAATATCAATAGTTTAATTGCCATGTAGGTCTCTCTCTCTCTCTCTCTGTCATGCCTCTATGTTTATATGCCACGATACATTGATGTATTCTCGATTATAGCTCATCCGGAGAGCCTCCTCGCTCCTCTATGTGCATTTTGAGAATTGGGACGTCCTTCAAGATGCTGCCCTGAGAACAATTTCTGGACCACAAGCCGGAGGATCAAAGAGTTGAGAAGGTACAAATTTGGGAAATGCTTTTTTGTCAAAATGGTAAGCCTAAAATATGTTTTGGATTTATTTATGTATTTCATCAAAATTGCATAATTCCTATTTGAAAGACAAATTAGGTCTATAAATAATATTCCTTAGTGGTATATGGTATAATGAATTAGAAGTGGTCCAAGAATTGACCTCTCCACATAGAGGTACTCCACAAATGTAGTGGTAAGTTTGTGTTGTACTGTCATATTTGAAAACAAGTAAACAAGACTAAACAAGAGGCCTGTCTCTGTGTTTTACATAAAACAATGATCGAATACTTATTTAAAATTAGATAAGTCACATGTTGTAAGTAATGAGTCAGCTGTTGTAATTTTTTCAAAATGTTATTCCAGGAAACATAAGACTATTTAAGGTAATTATTGAAATTGAAGCAGCCTCAAGTGCTCTTTTTTAGTG
Source organism: Percina caprodes (assembly GCA_013375575.1). Taxonomy (NCBI): domain Eukaryota; kingdom Metazoa; phylum Chordata; class Actinopteri; order Perciformes; family Percidae; genus Percina; species Percina caprodes. The sequence continues at coordinate 633,462 of JABXJD010000058.1, forward strand.
AAGGACAGACAATATCTTTGTTAGAGTTGAATGGAAAAACACTAACTATATATAGTGGTAAAGTGGTTAGAGATTGACCTGTTGTGCAGTAATTTGACAAGCAAATCATCATTAATGACAAAGAGATAGTCCAGAGTGCTCCTAGGAGGTAAAACAAGGTTGATTATAATGTATGTGCTGTCTGGCTTATACCTTGCTGCTGTACCACAGAAGTTTCTCAGTTTGGGATCATTAAAGTCAGTCCGTCCGTCCATCCATCCATCCATCCATCCATCCATCCATCCATCCATCCATCCATCCATCCATTTATCCATGCATCCATCCATCCATCCATTGCTGCACCTGGATTTAAAATTAATTCTATTATAACTTGGCATGTCTAATGAAATTAGAAAGCTCTTGACATCTAGTTGCAGTGGATTTAAAGTCAATAATAGGCGGCAGATTAATGAGTTTATCTATTGTGGGAAAATATGAATGCTAATATGTTTGTTGGAAATTATGATGTTATAATGCATTATGTTGATATTAGCTTTTAATATGATAAGGTGAGTCTGCAGCAAATTTTCTCTATTTGGTCAAGGATAGGAGGACCCAGGTTTTTAAAACTGAGAGAGTGGCATACAGTGCAATGTAAGTTGGGTAGAAGACAAAATGGATTGCAAAAGTAAAATATATTTCTTTTATTTACAATAAAATAACTAAGTGTTAAAAAACGAAACTGAGTAAAATATTAGTGTTGTCAGTTGAACACGTTATTAACGGCGTAAATTTTTTTATTGCAAGATTAGATCAAGATGGCAGCACGAGTACATCGCGAGGCTTGCGGTCTCTCCAGATTCTGCAATTTTGCAGTATTTTTCGTCTGTTCGCGCAGAACAGTTGTGCCTTTACATCGTACACACGACGTGAGCTTTTGGATATTGGTTTGGGAATTTCCGACAGTTTTATGGACAAACTTCGACTCCTTCCTGAGATCGCCAGAAGACCCGAGGCTACGCACTCTGCCCGGCCGGGCGGAAGTGCTCGCAGGCGGCGTCGAGATCGCAAACAAAGGCGGGGAAGCGCAGAGGACTAAGAGCTAAGCTAAAGCTAACACCACACCGGCTCTCTTTACCCAGCATTTTCCTTGCCAATGTACGGTCGCTGCTGAACAAAATGGAGGAGATCTGACTCAACATTACATACAGGAAGAGACTTTTGAACTGTAATGTCCTAATCCAGGGCTGCCAACTCTCACACATTGGCCATGAGACACACGCATTTGACTGGTTTCACACGCTCACACTCCACACCCCCGATTTCTCACGCTGAAGTGTCAACTCGGTCGGTCAAATTTCTGAAAGATGAGTTTATCTATAGAATTTTCAAATTGTCGCAAACTGAGAACATTTCTTCACGAGCCATCCCAGGTGCATTTCCCCGGCTTCAGGTATGTGCTCTGAGTATTACAGACCCGTCCGTCGTTTCGTGTCCACTCTCTCTGTAACAATAGAGGTGAGCAGCGCGGCTGGTAGTGTAGCAACATCAGTTCATTTTAGCGGACCTGCTGTGTGCAGTGACGCGTTGCATCCGTGCCTAGACCTCTGATGAAGAGCAGTACAGCCCCCTCTAAACTTTTCAGAGACCTGAGACCCAAATGGTCCTCTGTGTCTGTGTGATGGTCTGAGTGAGATACTACCATATCAGCGGAGCAATAACATGCACAGCAGACTATAATACAACTCTCCAAATCTCGGACAACAGAGATATATATAACTTATTATATATATCTATCTGTAAAAATTCTGTTTATAGTAATAGCCGTCTGTATATATATTCATAGTACATATTCACCTGTAAACTATGTAAACCATCCGTATATTATGATTATTGTAAATTTCTGTAAAATTTCTATTTATAGTAGTATCCACCTGTATATTATATTCAGTACATATCCACCTGTATATTATATTCATTACATATCCACCTGTTTTATCTTGTTCACAATACTTGTTATCTATATATTATATTCATAGGATAATCTAGCCGTAAAATTCTGTTTATAATAGTATTCATCTCTATAGTTATTCAGTACATATCCATCCTGCACTATGAAACCATTGTATATCCTGCACCTGCTGCTATTGCACTTCTGGTTAGACATAAACTGCATTTCGTTGCCTTGTACCTGTACATGTGTAATGACAATAAAGTTGAATCTAATCTAATCTACTGTTCTTTTGTTCTAGCAAATTTTCTAGTTTTTTACACATGCTGTTGCAACAACTAGTAACGTTAGAGAAACTACAACACCACACTGGCTCCAGGTAGACCGGAAACAAAACACGCCGCACCCACGCCGTTTGGGCTTGCAAGCCGACCAAAAAGTAGTAACGTTACATTTTGAGTGGATGGCAAGCGCAAGACGACAAAAATGGATGCCAATAAGACTCTGAATGGAAAGTTTACTTTTTAAAAGTTCCCAAATGGTTCCATTGACCAGACCAAAGTGATCTGTGTGTTTTGTTGTTGTAAACTGAGCTATCATCACAGCACGTCTAGTCTGAAATACCACTTGATGGCTGAGCACACAGCTGATGCCAGTTCTCCGCCGCCTCATCAAAGTATTTTTTTCACCCTTTTATTGATGGACAGTGTTACATTGTGTGATAGGTTATTTGCCTCAAGTGTGAATGACTGCTCCACTATTACCTAGGCAACCGAGAAAGCCGGTTCACATGACAATAATGCAAGTTTATTTACCTGCCGCTGTTACTCATTGCTACAGAAACAGAGTACATTTAAGAAAGGAATCAACAAGATGTAGCACTACGGCCACGTTTGAAAGCCATGCCAATGTTTTCTGACATTGAAGACAATGAATTCATTAGAGAAAACTCTAATGAATGTGTGTTATCCAACAAACCGTACCTGTGTAAGCTGGAATACACAGACAAAGAACTAATAGAGATGGATGTAAAAGGGCAGAAAGAGAAAGAGCTTCTGCAGAGACAACACCTGCTGGAGATGCCGTAGAGAACCGGGACAGGACATATAGAGACTGGTGGTGCCCATCTGTTTGGTTTATTTTTACAATTTCTAAATGCACAATGAATCCCCATGTTCCTTAGTCCTTTGTTTCCAATGCAATGCTTTAATAACAATGCACAAGGCTACTACTAGCTGTAACAATACATGTCATGGAGAAGTTGGAAGGAGGAGTTCACACTGTACATAGACCTTACCATGCTAGACGCTGAAGAGACCACAACAGTCAAGCTAATCAACTACAGTATCTCATTGGAGAAAAAGGCAGAGAACTTTGGGCAACTTTGTCGAGTGCCAGCCCTTCAGCAAGGATCACAGTGAGTTCACTGATCAAGCAGTTTGACAAGTATTGCAGCTCAAAGGTAAACAAGACTGTGGATAGGTACCGATTCTTCATGAGGAACCAAGGATTGGATGAAAACGTGGACAGCTATGTAACAGACTTGAAAATTCTTGCTAGTAGTTGAACATTTGGGGACATTGGAGATTCATTGATTATAGATCAACTTGTGTGTGGTACAAATAGCTTAGCGCTGAGGGAGAGATTACTCAGAGAAGAGAAGCTGATTCTCATGCCGGCACATTTGTAGAGCTACAGAGCTGTCAAGGAGAATAGCAGAACACTGCAAGGACAGACAGCGGAGGAGGTACATGCACTAAAACAGGCAGATGAAAGACATAAAGACATTGAGATACTGTGCATGTTTTGTGGCAGAACACTCGAGAGGACTAAGAAAAAATCCCCAGCTTTTGGGAAAAAGTGTAAGACGTGTGTAAAAGAAAATCATTTTGCAGCTCAGTGCTGATCGAGGCAAGAGAACAGTAGGAAAACCAAGAAAGCGCATGCATTTACAGAGCAGACTAGTGACAGTGACTCTTGGATGTCAACTGTATAACAGATGTAAATAGAGAGGATGAAACTGTAAACCAGGTTAAAGACAGCCGGGCCGAACAGCTGGGGCCAGCAGCTCTTTGCAGGAATGAAGATGGGAAAAAGTTAGTTAACTTCCAGATAGACTGTGGAGCCACCTGTAATAGCATCTCCATTGATCTACTAAACCAAACACGCAGAACACACTAAGAAAGTGCTAGTGATGTAGAACAAGACCAAGTTTACTCCTCTGGGTACATGTAAAGTTAAAGTCAGAAACCCCAGAAACAACAAGCTGTACAGATTTGAGTTTCAAGTGGTTGACCAGAGTAGTAGAATCCCTTTACTGGGAAGAAAAGCCAGCGAGGCAATGAAGTTGATAAAAGTACAGTACGAGAACATTCTGGCTTTAGACAGCATAGTGAAGAGTGCCGAGCCCAGTGACAAAGGGAGAAAGTGGCAAACAGATGACCATGGACAAAATGAATTAAGAGTTTGAGGATGTGTTCACTGGAGATGGCTGGATGAGGGTAAATATAGAATAGAGATAGATGACAGAGTACCACCAATGAAACTACCAAAGCGCAGAGTGCCTGTAGCTACATTATGATGACACCTCTACAAGAGGAACTCAAAGATTTAGAGAGAAGAGGGATAATCACACCAGTGGAACGCAGCACTGACTGGATCAGTAGCATGGTCGCAGTGAGAAAACCTAATGGGAAGCTGAGGATCTGTATAGACCCAAACCTGAATCGGGCACTAAAGAGAAGTCACTATCCAGTCCCAACTATAGATGACATCCTACCGGAGATGTCTGTGATGTGAAGCGAGGCTTCTGGCACATCAAACTAGAAGAAGAGTCAAGCTACCTAACCACATTTGCCACCCCATTTGGTCGCTTCCGTTGGCTAAGGAATAAGCCCAGCACTGGAAGTGTTCCAAAGAAAGCTCATGCAGGTCCTGGAGGGTCCCCCAGGAGTCATAGCAGTGTTAATCACGGGGTAAGGAACAACACAAGAAGAGGCAGAAAAGGACCAGGACAAGAAAGTCAGACGCTTTCAAACCAGGTGCAGAGAGCGTAACTTCAAGCTGAATGCAGACAAATTCAAGCTCAGACAAAAAGAGGTACCCTACATAGGTCATCTACTCATGGCCAAGGGACTGAGGATTGACCCGGAGAAAGTTCAAGCAATCAGAGAGATGCCAAGGCCGAAAGGGGTACAGAGACTATTTGGGATGGTCAACTACTTCTGTGACTACCTTTCAGATGACTGTGAGATTCTGAGACAACTCACGTGCAAGGAGAACATGTGGGAATGGACAGACATCCAAGAAGGGACGTTTCAAAGACTGAAAAACAAAATTGCTAAAGCACCAGTCCTACAGTACTACAACAAGAAAGAGGAGTTGACGCTTCAGTGTGATGCATAGACACTGGACTGAGGGCCGCCCTGACAGAGAAAGGTAAACTGGTAGCATATGGTTTTGAAAAGGGCTATGCCCAAATAGAGAAAGAATGCTTAGCCATAGTGTTTGGGATGGAAAAGTTCCATCAGTCTACCTATGGTAGAGAGGTCACAATATAAAGCGACCACAAGCCTCTAGAGAATATAAACAGCAAGCCATTACTTAGAGTAAGAGACTGTAGAGAATGCTACTCAGGCTGCACTCAATATGACGTTACCGTGACCTATGTTCCAGGCAGGGATATGCTACTTGCAGACACACTGAGTAGAGTGTACTATGGGAGAGTGTGAGACAGATATAGAGATTGTGAACATGGTCAGCTACCTACCCATTTCAGCAGAGAGGTTGAGTGCCATCAGGGCTGCAACAAAAGATACAAAGTTACAGAGTGTGGTAAACAGGATACTGTCAGGGTGGCCAAGAGAATAAAGGACTTACCAAGTGACATCAGGCACTACCACACTTTCCAAGATAACCGAGTTTCCAGGACAGCATAGTGTTCGGAGGGTACAGGACCTGACGAACTCAGGGTGGACATCACTCACAGGATCCACTCCTCTCACGGAGAAGAAGGATGTCTGAGGTCAACAAGGGAGTGTGTATACTGGCTTGGAATAAACGAGGAGATCAAGACCTTCCCCAAATGTGACATCCAACAGGTGAGCCATAGATCATATGAGGTGATACTCACTCCAACACAAAACAAACCCACACCAACAGTAACTGTGGCAGCCATACCAACAGATGTTCCCAGCAGGGAACCAGGACACCAGGTCGGGTTAGAACCTATTTCCTGACAGACTATACTCAGTGATTAGAGTATGGACTATGAAAAAAAAATTATATATATATTTTTCTTGAACTTTGTTTGGTAGCCTCAGAGGGTCATAAATTTGGCTTTGACACCATATATTTTGGCCGAGATATGGCAAAGTAGGTGTTTTCATAGTTAGCTACGCAAATTTGTTTGTTCGTTATTTTTATTCTATAAAAATTATTTGAACAACTTTTTGTCAGGTCAGTCTGGAGATGCTATGTGCAGATCAATTGCACGGTCTAGGAGGAGTTCGAAAAACATGGTTTTCCATACATTTTTACGCATAAGAGTTTGATTCAGTTGAATCGAGCGAACACGTGGACATATGGTTTTTAAATGTCCAATGTATGGTTTGGGAGTTATAGAGCCAAACAAATTTTTTCTGCTTTAGCACCACCTAGTGAGTTTTATGCCGAGATTAATAATAGATAAGAATCCTTAAAAAAACAATAAGGTGCCACAGCCCTGCTGTGTGAAGCGCGTAGAACTTTGCTGCTACTGCGGTTCCTGCACCCTCGCTTGGACCCTTAATTATGTGCATAAAAAATATTCCCTATCAGTATAATGATAATGATAATTGGTCCATGAATTGACCCCTGTGGTACTCCACAAATGTAGTGGTAACTTTGTTTGGTACTCTCATAGTAAACACAAGTAAACAAGACTTCTATTTTAATGGCACATTAATGTGTTGTACATAAAACAATGATTGGAATATTTAAATAAAAATAGATGAGTCAGCTGTTATTCCAGGAAATATAAAGCTTGCTATTGTAGGTAATTTTTGAGATTGAAGCAACCCTACCCCTGCTGGTGCTGCTGCCTGGGAGACCCGACCACGGATAAGGAGATGAAGATGGATGGATTTCTTTTCCCCTGGCAAAAACGTTCACCATTCACCCTACATAAGATCTGTTTTGCTCTCCAAAAATATCTTTCTCTAGCTGCTAAACGTACCACAGTGTGCCCCCGTTAATCTCTAAATGTGTCCGTCTGCTGTTTGGAGTTGAGCATGTGGAGTACAGTGAATTTAAAAGAGCTTTTTTGCTCATAAACAGATGCCTGCTGCTACTGCTGGAAATTAAATTAATGAGAGCATTGAGACCAAATGAAAACATTCACAGAGCTGAGAAGAACTGTGGAGTCTGGAGATAATTCTCTGTGGGTTCTTCAGTAAGAGTGACACCTTTCATTTTACACATAGACCTTTTTTTAAGCTGTTAATATTAATTACGTAGTATATAGAGGTTAATAGTGCTGCTTCACATGCATGTCAGTATGATGAATTAGTACAGCTTGGATTGTTGGATTGAACAGTGTAAAGCTGAGCCTGACAAGCAGAGTCTGAGATGCCCACACATACAGAACCTAGAATAAACCCTTTGGATTTAGATGAACAATTAATACATCATTCAAACAAGAGTTAGAATGTGCTATGGACTTTCATTAATGTCCAAATACGACATTAAAAACACATCAAAGAGCCATGTTCCTTCATTACCATGAGCATGTGACACACTGTAGTTAATTTTGTCTCAATCACACACACACACACACACACACACACACACACACACACACACACACACATGAGGTTGAATAAGAAGAATGGCTTGAAGGAGTGTGAAAGGATCTCTAAGGTTAATTGGAGCAAAACATTTTTATTCAGATTTCATATTTTGTGTGAATTCGCTTCAGGCTGTTCCTCCATTTAATACTCCCTGCCGCGTTGCAGAAATTGTCATTTCATATATAGATGAGGAGTCAAGTGGAGGTTCTGCACAGGGCAGATGATGTCTGCTGTTCCCAAAAATGGCAATTGTTTGAAAAAGAGGCTTTAATGCATTTCTGCTGCCTCCACGACTTTTTGAGTCACCGCACATCATGCATTAGTACGATCTGCAGTAGAGTGTTTCATGGATTGCATAGTGTTTGGAAACCATTGTGTAATCACAGAAGGGTTTGAGAGGGCAGGCTGCACAGCAAGGAAACAAAGCAGCCTCATTAATCCCTGCTGATGAAAGGTTAGCCATCATTTCGCTGCAATAGAGATGCCTGAGCTGCTGTATCAGTTCACAGCACGAAGGCACTCACAACCTTGTAGAATCGGTATTAGACTATTTTCCTTGATTAATTCTTGAGGTTTCTGCTTTCTCTTTTCAGTCTCTTAAATTGTGTCATGACATTCACAAAGCCACCCAACAGCCTACTGAGAGATTTTGACACTATAGTGTAAACGCTTTCAGTAAGCACTCAAACCAACTGACTTGAGATACAAAGCAAAATCATAAATGTGACAGCAGATTATTTCCCATCATATTTTCCAAACTGTGCTAAGGCCTGCTCCACAGCAAATGAATGAAAAGTTCCTGACAAATCACAATCTGTCTGAACAGACATCCTAGTTATATTATACAATGACATGCAACCAAGGGCCATGGGTTGGAATTGAGTCTGCAGCAGCTGCGGCGATGACTTAGACTCTGTACATGGAGTGCATGGAGCTATTCAGGTGAGTTATTCAATTATTAATTTTTATTCAAGGTCTCTCAATGTGTTCAATATGTTTTGATTGACTCCTTATAGGCTGTGATTGCTCTATGAACAATCTAAGAAGAGATGGAGGGTTGGTTGGGGGTGGCTGTGGCTCAGGTGGTAGAACAATCGTCTAACAATTGGAAGGTCAGTGGTTCAATCCCCTCGGCATTCCCATGTAGAAGTGTCTTTGGGCAAGACACTGAACTCAGAATTTCTCCTGATGCTGTGCCATCAGTGTCTGAATGTTTATCTGATGAGCAGGTGGCACCTTGTGCGGCAGCCTCAGCCACAGTGTGTGAATAGCCAATGGTGAATGGTTCCTGTACTATGTAAAAGCACTTTGAGTCGTTAAAGGTCCAATGGCATGAACATTTCACATTATAAGGTTTTTTAACATTAATATGCGTTCCCCAGCCTGCCTATGGTGCCCCAGTGGCTAGAAATAGCAATAGGTGTAAACCGAGCCCTGGGTATCCTGCTTTGCTTTTGAGAAAGCTCAGATGGGCCGATCTGGAATCTTGCCACTTATGAGGTCATAAGGGGCCAGGTTAACTCCCCTTTCTCTGCTTTGCCTACCCAGAGAATTTGGCCCACACATCATGGCTTTCAAACAACAAAGTGTCACTTGGTCAAGGCTACACCCCCAGACTCCACCTTGCCCCCCCTCTCTCTCCTCCTCAAAAGCTACAGACTCAGAAATTACCCTGTCTCTCCTAGTTAGTTATGCTTTCCCAGTTATGCTGTAATAGTTTTAGATTGCTGGGGGACTTCCTTTGACACACTGAGCTCCTCTCTCCTCCATCTTTTTATCTTTCTATCTTTCCATTTGTGTGCATCCATGACCCAGAAATGCTTGTTACTAACCTAGCTCTGGGGAGTCATTCCCCGGAGTCCTTATGTTCTTTTCCCCCCAGCATGTTCCCTCGGATCAGGGAGGCTCCAACATCATGGTAGCAGCTGTAGCCATGGTCCCGCTACACGTCCTGTGATGCCGTGTTCATCCTGCTACGTCCTGCTGTGCCTTGTAATGCCGCACAATTCCCTGCTAAGCCATGAACTACTACAAAGAACTACTACAAACTGTTATCTTTTCTGTGGCTGTTATGGCCACTCTTCATTCTAACCCCAACCGGTCGTCAGACACCGCCCACCAAGAGCCTGGGTCTGTCCGAGGTTTCTTCCTAAAAGGAAGTTTTTCCTCGCCACTGTCGCACTCTTGCTTGCTCTGGAGGGAACTACTAGAAGTGTTTGGTCCTTGTAAATTCTGGAGTGTAGTCTAGACCTACTCTATCTGGTCTAAACCTACTCTATCTGTAAAGTGTCTTGAGATAACTCTTGTTATGAATTGATACTATAAATAAAATTGAATTGAATTGAATTGAATAGAAATGGCACAAAGCTCATTGTGGGACTGGCTCTAGTGTAATTCTGCACCAAGGCTGAATTTTGGGAAAGAGACTTCAGAGTTTATATATATATATATAAATATATATATATATATATATATATATATATATATATATATATATATATATATATATATATATATATATATATATATATATATATATATATATATATATATATATATATATATATATAGAGAGAGAGAGAGAGAGAGAGAGAGAGAGAGATGTATAGCTTTATTCGCCAGGTATGCTTACACATACAAAACAACCAAACAATATACACACACTAATATATACATAATCTAAACAGTAACTATATAGAGGCAATAGTGCAATGAGTGCAATGAAGAGTGCAAAGTATGCAAGAGTGAATTATGATAGTGTGGAGCATAGTGCAAATGATACAGGAATAAATTGTATTATGGTATTATATTACAACATGAACAGTATGAACAGCTCTGGAATAGGGAATGAGAATGATGAATAAATAATCAGTGAGATATGAGAATAAGAATGATGAGTAAATAGTAAATAATAAATAATAAGTGAGATATGAGAATGAAAATGATGAATAAATACTAAATAAGTGGAATAATAAGTGGAACCAGTAAACAGGTGCTGTTTAGAGACAGTGTTACTGGGTTATTGCACAGAATTGACCCTGACACTGTGGGTCAGTAGTCAGCTGTTCATCAGAGAGATGGCTTGTGGAAAGAAACTGATCCTGAATCTGTTGGTTTTGGCATACAGTGCTCTGTAGCGCCTACCAGAGGGAAGAAGCTGGAACAGGTTGTGTCCGGGGTGAGATGGGTCTGCAGTGATGGTTCCTGCCCGTTTCCTGACTCTGGAGGAGTCATGAACGGAGGGCAGGTTGGCACCAATGATCTTTTCTGCTGTCCTAACTGTCCGTTGGAGTCTGCTCCTGTCCTTTTTGGTGGCAGATCCAAACCAGACAGTGATGGACGTGCAGAGGACAGACTGAACGATGGCTGTGTAGAAGTGGACCAGCAGCTCCTTAGGCAGGTTGAGCTTCCTGAGCTGGCGCAGGAAGTACATCCTCTGCTGGGTCTTTTTGATGTTGGTGTCAGTGTTGGACTCCCACTTTAGGTCCTAGGCCAAGGCTGATGAGGTGCAATCATTGGTGTAGAAGGAGAAGAGCAGCAGGGAGAGCACATACCCCTGGGGGGCGCCAGTGCTGATAGTCCGTGTGCTGGATGTGATGTTCCTCAGCCTCACCTGCTGACTCCTGTCAGTCAGGAAGTTTGTGATCCACTGACAGGTGGAGGCTGGCACAGTGAGCTGGGAGAGGTTGGTGCTGAGGATGTCCAGGATGATGGTGTTGAACGCCGAGCTGAAGTCCACGAAGAGGATCACAAGGGGAGTCCGGGGGGTCCAGCAAGGGGACTGCAATGTCCTGCAGGTGGGCCAACACCAGTCTTTCAAGGGACTTCATAATTTCATGTCAGGGCGACAGGCCTGTAGTCATTTAGTCCAGAGATGGAGGGTTTTTTGGGATTATTGTGGAGCGTTTGAAGCAGGAGGGAAAAGGAGGAGGGGAAGCTTAAAGTGAGACCAACTCAACTTTGGAGAAATGCAACCCCACGTCGCGGCGCCATGGTCAAGCATGTAACCAGAGCTCAGGCTTTTCATTGTGCTTTGAGCTATGGTTTGAGGCAGTGTGAGAATCCTGTACAGTAAACAGGAAACATCACTGCCTTTATCGCTGCCACCAGAAAGTTTTAAAACAGTATTTGTGTAATAGCTGAATATTTCCTGCAACAACAAAGCACTCGCTATGTCTCGCTTGTCTCTTTTCTTTCTCTCTCTCCTGTAAAAAAAAGCTTCTTTCAAGTGCGGTCTGAAATGTCAAAATCTATAAACAATCTGACTCTGATCTGAATATTATAAGTCTTCTTGTGCTTTGTTGGATTGGTTTGAGAACAATCCCCTCCGCCGCACCACGCTGTGGCAAATTGCAGGATTGCGTTTTTTGGTGTGAATGCCGTGATGCCGCCGCGGTCTGACCCCCCAGCCGCCGCCGCCTGCTGATGACGATGCAGACCCCCAGCCGCCGCCGCCTGCCGATGACGACGGGCATCCCCAGCCGCCGCCTGCCAACGACGATGACGGGCATCCCAGCCACCGCCGCCTGCCGACGGGCATCCTCAGCCGCCGCCTGCCGACGATGATGTGGACCCCCAGCCTCGGCCACCTGCAGCCGCCGCAGAGCCCCAGCCTCCGCCAACGCCTGCCGCCGCCGCCGGGCATCCCCAGCCGCCGCCGCCGCCTGCCAACGATGACGACGGGCATCCCCAGCCACCGCCTGCCAACGACGACGACGGGCATCCCCAGCCACCGCCGCCTGCCGACGGGCATCCTCAGCCGCCGCCTGCCGACGATGATGTGGACCCCCAGCCTCGGCCGCCTGCAGCCGCCGCAGAGCCCCAGCCTCCGCCAACGCCTGCCGCCGCGGAGCCCCAGCTGCCACTGACGACTTTCTCGCGTCCCCTGTGCGCCCCCCAGTGGGCTTTCTCACTTCCTTCTTCCTTGTGTGCCCTCTCCCGGGCTCCCTTGCGCTTCCTAATCCCCTTCCTATGTCCCTCTTCTATCCCTATGTCGGTCTCTCCCCCTCTTTCTGTTTGTTAGTGTGTATGTGTTTCTGTCTCTGCCTGCCTGGCTCCTTGTGTTCCTCTTCTGTCCCTGTGTCTGTGCATTCTTTTTTGTCTTCCCGTCTCTGTCCTTCCTGTCCCGTCTCCCGGTGTGCCTCCCACGCTCTATCCCTCTTTTCCTGTGTCTGTCTTGCCCTCTGTGTCTCTGTCCCTTTCTCCCCATCTTTGTCATTCGGTCCCTGTGTTTGTTCGCGTTGCTCTCCTTTTGTTTGTCTGGCCCTCTGTTCCTCTTCGTGTCTCTCTGTCTGTCTGTCTCTCTCTGTCTGTCTGTCTCTTGTTGCCCCTCACTTCTGGTCTGCCTGTGTCCCTAGTTCCCCAGCTCCTCGGTCCCCCCTCTTCGCTCGTCCCGTTTCTCTCCCTCCTTTCGTCCTTCACACCTGTCTCCGTCACTGTCTCTTGCTTTCTATGTCTTTGTCTCTTTTACCTCCCTCTCTGGTTGTCCTGCTCTGGGCCCCTTTACCGTCCTGTGTCTCTCTTGCTTTATCTCCCTTGTCTTGTCCCCTCCTCGAACATCTCGTCCCTCTCCTCGGCCTAGTCTCACCTCTCATTCCGTCCCCCTTTTTGTTGCCTCGTCTCTGTCCTCTCCCCGTCTCTTGTCTCCCTCACTCTGTCCCTGTTTTTCTGTCTCTCCCTCTTTCTGTGTCAGTCTATCCAGCTCTATATCCCTGTCCCTTTTTCTCACTCAGTTTGTGTGTGGGTATTTTTGTCACTCCCTTTCCATTTGTGTGGGCCTTACGCTCTGTCTGTCTCTCTCGCTGTTAGTTTTTTCCTCTCCCTCTGTCTGTTGGGATTCCTGTCTCCCTCGTACCCTTTCCCTGGGTCTTTACTCATGCCTGGTCCTTGTATCCTGGTTCCTCCTGCCCTTCTCTCGTCTCCCTTTCCCATTCCATTTCCTTCCTTCATTTCATCCTGCCGCCTCTCGTTTTATTCCTCCCTCTCTCGCGTTGTCATTTTGTTTTCTTGTTTTTACGTTTCCTTGTCTGTTTGTCTTGTCTCCTCTCTTTTTTTCCTCCTTTGTCCCTGACCTGTCTCCTCGCTCCCTTATGCCTTTGTTTCCCTGTGCTCCTTGGTCCCGTTCTTCGCCCTCCTCTTTGCCTTCCTTTCTTCCCCTCTTTTCATCTTGTCTCTTGCCTTGTTTTCCTAGCCCCCTTAGTCCCGTAACCCCTTTTTTGTCCCATCTCCTTCCTTCGTCTTCCTCTCTCGTCCCCTCCTTCGTCTTCCTCTCTCGTCTCCTCCTTTGTCTCCCTCTCTTGTCTCCTCGCTTCGCCTTGTTTCCTTTGTCTGTCCCCCTCTCTCGTCTCCTCTTTCGTCCCCCTCTCTCGTCTCCTCCTTAGTCTCCCTCTCTCGCCTCCTCCTTCATCCCTTTTTCTCGTCCTCTCCGTTGTTTCCTCACCTGTCTCCTGTCCCTCTTTTGTTCCCTTTCCTGTTTCTTCCGGCTCTCCTTGGTCCCCTGTGCTCCTCGGTCTCCTCTGTCTTTTTCCCTAGTACCCTTAGGCCCCCGCTTCCCTGTGCCCTAGTTCCCCTGGTTCCCAGCCCCCAGTTCTTTCTCTTCCGGTGTCTTTTCGCCCTTCTGGGTTGTTTTTGGTTTTTGTGGGGTTTTTTTGTTGACATCTGGTATCTGTCTTTGCGGGGGGGTTCTGTTGTGGGTTGGGGTTTTACTTGGGGTTATTTTGCATCCTTGTATCTATTTCTTGGTTTTCTCCCCAGTCCTGTGTAGTTCTCTGTAAGTGTCTGTTTGTCCCACTTGCTGTTTTATTTTGGTAGTTTAGTTTCCTGTCTTGTCTAGCTTTGCTTTGTTTGTCTGATTGTCCTGCCCCACCCTGATGTGATTCACCTGATGTCTCACCTGTTCCCCATTACCTTGTTACCTCATGTATTTAACCCCTGTGTTCCTTTTGTCTTGTGCTGGATCATTTTGTCTTGTCAGCTTCCCCAGTCAGCGTGTTCCTGCTCTCCTCTCCGTGTCTCCCAGTGTATGCTCCTGCCGTGCGCAGCTCCCGTAAGTCCCTGTGAGTTTCTCCCTCTCCTGAGTTCAGCCTTCCCTATTTTCCCGCGGGGTTTTTGTGTTTGGACTTTTCCCTCTCCTTCCGTTTTTGTGTGGATCTCGGCTTGGACTTTCCCTTCCCCCGTGCCAGTTTGGAGTTACAGTATGTTTGGATTTTGCCTTTCTTGCCCCCTGTTTACTACCTGAGTTTAATAAAGACCCCGTGTGTAACTGTTGATTCCTGCCTCCACGTCTCTGCATTTGGGTCCTCCATCCTTCCCCACCATAACACCGTAACAGTCTGCCTGCTCCCTTTTTGCCTTTGCTGACTTATCTGCCCCATCTTCCTGAATTTTGCTCAGATTAATTGATTGTATTTTATACATTAAAATACAGTACTAAAATGAATCTGGTGTTGCAATGTAGTCACATGACTTACTGTATTTCCACTGCGGTCCTGTCTAGGCTAGAAGGCAGGCAGGAAAAGGGGAGGACATGTACTTGTTACATATATCAGATTTTTACACTACTACACCTAATGAAAACAAAATAAGAATGTTCTCCCTACATGTAGCTTGGATTGTTTCAGATTAGCTACACTAACCCTCATATTCAAGCCATGACAGTCCTGAACATACTTAAAATACCTCGTAAAATAATCTTGACATAGACCTTGTAAAATCTGTTGCTTTTTTAACCTTATAGTGTGTTCTTTTAGTTATACCACTTTACCAGTTTATGCAGGTATAATAATAGTGTATTATTATACAAAAGGAGCTTTACACACAACCTTATCAGAGCTGAATATTAGATGACTGCAGTGTCATACAATTTATGTAGTCTTGATTTTGGTGTTTACAGTCGTAATTTATATTTGATAAAAAGTTGTAAATCTGGTTCTTCAAGTTATTGAATATAGTCAACTTTAATGAAATAAAACATAATTTCCAACAAAAATTATGGCTAATGAAAATGCTGAGTGGCTAAATTTGGAAGAAAAAAAACACTAGCTACAGTTGTTTGTGAGAAAAAAAGCTAATGTCAAGCCCTGATTGTCAATATAGGGACAGTCACTTAATGCACATATAATCTTGTCTCAATAAATTAATATTGTGCTGACTGGAGAACTAGGGTGCTTTTCATTATTTTTTCCAAGCCTAGGCACCTAGGCTACAACAAACCTTTACAGTTTTTGGCGGGATATTTCTTTATGTAATGGACTTAATTAACTTAATTAACTTAACGTCTCCCCACTAACTGACACTGGCATGACCACTCCTGACCACTCCTTCCTGTAAAATATAGAATAGAATTTAAAATCCTTCTTCTCACCTACAAAGCTCTTCATGGTCAGGCACCATCTTATCTTAAAGAGCTCATAGTACCTTACAACCCTGCAAGAGCACTGCGCTCCCAGAATGCAGGGTTACTTGTGGTTCCTAGAGTCTCTAAAAGTAGAACGGGAGCCAGAGCGTTCAGCTATCAGGCTCCTCTCCTGTGGAACCAGGTTCCAGTTTGGGTTCAGGAGGCAGACACAGTCTCCACATTTAGAGTAGACTTAAGACTTTCCTCTTTGATCAAGCGTATAGTTAGGGCATAGAATTGAATATTGTCCGCTAACCCGGCCTACCTGCTTCTCGTCATAGTTGTCAGATCTATCTATCATATAATCAATAATATAATAAAACTGGGGAGGCAGGGCATACAACCCGATCCGGCTGGGAGAGTCTAGCCCGATCCGGCAGCTCTCTTTACCCTGTCTCTCCTAGTTAGTCATGCTGTCCTAGTTAGTTATGCTCTCCCAGTTATGCTGTAACAGTTTTAGATTGCTGGGGAATTCCTCTGACACACTGAGCTCCTCTCTCCTCTATCTTTTATCTTTCTATCTTTCCATTTGTGTGCATCTATGTCCCAGAAATGCTTGTTACTAACCTAGCTCTGGGAGTCATTCCCGGATCCTTATGTTCTTTTCCCCAGCATGTTCCCTCGGATCAGGAAGGCTCCAACATCATGGTAGCAGCTGTAGCCATGGTCCCTTCACGTCCTGTGATGCCGTGTTCATCCTGCTACGTCCTGCTGTGCCTTGTAATGCCGCACAATTCCCTGCTATGCCATGAACTACTACAAAGAACTACTACAAACTGTTATCTTTTCTGTGGCTGTTATTGCCACTCTTCATTCTAACCCCAACCGGTCGTCAGACACCGCTAATGTCAAGCCTGGGTCTGTCCGAGGTTTCTTCCTAAAGGAAGTTTTCCTCGCCACTGTCGCACTGTTGCTTGCTCTGGAGGGAACTACTAGAACTGTTGGGTCCTTGTAAATTCTGGAGTGTAGTCTAGACCTACTCTATCTGGTCTAGACCTACTCTATCTGTAAAGTGTCTTGAGATAACTCTTGTTATGAATTGATACTATAAATAAAATTGAATTGAATTGAAATTGAATTAAATGATACTCAGAACCTAAATTAAATGTGAGCACAGACTGTAGTTTACAGGAAAATCCTACGGGGTAACAGGTGCAGTTGTGGTGACAAGGGCTGTTCCCAGGGCCATGTTTAGAGAGCAGCAGAACTACTTTGTTTTCCATATAGATTTATTACACTAGAGATATAATAAATCTTTGTTGCTTTTCTGGGCCATCTACTGTACATGCTCTGATAATAAAAGAGCGCTGCTGTGAAATAGCAGGTAGCTCGTATTAGTTGACCATACAAATCAGTAATGATATAAATCTCATGTTCCATTTTAAGTGCTCTTTAATAAGACCACTTAAAATGATTTGCATCCATATTCCCAAATTGCAGGCATGCGGAATATGGGATGATTTGAAATTGGCCAACTGATTTTTTTTCCGACTCAATGTCACATGCTGACAATGTGATAATATGGGAAAAATGGGGAATCTTAACGATACACTATGTTTTTAGAGTTAAAGAAAGATCACTCAAGTCGCTCATCTAGGTACAGCTTGCGGTGGCAGCAGGGTAGTCACTTTCTCAACCTCCTACTGGGGGATACCAAGACATTTTCAGATCAGATGCCTAAAGTCGCGCTTCTTTTTGACACAAAGTACTGGCGGTTATACACTGACCTCCTTCTGGAATGTCTGAGCTGTTTGAACTCTTTTTCCCTTTACCCTAACGATGAGCACGGCCACCCAGCTAAAGAAATGTCAAGGATTTTCCGATGCTGAAGAAATGAATCATAAGGAGATGGTGCAATAATAAGATCTTATTCTATCAAAAAAATCTGACTTAAAGGAGAATTCCGGTCGATTCCAACACGTAGCTCTGTTGTTTGTAGATTAGGAGTGCTGTCAGTAGAGAGAAAAATCAAACCATCGGTGCTGCCTACGCCATGTTATCCTCCTGCTAGTATTAGCACCCAACAGGCTCAAACAGGGCAAGTTATAAACGTGTTTTTAGCCTCTTAACATGTTCAAAATGCCTAACCATTTCCAATGCATCCCATTTAAGATATCCAAACCTTTTTTGATGACCTAAATACATTTTTCCGTAGCTTTTTTTGGAAAGGTAAACGCACCAGAGTCAAACTATCAAGGTTAAAGGAGGTTTAAATCTTCCCAACTTTAGCTGCGATTATCTTGCAACTCAATTTCGTTCAGTATGGTGCTGGCTACATGGGGACATGTGTGGCAAGATGGCTTCGTATTCAACAACACCAATTAAAACATGTCCCGCTGAAGTCTCTTCCGTTCCTAACCCCTAACAAAACACTCTTAAACAATAATAAGAACCCTATCATTTTTAGCTATTTCTCTGTATGGCGTGAAGCTCATGCTGTCATCGGCCTAAGGCTGAATCCCATTTCTCCATCTTACCCCTACCACTTACCCCTTACCCCTACCCCTTGGTCCTAGAAACCAAGTATGAAAACATACCCCTATGAAATGGGACACCACTTGGTGACATCACCATACAGTATTGATCACAAACTTCCAAGATGGCATCTCTGTTGATTGTGTGGGTTTTGACAACAAATGACACAAATGTGTCATGCATTTATATATTTTATAGTTATTTTATGTTCACTATGGTGGTGCAGAGGCAGATGTTATCTGTGTAATACTTAGGTCTGTTTGAAATACATATGTGTACACACACACACATGGTGTATATCTGTTTCAGTTATTACCGTTTTGAATGTCATTGATGTTCAGAAAAACATTGTGTTAACAAAATTCTGTCTTTATTGCCCAATAAATTAAACATAACAGGCAAAAACATTACATTAAATATATTATATTACAGAACCATTATCAACTATTAGAACATAACTTACATGTCACACACATAAAAAGGCATTTAAATGTATAAAACAAAAAAAAAGACACAAGACCACAAACAAACAAATTAACTACAGCTGTTCTGATATTCCAGACCAGTCTGATGCCTGTTGGCCAGTAACCCCCCCCTTCACAAATCATCAGTGTCCCTATCATAACCAACAACAATATACAAGTGCATGAACAGGAATTAATTACAAATGATTACAATAATACAGTACCAATGCAATAATGAATGGGTACAACATGAACACATGATTTAAGAAACTTCTGCTCGTTTTGTTGTTCAAATCAAATCAACGTTAACGTTAATTAGCGATTAGCGTTAGCACAAGCTTAAAGTTTCAATTAAGAAAAGTACATATCTACAGGACTTTATGTGTCTCTCTCTCTGGTCGATGCGGCAGCCATTGTTGCTTGTGTGTTTACAAGTGAGCTCGCGTCCTCACTTGCTTTCAAGGGGTATACACCCCTCGATCTTACCCCTACCCCTCGGTCAACATAAGTAATGGACTAGCACTAGGTCCTGCGTGAACGCGCAAAAAGAAAGGGTAAGGGGTAGAGGTAAGATAAAGAAATGGGATTCAGCCTAAACATCTCTGTTTCTAAAACTCCTCTGTGTGATAATCCCAGCATTTCTCATCAGATCACAGATGGAATAATGAACAATTGGGTAAGTAAGGGCGTAAAAACGTATGTAACCCTTGTCCCAACATACAAACATAATTTATTTAAATATTTTCAAATTAGACACTGCATCTGCAGTAACTGTTCAGACTTTCCTCCGATCCCCCCAGAATCCCTGTTTGAAATGTGAGAAACACTATTAAGGGGTTTATAGCTGCTATTTATGGTGTTTTAAATAATAAACTTACCATATATAATAAGATTAATACAGGAATTAGATCTTGACATAAGATACAACGACAACGTGGTCAAAAGTTTTGAGAATATATACATTTTTACAAAGTACTGCCTCAATTTTTATGATGGCAATTTGCATGTACTCCGGAATGTTATGTAGAGTGATCAGATGAATTGTAATTAATTGCAAAGTCCCTCCTTTCAATAAAAATTAACTTAATCTTAAAAAACATTTCCACTGCATTTTAGCCCTGCCACTACAGGACCAGCTGACATCATGTCAGTGAGAGTGTTGATGAGGACCAGGCTTGAGATCACTGGTTGAGTTAGAATAACAAACTGGAAGCTTTGAAAGGAAATCATTGTTCTTCCTCTGTTAACCATGGTTACCTGCAAAGAAACACGCACTGTCATCATTTATTTGCACAAAAAAAGGGCTTCAAAGGAAAAGATATTGCTGCTAGTAAGGTTGCACCTAAATCAACCATTTATCGAATCATCAAGAACTTCAAGGAGAGAGGTTCAGTTGTTATGAAGAAGGCTTCATGGAGTCCAAGAAAGTCCAGCAAGCGCCAGTACCATCTCCTAAAGTTGATTCAACTGTGGGATCGGGGCACCTCCAGTGCAGAGCTTGCTCAGGAATTGCAGCAGGCAGGTGTGAGTGCATCTGCACGTACACCTGTCTGCACGAGGCGAAGACTTTTGGAGGATGGCCTAGTGTCAAGAAGGGCAGCAAAGAAGCCATTTTTCTCCAGGAAAAATATCAGGGACAGATTATTATTCTGCAAAAGGTACAAGGATTGGACTGCTGAGGACTGGGGCAAAGTAATTTTCTCAGATGAATCCCCTTTCCGATTGTTTGGGGCACCCGGAAAAAAGCTTGTCCGGAGAAGACAAGGTGAGCGCTACCATCAGTCCTGTGTCATGCCAACAGTAAAGCATCCTGATACCATTCATGTGTGGGGTTGCTTCTCAGCCAAGGGAGTGGGCTCACTCACAATTTTGCCTAAAAACAGCGCCATGAATAAAGAATGGTACAAAACATCCTCAACTTCTCCCATCCATCCAAAGCCAGATGAACAATGCTTTTTCCAGCAGGATGGAGCAGTTTACCATAAGAATTGATTATGCAAGAATTGACAGCCATTAGTCAGGATGTGGCTTGAAATAGAAGGGTCAACACTGCAAATAGACTCTTTGCATAAACTGAATGTAATTGTCAAAAGCCTTTGACACTTATGAAATGCTTGTGTTTATACTTCAGTATACCGTAGTAACATCTGACAAAAATATCTACAAACACTGAATCTTTTTTGTGATAACCAATCATTCTAACCCCAACCGGTCGTCAGACACCGCCTACCAAGAGCCTGGGTCTGTCCCAGGTTTAATCCTAAAAGGAAGTTTTTCCTCGCCACTGTCGCACTGTTGCTTGCTCTGGAGGAAACTACTAGAACTGTTGGGTCAATGTAAATTCTGGAGTGTAGTCTAGACCTACTCTATCTGGTCTAGACCTACTCTAGCTGTAAAGTGTCTCAAGATAACTCTTGTTATGAATTGATACTATAAATAAAATTGAATTGAATTGTGTCATTCTCAAAACTTTTGACCACAACTGTAATATCCTTGAAATCTCCCAATCAGTACTAGTCTCAACGAAAGACAAATACAGTTTAATATATTCAATAGAACCTATTATACTCCACATAGACTGCATAAAATACACCATAACCCCTCTCCAAACTGTCAGAGATGTAAAACCTGTGAGGGGGACTCACATGCTCGGGAAATGTCCTAGCTTGGAAACCTATTAGAAAAACATAATAAATATAGCTTAAAAAACTACAAATGTCAAGATTCCGTCTGACACAAGGATATGGATTCTTGGAGATATACAAACTCTAGATGCAAGCTTTGATAAAACATATTTTATATTACTTGTGGGTACAGTGGGTAAAAAGGTTTGCAGAATTGGAAATCTGAATTTCTTTCATCGCAGAGACAATGGTTGAGTGAATTAACATCCTACAGCACACCTGGAAAAAATCGTATTCATTGTGAGGAGGAACCCAGAGAAGTACGATAAGCTATGGAGTTCTTTCTTGGCCTTATTACTCATTACCTAAGTGTAACTAGTAAATCTGTATATACTTGCTCCCATTTGATAGTTTGTCTACCAAGCTTCTATGATTTTATGATTATTTGGGACCTCTTACAGCACTTGAATGTACTCTACTTTGCTTTTCAGATGTAACCAAGGTTGAACTCAGGCAATAATCTATTTTTTTATTTATAGTACATTCAATTTACATTCATTCAATGCGTTTCTTTATTTTCATGACTATTTACATTGAAGATTATCACTGAAGGCATCAAAACTATGAATGAACACATGTGAAATTATGTACTTAACAAAAAAATTTTAAATAACTGAAAACATGTCTTATATTACTAGTTTTTTCAAAGTAGCCAATAGTAGCCAAAGTAGACGTTTACCATAAATTATTATTTATAATTTATGGTATAAGGAGTTGAGGAGTGAGGAGTTGTAGAGTATAATGGCATGAGGGACAAAGGAATCCTTGAGTCTGCTGGTCTTTAAAAAAAAGTGCCTACCCATGTGAAGTGATACCTTCCAAGTAAACACTGTGAATCTGACTGCTGTAGATGGGAAAGAAATGCATAAAATTTGTGCTAATCCAGCTGTGTTTAGTTCCGGTGTTGATATTGCAAGGAGTGCTTCGGGACTGTCTACAAACTTAATGTAACTGTGCCTGTTACTGTCAATGTCTGAATGATCTGTCAGCCTTCCAGCTCTAAAGGACTTGTAACGTATTTGCTGGACTTACAGCTGCAAAGAGAATGATTTCAACCCGTTGGAAACCACCTCACAACCTGTGTATGCGCACATGGACCTTTTTCTACTTAGATGTGGTCTTTATGGAACTCTCCACGGCATGCATACGCGGGGTGCCTGAAAAGACTCAGAGCTGTGCTGACCTCTAACTTGTGCAGGTGTTTGGTCCCTTGTCTTGTGTTTGTGTGTGTGTGTGTGTGTGTGTGTGTGTGTGTGTGTGTGTGTGTGTGTGTGTGTCTGCATGTGCTGTTTTGTCTCCCTCCCTCCCAATTTCCCTCTCTGTGTTGTTTTGCACTGGGCCGCCTTTGTCCCAGTATATTGTTTGTAAATGTTTATAATTTTTGTAAAAATAAATATTTTACAGATAGAGTAGATTTAGACCACACACTATAATTTACAAAGACCCCAAAAAAAAAAAAAAAAAATCCCTTTTAGGAAGAAACCTCGGACAGACCCAGGCTCTTGATAGGCGGTGTCTGAGGATGCCGGTTGGGGTGTGTAGTCACAATACTCTAGACTCTAGGAACCGCATTTTGGAAGCACAGTGCTCTAAACAATAAGGTACTATGAGCTCTTCAAGATATGATGGTGATTGACCATTTGGACCTTTGTAGGTCAGGAGAAGAATTTTACAGGAAGCTGATGTGCCAAATGCATTTATTCCTGTAGTAGTCTTTTTGTATAGCATATATAGGCTAGTCATCTTCATTTCAGTCTTGTCATTAAGAGGCCAACCTTACGTTTTCTTTATTTCTGCTTCTTTTTGGCAAGTGTTCATACCTAAACATTTGCTAATGGCTACTTGAAAGCAAGTTATTTTAATTGTAAATCACTAGGGCTGGAACGATATGGAAAATAAAACCGAAATCGCGACACTCAGCTGCATGAATCTGTGTCGCGGAGCAAAAAGGCAGAATCGCGAACCCCCTCCAGTTATCCTTTCCATCCAGATCTAGTGCTACCACATCTTTAAATTACTATTAATATCAGTCCTTTTGGTTTAGCTAACTGTAACGACGGCTAAAAGCGAAAGGGGGCACTGGTAACGCTAACAACAGTTCAGTAAACGTCCATTAGCGTGCTTAGCTGCAAAGTGGGATGTAATAAATGACAAAAATAATGCCATGTGGCAGAAAATAAGTTGTATTGCATTTGCTAAGAACCCCCAAAAAAAAAAAAAAAAGAATCAAGGTTTGTATCAAAAATCGTGATATGAACCGAACCCTGGGTTTGGTGTATCACATATTTTACAGCCTTTTAAATAACGCAAGCTTAGAAGCCACAATTATCAATAAGAACTTTGTTACCATTTGATTTGCGTGTCACGGGACTCAAAGGACCCAAAAGCACGACTGGAATCAGATGTAAAAGGTAATTGAGTTTATTGAACAAAGGTACAATGCAGGTGAAGGTACAAAAACGGCAGGCAAAGAAAGTGGTCAAAAACACAGGGAAGAGACACTAATAATAACACTGGAGAGTGAGACACGATGTACTACAACAATCTAAGACACAAGGTAAGTATATATACACTGAGGTGGGTGGAGACAATTACACAGATGGCACACATTAGGGAAGGGAAGGTAATCACATAGCCGGGAAGGCAAACAAAGACGGAAAGATAAGAAGTTACCTGTAACAGAAACAGACGGTGAGTATTTCAAAATAAAACAGTAAGTCAACACAAACAAAACTAACATGAACTAAGAGAGCTGGACCTGACATTGTGTAAGGAACTTTGTTAAAATTTTCTATCAGAGATCACATCAGGCAGCAGGCAGACCAACCAAGAAGATGTGGGAGAGGGAGCAGAGGGAGAGGAGCCTTCAGTCTCTTTGTGGAGGAAACACTACGTGTGCTAAGGCTTCAAACAGCCAAGGTTGCGACCGAGTGTGTACTGATTATATTTTGCTGATATACTCAATTAACACTTACAATAACCTTTTTCTTAGTTTTTCATTTGTGTACTTGTAGTTTCTAAGTCCATTTTATGTCAATATATCCTACTACAGTATACTGTTCTGTAATGTAATTTGTGTCTACATTGTTTTACTGTAATTATATTTTAAAATGCACATAACACATAAAAATACTTTTTAAATTGGTGTTGGTGATGGCGCAGTCGCGCAAGTCGCTTTGGATAAAATAAGGTTGAGACTTTTATGCTTTATTTTTAGTCCAAAATAAAACTTTTTTACAAATCACATATCTACATAATGGATATCTGAGCATAGTTTTCTGGGGCTCCAGTGGTAGAAGCTCTGGTAGAATTAGCTGAAACTCAGTGCCAGTCATTTTTTTAATTCCATCACAGGTCAGGATTAGATTTTCATCACCAACAATACACAAACATACTTGAGTAATTGTATTATGTACTGTATATATTTCACCTATTCATTTTCACCTAAGGCAAGCTGTATTTCTTTGCTGGCTTGTGTTTGACTAACACTTCTGAGGGTGGTGCAGGAATCTCACACATAACTCCTAGACGCCTGGGATCATCTGGTCTCCTGAGCTCATTGTCTGGACAGCCTTTTCTGCAGGACAGCTCTTTGGGCTGGGATGTGGCTGTAGTCCTTCACTTCCTTGACTTATTATTGTAAAGCTTGAATTACCTTAATAGATGATAAATGAATAAAGCCTTTGCACTCTGGAAATCTTTTTTTTTTCTTTCATAATCACTATTGGAAGACTTAGTTAGCTGGAATATTATTGATCACACTTTCTAAATTCATACCGCCGATGTTTCAAATACAATTTGGCTTCATGTTGAACTTACTTAAAGGATCCATCTGCTTTCCCCTTGGGTAATTTGCCTTCATCAGCCATGCACACCACATCAAACAATAATGATCGCTAAGCAAAGTATTTGTCAAGGGCCTGGTGTGTTAGTTACAGTACATAGTTTGGACAGTAGTTACATTATGGATTAATTCTAAATATTGTTCAAATTTACAGCGTTAACATATACAAAAATATGTCAGTTATCAGATGGAACACGTACTGTATGTGTCAAGCACTAGATAGAATACATTATATGCACAGCTTTTACATTGTTCAACTTAACCAATACCCTTGCATTACATTTTATCAGACCAATAACAACCACTGCAATTTGTAGTTAGTAGGTAGTAGTTTAGATAATAATTTGTCATAATAGACCATACTGCTACGTTACTGACCTACCAGGGACAGCAGTTTTAGCTCTGCCTGGGCATGTCCCACAATGTTTCATTGTTCTTCAGAGAGAAGACAATAATTAATAAAGCTCCAATGAGTAAGGCCTCACTAAGCCTACGTGATTCCCATTAGCAAATTAGTTCTAACGTAAGCCAGGAAGCCAGTGTTACTTGGCTTGGCTAACATTTGTTTAAGATAACGTTAGCAGTTAGCTAACGGTAAATTCTAACTTACAGAGCTTTACTAGCAACTTAATACAGCAAAACAAACGTCTCTTAACCATGCTAGCAATGTACACACAGACAATATATAATACTTCCACTTCATTAATCCGCTGGGAGCGCAACTGCAAACGTGATGGAGAGAGCAAAAGACTGATCATTGAGAAAGAAGCAGAGAGAACTGTAAAGAAAAGGTAATATCTCATGCACAAAACAAGGCAAATCTTACTATTTTAACTCCTCAAAACGTTGTCTACTAGCAATGGAACTTCGGACGGATGTGCACTTTGCTGATATTTTTTGCATTAAAGACACTATACAATGTGATCCAAAAAAAGTAAATGCTTTTTTCCTTCCTTCTATCAAAATATATATGAAATGGAAAGTAATTTTGATTTACATGTCTGCGATAATTTCTTAAAGGGCGTTAAACTATCCCGCCTTAGTACTGTACTTTACTCCATACAGCTAGATGGCCCTGTCACATTGCAGGAGTGTGAGGCAGCTGTTAGGAACATGTGTAAAGGTAGATCACTAAGGCCGGACAGAATTCCACCTGAATTTTACCTTACCTTTTGGCCACTGATCGGCGCGCTGCTATTGGGCATGATCCATTATTTAATCAGTGTGGGATCATTTTCCAGGGATGTTAATTCTGCATTAATTTCACTGCCTCTTAAAAAAAGTAAAGAATCCAGTTGAGTGCTCCAGCTAAAGGCCTCTTTCGCTTTTAAATGCAGATTTAAAGATTTACACAAAATTACTGGCCTGGTGGCTTCAAGGCCATATGACAGAACTGGTTCATAGTGATCAGACAGGGATTATAAAATCTAGACTTGCTACTGACAATGTTATAGATGGTGCTCAGGGTTTAAGTTCCCCTGCTGCTAACCTTTCACTAGATGCAATGAAAGCCTTTGACCACCTGGAGCGGCCATTTCTGTGGTCGGTGTTAGAGTTCATGGGGGTTGGCTTGCCGTTAATATCATTAAGGTGCTCTATAATAACCCAACAGCTGTAATACTTACAGGCAAAACCAGCTCTCCTCCCCATGCTGTCTCGAGAGGATCAAGACAAGGCTGCCGTCTTAGGCCTCTACTATTTGCCCTTCTCTTGAAAAAGTGGCGCAAGCCCACAATCTCTCTAATTTTAATTAGAGTAACACACCATCACGTCTCACTGTATGCTGATGATGTTTTATTGTATATAAACAACCCCAGTGCAATGTATCCCACATGTTTTGTCAACCTTTGAACATAACGGCAAGCTTTCTGGTTTTAAAATAAATTGGCAGAAATCAGGCCATGTATAATGCTCTCATCCCTGCATCTATTCCAATCACTAAAAACTTCACTTATCTGGGCATAAATATCTCTTCCTCCATACAGACAATAATTAAAAACAATTTTTGCAACTTAAAGTTGTGGAGGATCTGGACAGGTGGTCTAACCTGGCAAATTCACTTTGTGGCAGAGTAGCCATAATTAAAATAAATATTCTGCACAGAGTCAATTTTGTTAGATCAATGCTCCCCCTTCCCCTGCCCCCTCAAATTACAGTCAGCAATAACCTCCCAAACGTCAAGTTCTATGAGTGGGCCTTCACACTTAGACCTCTCCTCTTCAATCTGATGCTCAAGTGTCTTGGCGAGCTTTTGGAGGAGCGAATGATAGCTCCATACTCTTTTACTAACATTCTGTGTTCTAAAATGTCACCCCATCACTGCCGTTTGAGATTTGGTCCTATGATTTCATATTTGCAATTATGGAGAAGGGTGGAGAAATCAGTGTTCATATAGCCACATGTCTGTAGTTATTTTCATCACCTTTATTATACACTAGACACTTACACCCTAACAAAAGGATTGCAGCCACTGTTCAGACCTTCATTATACATCTCTGTGAGGACATGTGTTACATCTTCAACATTTAACGGATGAAACTCTTAGACAGAGCATCAGGGCCGGGGCTTTTACAACATTAAGTTGTTTGATGGCCTGCAAAACTTCATCCTTTCTTATGTTTCCCACAAGCTCTGAAAAGTTCAGAGAGCTGTACGAGGGAAGTTTAAAATGTTTTCACATTATCCGCGCATAATTCTCTGATCACTTGACTTTTCTGTTTTTCATCAAAAACTATAACATATTTGATACATTTACTTTGAACTTGCTGTTGTTCAGCTTCAAGGGTGTATATTAAATTACTTCAATTATCTGTATTTGTTTGTTTTTTTTGTGTAATATTTCATGATTAAAGTTATCTATATGTGCTTTTAATTCCAACATGATTCCACCATCAGAGTTTGATATTTTCTTCTGTTTTAAGTTAACATATCGTTCCATCAAAGCATAATATTTTATATTTTCAAATCTTATTTATTTCTCTACATTTGAATCTGAAGAAACCTTTTAATCTTTGTTTTAATAATTCACACAATTCAATATTAGATTTAGTTAGACATTTTAATTGTAAGAGTTTATGAATTTCTTGTTTTAATTCTATTAATAAATCTTCAGCCCCTGGTTTCTGAGGACTCAGAAGATGAAGGTTTCAACTATAAGATGATCAGAGAAATCATTTAATACAGTACCATAATGAATAATTTTACAGTGATTAGAAACATATTCGGTCTATTTGGGTCTTTGCCTTGTGATCAAAGCGGGTGAATTGGACCCCGACAGGATAAATATTGCGACACACATCTATTAATTTGGCTTCGTCACATATTTCTTTTAAAAGCTTACCTTCAGTCCCTAATTTAAAAACATTGCAACTATGTCATTTTTGTTAGTAATTGTAATACAAATCACCACACAGAATACGTTTGTAGCTAACTGTCAAAAGCTCTCTAAGTCTTTTAAATACGTTTTTTTTAAGTCTATCCAGAGCAGTGTACACATATGACACAATATTTTTCACCCGTATAATAACAATTAATCAAAAGTAATCTACCTGGAATTAGATATCTTCTTCATATTACAACATCATCATTCATTTTTAAAAATTTACCAAAGCCATCGGCTTTACTTTCCTCAATAGATATTATACTCTGTCCTTTGTTCCACCTATTACAAACGTCAGCGACATCGTTATAAGTGCTCAGTCTGAGCTCCTGTAAAATGGCCTTTGCATGCCCCTCTCACACCACATCCATTTCACAAATTGTTCACTCTGCTGGGAGTACAAGGAGTTTTGTATCGACACTCTACTGGTTTTTGCTGAAGCATGCTTACCTCTGGTGTTAGACACGGTGTGGAGGAGAGATGTTTCAGATCTGGAACCTACATTTGACTGGGATAAAGTGTGGATCAGTGTGGGTTCAGCATCCTGAAACCCTGATCATCATCAAATACATTACAATTATATACACAGGGTATATTTAACTCCTAGGAAGCTTCATTCGGTGAAGGTTATTGACGATCCTACGTGTACTATGTGGCAGTTATTTTCACATGTTGTGGGAGTGTACCCCAGTGGCTGAGTTTTGGAAGACGGTTGCCTTTAACCTCTCTGGGTTGTTTATGATTAGATTGCCGTGTTCGCCTGTTACACTCATTTTGAATGATTTGTCAAGGCTGGAGTTGACACTGGATAAGAGAAGAGCATTGCTGGCTGGAGCAACGGCTGAAAAAAAACTAATTGCCACACGTCAGAAACCTCCACATTCACTCTCTTTCCGAGCTTGGGTTTTAACACATTTGGATATTGTTTATTTGGAGTTCGACAGCTAGTCCACGGAGCAAAAGAGTCTGCAATAGAGGCATTCACTTTTTTTTTTTCAAAATATTTTTATTGGAAATATACAATACTATACATATACAATTTACCCTTTTTAAAAAGAAACAACATATATGCATATGTACACGGACACATATACACACATAAAAAACAAAAGTAATCAAAAAAAAAAAAACACTGATAACAGTGTAGGAGAAAATCTTTAAGTTAAATCAGAGTACCGTGTAACAAACAAGGAACAACCCCCCCACCCACGCCCCCACTCAACTCAACACATATTACTGGTTATTAAACAAAGGAACAATAACAGGCACACATTCGATTGGGTAGTACTTCTAAAATTAGTGAAATAGGAAATGAAGGGTTGCCAATTATGGAAAGATTTGCCTGTACATCCTCTCAACGTGTATTTAATTTTCTCAAGTTTTAAAAATCACATGATGTCTTTGAGCCACTGGGAGATGAACGATATTTAGCTGACTTCCAATGTAACAATAATCCTTGCTAGCAAGGATGTGAACGCTATAATGTCTGTTTGTGTAGGGTCAAGTGCAAGACAGAGGACATAATAGTAAAATAACCCTCCCAGAAACCTTTCAAATCCAGACAAAGAAAAAACATATGACTAAGGTGACAAGGAGAGCCATGGCATTTATCACATTTGTCTTCCACTTATGGATACAGTTCAGATAGTTTAAACTTTGAGAAATGTACCCTATATAAGACCTTAAGTTGAAGGTTGAAGTCCGAGATGAGCACAAGAGGTGGTAGATCTTATTCTCTCTGTGGCCTGTTCCCTGGACTCCTCATGTATTTGTATACCCAGTTCCCTTTCCCATGTACATTTAGCTTTATCATTTGAGTGGTCACTAAAAGCAAAGATAGTGTCATACAGCTTTATGAAATTATATCAGATGATATCATATCATCTGATACCTCTGTGATGAGGGACAAATGAAAGCAGGGTTTCCCACCGCTGCTCTAGAGGTAAAGAGGGGAAATTAGGGAAACCACAAAATTTAGAGTTTGAAAATAACAAAACTGATGAGTAACAGGGAGTTCATAACGAGGTGACAAATTGGCCAAACTATCAAAGACACCATCCGCATATAAATCTCTAATTTGTGTGATACCCTTGTCATACCACAGTGAAAAAGTCAAGTCCAAAAGAGATGGAGGAAATAGCTGGTTGTTATTCAGAGGACCCAAGGAAGATGAAGCTACAAGTTTCTGGTCTCTAAATTGAGACCAGATTTTTAGTGTGTTAAGAACCACTTGATTATCAGTATATAAAGAAGGTTTTATAGTTAAAGAGGAATAAAGTAGAGCAGGTATAGAAGAGCCCCTACAGGATGATAGTTCCAATTTACACCAAGAAGATGCAGGGGATCTTAACCAGGAACAAATTTTATGGATGTGAGCTGCCTAATAGCAGGTAAAAAAATTAGGAAATCCAAGTCCTCCACTAAGTCTGCATCTCTGGAGTAACGTCTTACAAATCCTAGGTGATTTCCCGCTCCAAATAAAAGAATATATTTTCTTATCAAGTGAGTCAAAAAAATGTTTTGGCCAAAAAAGAGGAATTGATTGGAATAAAAATAGAAATTTTGGTAAAATATTCCTTTTCACAACATTGATCTTGCTGATTAATGAAAGGCAGAGGTTACTCCATCTTTGAATATCGGATGTAATCTTTGAGATAAGGGGAGTGAAATTGGCAGATGGACTAAAAAGGCAAATCCATATGTTGCATATCACATGCTGCAGTATTAATGGGTAAATAATCACGGCATTCACTTCTAACTATCCTCCGTGGGCTTCATGTAACTGAGATGTGGAGATCTAGTTTGGTTACATTTGGGGTTTTATTTATTTATTTTAAATTTTTATTATTTTATCTTATGATGTTAATTGTACATATCTGTATATTTGCATATGTATAGGTTTATTTGTGAATACGTATTTTATGCTCTATTTTTGTGACGTGACCATAACTGTATGTATTTCCTGTAAGTATTTTGTCTTTAAAATAAAATAGAAATTTGATTAAAAACAGTAAATATCAAACGAATCAAAGACCAATAGTTTATGGTTATACAAATGTTTTGTTTGCAAGTTTTATGTTTCACCTTTGAGATGACTTTTTTTTTTGCTATAGTAATTTTTGTTTGATACTTGAGACGTTTTGCTTGGAATTAAAGGCACAAAAATAATTCCATATAAACATGGAGTTGAGAGTAGCGTGGGTCCCTTCAGGAATAGCCCAGTGCACAGTGTGAGCATAGCAAGTGTGTGGTCAACCAAGAGAGAGTGAGAGAGGGTAGATGTGCACAGAGCAGAGAAGAAATTACTATTAAATTTGTCTAATATAAGGAAATCCCGAAGAAAACATCAACTTTGGCCCTGAAGACAAAACAAAGTCTCCCTTGTGCCTCCCGGCCGCAGTCTGGAGGCTGAAGCAGGTACTGTTAACACAGGCTTTGTTTCCTAGTTGTATTATTATTAACTTTTGAAAATAAAATCAAGCCTCCTTATGGAGCGTCGACAGTGACAGTAATTTTTGGCATTCAAATAAAAATTGGCATTGAAAATGAGACTTTCAGTGTCAGTTTTTTTCCCCCACTGACAATGGTTTTCAACTTTCTGTCACTGTTTTGCCGTGGAGGGGAAGGGGCCAGGAGTGTGATTTATTTATATATAATCTTCTTACTAAGGAAAGAACGGTGTTCTTCTGGACCTGTCATCCGTAACTAAGTAGCTAAGTCTTGAACCCCGCAGTTGTTACATTAGGTAGCTACTCAACAGTTTTAGAACAAGCAATTAAAATAAATTTGTGCAGCGGAGCAAGAGGTGAAACATTGTTTCAGCAAACTATTTGAAGATTAATTGACACAACTTTGCCAATGCTCGCATCATTACGATGAACAGCCATTGAAATTAACAACATGGATTTATGTCCAGTTGCAAGATCAAGTACAACAGCACAACTGTTCGGTTGTGAACAGAAATAGACAATTAAATAGTAAAATTCATGATTATGACAACCCTGGGCCACCGTGCCGCCGGAGGAGGAGAGTAGCAGAAGACCACTTGCAGCCAAAGCAGTAAAACAACCGGAATAACATAATCTAGTTTGAGGAAACAGGATAACTGATAATTATTTAGCTTAGTTTCCTGCACTTGATTCAACATAAATTCTAATATTCTAACCAATCAAAGACCGCAAAATATTTTGGTTGTCTGAGTAGCTTAAACTTACCTTACTTAATCATGTTCATTTGGGTTGATACTACATTAGTTGTTTGTGTATTGACTTTTTGTGTGTTGAATATTCTGCTGGTAGTGCTGTAGTGGACTGCAATATTTAAAAATCTATTTCTAATATGTCGTCTACATTAGTATATATGTAATTAAACTATATACTATATTATCATTGAATAATCTTGACCTACTTAACTCACATATGCACTGACTCCACAGCCTACCCCCCGGCCCCCGGTTGTAAAATACCTCAAAGGACACTGGAATCTGTGCAATTTCATACAGTGCAATATTTAATATATTAACCATTCTATTTCATTACTGTGCAATATTTATTTATTATTTAGTACTTAACCATTTCATTTCATTACTGTGCAATATTTATTTATTTGTAAATTTGTACTTATCTACTTTCACACAATGTGTATTCAAAGCTATTTTATATATGTATACAGTTGCTCTTCGGACTCAGGACTGTATTTCTGTATATATTTCTTATATTTTTTGTGTCAACACTGTAAAGGGACTTCTCCAATTTCATTGCACAGGTACTGTGTACTTGTGTATAATGACAATAAAGGCATTCTATTCTATTCTAGACTCACTTTCCTACTCCTTAAAACTTCTTTACACTTCTATGCTTAAAAATTATCTTTTTACTGAGTTATGCATTGTCAAATTGATGTGCTGCCAAGGTCTCTTAATTATACCTCATAACCCATTAGAAAGTGGGTTATAGGTGAATAAGAATATGTGCTGAGTTAAAATTTTATAATGAAGGTAGCATTCATAAGCATTCACTGTTTATGACCTGCCACTACTGTGGAAAGAAACATTTACCTTACTTACCTTTCTTCATGATGTACTTCAGATCTGAACATGAGCAGAGTGTTTGTCATTGTTGTTGTTGTTGTTGTCATCACTATTTTCATAATTGCTACTTCACTGAGTGCTATTTGTGCTGGCAACACATTGATCTTCAGTAGCAGATTTAGCAGCTGAATCATCTTGTGGAGAAGAAAAGTATGTTACCTTTGGGAGTTTCAGCAATTTGCTTACTTGTCAATCTCTTTAGAGGGGCCTTGTGGGAGCTTTAGGGGGCCGGAGGCATTTGCTGGTTGCCTTGAGGTACTGTAGATTTACACTGCAGTATGGAACCTTGTATGCATGGTGGATAGAAGCATCCAGCTCCAGGTGTGAATAGAAGAAACTCACTCTGTCTGGCTCTCTCGCTCTCAGACCTTGTTCACTTGATGACCTGTGGAGCCTCTGACAAGCAGCTAAAATATCCGCCTTGATCTGAATGATCTGTAACGTTCAGACACACCTCCCGTCTGACGGCCTCAGCTGACTCCCACTTCTGCTACAATATTTATCTCGCTGGAGCCTATTTGCCATTCATTTTGATCTTGAAAGACACAGTAATAAATAAATATATGTAGTGGAACAGTGCATAATGCATTGCAAAAGGAGCAGGTGGCATGAAGACTGAACCCAACTCAGAGGGGTACTTGAAGAAGATGAGATAATAGAGCATGCACAGATTTGCACACACCGACGCACATATGTACATACTCACTCTCACTCTGACACACACACACACACACACACACACACACACACACACACACACACACACAGATTTATGCAGATGTTTG
Source organism: Percina caprodes (assembly GCA_013375575.1). Lineage (NCBI taxonomy): Eukaryota > Metazoa > Chordata > Actinopteri > Perciformes > Percidae > Percina > Percina caprodes. Next base: position 668,335 of record JABXJD010000058.1, read on the forward strand.
GTGGCCTGTAGCATCTTCAGTGGCTGGTGTACCAGATCAAAGACACACATACACAAACACACACACACACACGCACACACATACAAGCCTGCCTCAGATTCACATTTCTAAACTCCACTTGACAGAAATTAGGAAAAAGGTTTCCATAACATTTGAAGTATTTTTTTTAAACTGGCTTGATCCCAAGGTAACGACAAACTGAAACATTTACATGGTGCAACTTTGCTAAAGGACCATATCTGTTATTGCACATGTTTTATAAAACCTTTGTTTATATACTAAACATGATTCCCTTTTGGAGGAATGATTCATGATTGCTTTATGCTTTATGTTGACTAGCACTGTGTTTTTCCAGGAAGCGCTCAGTGGTTAGCACTTCTACCTCACAGAAAGAAGGTTCTGGGTTCGAATCAAATCCAGGTCGTTCCGTGCCTTTCTGCGTGGAGTTTGCATGTTCTTCCCGTGTTTGTGTGGGATTCCTCCGGGTGCTCTGGTTTCTTCCCGCCATAAAGACATGCATGCTTGGTAACTAGGACTACAGTTGAAAATTAGCCAACTGGCTAACACTGGCGCATTTACAGAAATGTTGATTAATGTGCATTGTCCTAATCAAATAAATAAATGTACCACACACAGGTTGTAGAGAGCTGGATGTTGTGCATACAGGACTTTGCCATATGAGACTGAATCTCATGTCTTGCCTCCCGCATATTGTTAGGTTATTGCTACTATAGGGCTTCCTTATCAATGTTGATGATTTATATCATCAGTCTAGAATATGTTTTCCTACGTGGAAGATTCCACCATCTTCACACCAATAACAGCAGGGTGGCAGGTAGCAGCAGGCCTAAACAAATAAAAAATAAACAAATCCGAAAATGGACTGATGCCGGGAAGGTCACCTTCAAGCCCAGTAAATGTGTAAGTCCTGTCTTGCCTTGATTTCCTCTTTTGGAGAAATATTTAAAAAAAAAAGTTTATTGAACAAATGAAAGTTCTAGGAATATGCCTTGACAGAAAACTCCAGTGGACCAACTGTCTGTCTAGCATATGCAAATGTGATGGACAAAATCTCGGAGCATTGTGAAACTTGGCCAACTAGCTTGATCTTAGAGGTGGAGCTGTGAGTGGGGTTAAACTTGTCTGTTTACCTAACATGCCTCACAACAACGGGACAGTTAGGTATAGGAAAAGATTGTGGGTTAGGGTTACAAAATGTAAGTTTTAGCGACAAGAACGGGTCAAATTTCTGTGTTCTAACATTCTAACGTAATACTACATCATCTTGCAGCACCGCGGTCAAACTACTACTCTGCCTGGTGCATCCCATTCGGAAGTTAAAGGGTGATTTTTGTGTTGGTTTATGACGCTGTATACCACACTTAACCTACAGTCACATTAGCTACAGACAGTGAAAAACCGACAGGCTACCATTCATTTTCAATGAAAGTGGCCGTTTGCCAGCGACAAGCTTACTACTACTACAAGCAAGTGCCAATCGGAGTGAAGGCAGTGTGAGGGCGGCTTGATGTATGTATGTTGATTGCTTGAGTCGAAAATCATTCAAGATGGCGGAAATGCTTCAGGACATAGTATTTCTGTATATATCTCATAAGTTTGGCATTTTAGCTCATATATTTTGTTAATCCTCTCGAGAAATAAATACTTTTAAATTCAAAAACATTGTTCTTGTGACTTGACAATACCTCTAAAGTGACTAGTAAGACCTTTTGCAGATTCTAGGCAGTACATGCTACTATCGAGACAGAAGTGGCTATGCACGCCCAGGAACCCCCATTAAGCGAGTGTGTGTCGCTGTTTTGTAGCTAATGTGACTGTAGGGTTAGGCAGCTAGATATCATCCAAAGAAAGGCACTAAAGATGATGGTATGGATGAGGACTACACCCTAAAAGATTATGCCATCACCAAGCTGATCCATTGCAGAAGAGTTTCTGTAACAACTTCTTGTCAAAATGCATACTCCTAACTTTCCAGGAGACCCGAAAACACTACTACCCTAAACTCTTGTCCCAGGAATCTCTGAATCTCTCGATTGTTACCACCAAGCCATGCTTTATCATTCCTCAGGGCTTACACCAAATGCCTTGACAGCAGCTTTCTCCACTCTGCTGTAACAACATGGAACAGCCTTCCCCCTGCTGTCATCGGTGACAACACATAGTAGTGTTCCTTCCTTTAAGAAGAGATTGAATAAACATCTCTTCAGCATGAGATTGCTATCCCAAAGCTCAATGACTTCAAGCATGCACTAAACAGCTTCATACATATTCCTGAGTAGCTGCAGATCAGTGATAGGCTGTCTGAATGTAGCTTGTATCTGCTGAAGAAATAAAGAATAAAAATGCTGTGACTCAAATCAATGCATTTTTTTAGCTGCATCATTAAAAACTGAGTAATGCAAGATAACAGCGTAGCAGGCTATAAGCTTACAAGCTATCACCTATCTACCTCTTCTCTTACCTAACCATAAAACTGAATGTGTTGAAAACAAATTTATATAGTTTCTGGTCACTGTAGTTTTTAATAAATGTTACTCAAACAGCAGTAAGTACATTTGTTGGAGTAATCCACATTTGGTCTCTAATGAGTATTTACGGCAACAGTACAGTGTGACACTGAGCCAATACTTTACAGTACAATGTGTGAGGTCCAAACATGTTTGATAAAGCGATAAAAGGCCTTTATTGCCTATTATATTGCAATGACTTTTCTTTTTCAGAGCAGTTGACCCCAGCCCAACCTACCCTATCCAAGCTTCGGACCGCAAAGGTTGCGGGTGCTCCTTGCAGGAAGAAGACTAAGAAGGCTATGGTTGACTTGCTGACCGCCGAGCTGGATCAGATTAAGTCTCTCCTTCTGGCCCTCCATTCCAGTGCTGGTACGTTGGAGATAGCTCCACCCAATCCACCTGTTGCTGAGCTTGTAAGGAGGACATGGTTTCCATGGTGACTTCAGCCACTTTCTTAAATGAGTATGCTGAATAGGGGCCTTCCATTGCTTCAGGGCCTGGCTTTCAGAGTGTGCTGAATAGGGGATCGCCATTGCTTCAGGGCCTGGCTTTCATTCGCACTGCACTGACAAGGGGGAGACTTACCCCTTGGCCCTTGAAACCAAAGGGTAAGGGCTAGGGGTGAAAACATACCCCTATGAAATGGGACACCACTTCATTTTTTACATCACCATACAGTATTGATCACAAAATTCCAAGATGGCGTCTCTGTTGATTGTGGGTTTTAACAACAGTGTCATATGCATTTATATATTTATATATTTTATGTTCACTTTGGTGGTGCAGAGGCAGATGCTATCTGTGTAGTACTTAGGTCTGTTTGCAATACATGTGTATACACACACACACACACACACACACACACAGTGTGTTGTATATCTGTTTCAGTTATCATCGTATTGAATGTCATTGACAAAAATCTGTCTTTATTGCCCAATAAATTAAACATAACAGGCAAAAACATTACATAAAATATATTACAGACCCATTATCAACTATTAGAACCATAACTTACATGTCACACACATAAAAAGGCACTCAAATGTGTAAAACTAAAAAAAAGACACTCAAGACCACAAACAAATAAATTAACTACAGCTGTTCTGATATTCCAGACCAGTCTGATGCCTGTTGGCCAGTAACCCTTCCCTCAAATTAAAAAAAAAATCAGTGTCCCGTATCAAAACCAACAACAATATACAGGTGCATGAACAGGAATTAATTACAAATGATTACAATAATACAGTACCAATGCAATAATGAATGGGTACAACATGAACACATGATTTAAGAAACTTCTGCTCGTTTTCAGCTCGAATGAGGATCAGCTGTTGGGTGTCCTCCTGCCTCCTGGGTGATACAGGACGGTATATGTAAAGCACGTAGCAATGCATCATAGACGGTTTATATATATATATATATATATACAGTCTATGCAATGTATACAAAAATGCGGGACTGTTGTGCAAATCAACGTAGATGTTATTGGTTAGCAATTAGCGTTTTAGCGCAAGCTAGCAATTGTTAAAAAGTTTCAATTAAGAACATGGTTGCAAGTGATATGTACAGGACTGTATAGACCACAAAACAAGACTGTCGTAGTTTTGAAATCTATTATTTAAGCCAAAATACTTACATTTATGGGTCTCTCTGGTTGACGCGGCAGCAGTGTTGCCAAGTCCGCTTATTATAAGCGACTTTGGGCTTGTTTTTCTGTAAAGTTGCTTACAAATATTGGTAGTCGCGGGTTGCGGTTTTCTTGGGCTTGTTACTAAAGCGTAGTTGCTTATTTGGGCTTTGAGCTCCATAATAAGTTGTCAAGCAGGTATTTTCTATGTTTTCTATGTATCCCCATACACACTGGAGACAACAGAGTTATTTCCCGCCCACTTCCTGCTTCTAATTGGCTCTGACCCAGATGGCAACGAGTACCAGCCAATCAGAGGCAGAGCAGGGCAGTCTGTTGTTTTTCTGGTTAGGAAAATGCGCAAGTAGTGACTGATGGTGACTGGACTGTAGGAGAGTTTTTGGAGGAATAAATGCCCGGGATAAAGTGGGTGAAATACGTCCATAGAAAACGTCGCTTGTTTTGGGCTTGTTTTCACAGGCCTGGTTGCTTATTTGTCTCGCAAGATCTGGCAACACTGCGCGGCAGCCATTGTTGCTTGCTGTACAACAGAGATGGGAAGTAACGAAGTGCAAATACTCCGTTACTGTACTCAAGTAGATTTTTCTGATATTTTTACTTTACTTTACTATTTATTTTTGTGGCGACTTTTTACTTCTACTCCTTACATTTTAACACAAATATCGGTACTTTCTACTCCTTACATTTTACAAAATTGGCTCGTTACTTTTGTTTTGTACAAGAGGTTGTTATGTCGGAAAATAGCGCGGACACGCGCCACACACCGTGCGCCACACGGAGAAAAAGAGAATATCTGTCCGGAGGATAATCAGCTGAGATTGTGTGTGTGCGTCTTTGAGAACTGTTAGTCATATAACTCATGTTGTCAGTTTACTTAAGCCCGTTATTAGTATATAGTTCTTCACATTTAAAGTAAGTTAGCTAGTGGTTTTGGTGTGGTCTTCACCTGTTCACCAACTTCAGATACTGTAATTCAATTGACAAGTGGATAAACTTAGCTAGACAGAAGTTGTCTCCGTCTGTTTTAACAGACACACCTGGGGGGACGTTGGAAACCAGAATCATCTTTTAATCCAGTCCTAATCTAGTCCTCAACTTTCACATCATTTCACTGGAGTTATCGTTATCATTGTTTACATCATCAATACCATATTAAATCTAAATAGATGGGAATATCTACTGTACGTTGCATTTGATTCAGCATTCTGCATTAATTCACAGCAAATCATTGCGGCTTGATGGCGCTAACGTTAGCACATTTAGTTTAGACGTGTGGTTTTTTATGGTTTTGTTTTTATGTTTTCCATTTGTTTTTAAGTGTCATATGCATTGTATTGTACTTTGTTGGTATTGTATTACATTTTACGATGAAGCACTTTGTGATTTTTATCTGTGAAAGGTGCTGACATGATTGAAAATGAAGAAAACGGAGATTTGGCAGACAAGCAGCAAGACATCATCCTCAGCCTTATCAGAGAGAGATGTTTGAGACAGTATGCATCAAGAAGGACTCCTGGCCAATGTGCTGGGGAACTTCTTCATTCATGTCTGTTTAGTCATTCATATTTTAATCCTTTATTTTATTTCCAGAAGCCATATTTGAGCACACACACATACATGTAGATTCATTTAAATGTTAAGGGAAAGATTAAAAATATAAACTGGATCTGTGAAACAGAATCACAACTGAATTCATATCTTGCTAATGAGTCAGAATCTTATTAACCTGGAGTCCTAGTCTCTGTCACAATAGTCATATATATGATGTGTTTGGCCTATTGGCAGACATCCATTTAAAATGTAGCCATTGCCATATAAAGACATTTATGTGTTTTCCATGTCCACTGAAGTTCCTCAGCATCTCTCTAGTAACATCTGTGTGCTCCGGGTAGCTTTGCATAGAAAATTGTTGTCATTCGCAAGGCTACTTTTACTTTTATACTTTAAGTAAATTTCCAAGCCTGTACTTTGTTACTTTTACTTGAGTAAAGAAGTTTAATCAGTACTTCCACTTTTACCTGAGTATTTTTTAACTCAAGTATTTGTACTTCTACTTAAGTACGGAAAGTGAGTACTTTTGCCATCTCTGCTGTACAATAGCCCTTTTCTACAAGTAAGCTTGCGTCCTCACTTGGTTTCAAGGGGTATACACCCCTTGATCCTAGCCCTCGTTCAAAAAGAGTATTGGGACAGCAATGAACACACAAAACCTAAGGGAAGGGGTAAGGGGTAGGGGTAAGATAGAGAATTGAGATTTAGCCTTGGCATCCCGACCCCTGTCGCCTTCAGCTGTAGGTTTGGCCGCTGAAGGACCAGACCCGCTGTTGAAAAATTGCATAGAGCCTGTCAGGAATACTATCCTGAATGCCTGAGCACTGTCTACCCGCTTACAGTATGTGAACAGGTGGAAACCTTTTTCCAAGTGGTGTTCAGCTCATAATTATGACCCAGTGCATTGTTCTGTGCCTGGCATCCTTGCGTTTCTGCAGACCCTCCTGAACGGTGGCCGGTTTCTATGAAGGTAAATATGGTGCAAATGTGAGAGAGCGTAGATGCAATTTGAGCACTTGTAGAATATGATTTGAGAGCGCATAGATGCGATGTGAGCACTTGTAGAATATGATTTGAGAGCTTGTAACAAAAATCTGTATTCATAGATGCGATGTGAGCACTTGTAGAATATGATTTGAGAGAAAATCTGTACTCGTATTTTATTTTATTTTTTCCACTTCAGTCACTTTTCCAGTACAACCACAACTCAGTGATTACAACCTCTCGAATCTGTTGCTGCAATGTTCTCTCTCGCATCACACAGCGGCGAGTCTGCGCTCTCGACTTTTGCAACACTTCTTGCAATACATTTGGTGCAAAACTAATTTGTACCTGTGGACTTAGTCTGTGGAGCTCTGGGCCAACAGGACGGCCGGGGACAGCAGGGTTTCTATCACCAGATGAGGGACAACTCTGTCCGGCTTATTTATGTAGCATGAAAGCTAGCGTTAGCTAACTAGCAGCCAGCCCGTATCTAAATAATTTAAATACCTTTTAATTATTTCAACACTTTTTAACAGTCCAACTGAAACACTGGCGGTGAGCTCCAGGTCCTGCAGCCGCGGACGGACCGCTGCAGTGGGGCTCGGCCAGCGTGGAAACATCGCTAGAAAGCTCCGCTGCCAACCACGACCTGATCGCCATCGGGACACGGAGAGCTCCAGACCCGGTAGCAGCGGCACAACCCCCTGGAGCTCACCGCCAGTGTTGGTGGAATAGACACCTAGCTTAGCGAACTAACCTCGCTTATAAATACATTTTAGTTATCCTAACACTTTTAACAGTCCAACTGAAACACTGGCGGTGAGCTCCAGGTCCTGCAGCCGCAGACGGACTGCCATCAGTGGTATATAATGCCTGCCTTTTAAATTAAATTGTATTTATTTATTGCGGGCTGGTTGGTTAGTTTGCTAACGCTCATCTATGCGCTCTCTAATCATATTCTACGCTCTCTCACATTTGCACCATATTTACCTTCATAGGTTTCCTTCTACCCTAAGAGTCTATGTGGCTTCCATTTAATCGCAGCATGTTGCAGGTGACAGTAACACTGTGGGGAGCCACAGGCTTGTATCCCGCTTCTTAAAAGGGGTTCTGAGGTTGCATCCCACCGGGGGACTCTGGATGACAGCCAGAGTTCTTGGTCACTTGCAATCTTGCGAACCCACAAGAAGATTCTGTAGGAATAAGCTTGGGGATGATACTTGAACTTAACACCTTGGCCAGAGTCGCCCCGAGGTCACAACATAACATGACATAAATACTCGACCTGCAGAGTGATACAGAGTTAATTCAGACACTTTACAGATAATGGGGTCTAGAGCACACTCTATAATTTACAATTTATTATTTATTTTTAACATTATATATATATTGTATGCTAATGCACTTTTTTAACTTTAACTCTTAATGGATGGGTTGGCTGTAAAACCTGAATTGCCCCTTGGGAACTAATAAAGTTATCTGAATCTGAATAAAGATCCAACAATTCCTGTAATTCTATGTATGTATTATACAAATACATTATAAACTTCCAGATTCAATAACTTCCTAAAGTTAATATTTGTGCACATCTCTTCTTAAAATCAAACTTACACAGCTATTTGCATGACCAAATTGTTCTCCAGTCTTTTACACACATACACACACAGTTGCATCTTCAAGCTGACATGGTGTATCACTGGTCTCTTGTTTGCCTGTGATTATCAAACCCACTCATGTTCTATTTCTGCCATGCATTAACCTTTGAAATCATAGCGTGTCCCTCAGACACACGGCTTTCCACTAACATCAGAGCAATGCAAACTGCATAGTTACCTCTTACCACTTGGCAACATATGGGGGCGATCTGTGTCGCACACTTGAGTTGTGCAGTGCACACTAATTTGCTTTGAGGCTATTCTTGTGGTTGTCACATTGTAGGCTTGTAGATACCCAGATTATAGATCTTTATCTACAGACTTATTAGACTAGAGACTTTCCTAGATCAAGATGGCGCCAGCTACAGTGCACATTGTTTTATCTTGTTTTTAGTTTTAATTTAGTTTTCAGCTGCGGTACCCAGACATCTTTCACTAGAAATGAGCTCATAAACCTCACGGAACCAACTCCAGCTGACTTAATTCTCACTTTAGCAGACATCTTTAGCAACTCACTAACGACATACCAACCTGCTTCGAGTGTTCCACCATCATCCCTGTCTCCAAAAAACAAGGATTACAGGACTGAATTACTACAAACCCATCACCCTGACCTCGGTGGTAATGAATTCTTTTGAGTGCCTTGTTCTCTCACAACTCAAAACCCTAACGCCAGGAACACACTGCAAGCTGAATAGCCGTGAAACAGAGATTTGTGCTTGATCATGCACCTGGCTGTTTATACCAGACTGTGTGTGTGCGCGTGTGTCACTCTGTCAGACCGTCCGTCGGGTCTCTCTCTTCGTGTGCCTCATCGTGTGTGTAGGTGTAGACAGAGCTGAGAAGTCAATACAGCTAAAATCACCATGAACCTGGGTGTTTAATTTTGAAATTTGGTTTATTTGTTAAAGTATTCAGCTGCACTGTGGCCTTTCTGTATGTGATTACCTGCCTGGTTTGACACATTTGCTCTCCAAAATGATCACTGCAGTGCGGTCCGAAGTGATGATTGCAGCTGGCGTGGCTGGACGGATTGAATAACATGGGCGCCAAAATGAAAATGGCTCTGCTTCACTCCTGGATCTCCTGCACTTTTCCTACAGAGCCAACATGTTTCAACAGTGTGACAGTTGTGTAAAATTTTTGGTGCAATTGACAAAGTGCAGTGTAAAGGCTAACCACACCAAATGAAAATTTCTTCACCCCCGTTAACAATATAAACACGCAATATCTTTGATGAAAAACACAACACAAAAATGTACTTAATACAAAATCTCTTTCTTTTCATTGCCATCCACTTTTTCTTCCTCTCTCTCTCTCTCTCTCTCTCTCTCTCTCTCTCTCTCTCTGAACCACACAATCACATTGCCGGAGCCGGCTGACTCTGGCCATACACTCGATCCAGTTCTGGTGGTTAATTAACACAGATTTTTGCTGATTGGCCCTCATAACGGGCCACACGGACCCGTGGCGGTGCGCCATGCACCACTCGACATTTTAATTGTGACATTTTGTGAATAAAATGTTAATCTGTTTAGGCTGTTGCACTGCTTTTCAGAACATGTATACTTGATACTGGATGTACTTTTTAGGTGCGAAATACGTGCCAAAATTCTGCCTAACATATGCAAACTTATCTTGCTCTGCTGCTAACATGTCATAGATATCATGCACACGCTCTCCTGCCAAGTGCTTTTTGCCTAGCGTCTCTGGTAATATTTACTGCTGTAAGTTCTCAAACCATTGTATCCATTTTGTCCAGTGTGGTCCTACTGACATTGGATACGTTTCGGTATCAAAAGTTGGCAGAGCAACAGTATTTCCAAGTGACATTTTTTCCTTCTCCATCTGTTTTAGCAACTCGTCATCCTCCCCAAGTTTGCGTTCGATCTAGCCACTTGTGGTCCTCCCGCTTCAGTGAGAAAAGTCCCTGGTTTGTTTTTATCCTCGTCGCCAATGTGACGTTCTCATTTGGTGTTTGCAATGACCAGACGTTGGTTGAATCATTAGTATACTTTATTGTGATAACATATTCAGGCAGGTCTCATACATCCAGCTGTTGACTACTGATGAATGACTACTTCGCGGGCATAGTGCCAACGTTATATATTTATGACGCAGTTGTACCACAATACGTCAAATAAATCATTCATAGCACCAAGCTAAATTAAATGCAATAACTTTTCAATGATTCCTTTTTCATCATACTAATGTTGTAAACCTTAAACATTACATGTGCTTACAAGCTATATTTGTGGCAGACTCCTGGGTTGTGACAGTCAGCTCAGCTGTTCCAAATGGGCGTGGTGTGTAAACAAACATGAAAATGCAACATCAGGATGCAAATAAGACAAAAATGAATAATTATTCTTGTCAGTTTTGAGGACAACAAAACAACAGTAATCTTTGCTGTGAGACGGAGCACTGAATTGCATAAGGGCTGGAAGCGGGCCATCACAATGCAGCTGTTCCATTTGTCACAGCCAAACATACAGACAACAGCTCTGAGAGGAAATGTGTATAGGAAGTGTAGAGCGTATAGGAAAATAAAAAGAGAAACATTTCCCTTTGTATTTAACTTTAATAGTGCATATCTCTCGTCTTTACATATGGCAGCTCAAACAACCCTCAAAGCTGTCTCTCTACCGGCTCAATTTTCCTGAAACCCTAACGGAAAATCATTAACTAAAAAGGCTGTTTTGTGAGGAAGTCATTTATAGCTACATTTTGTTGAGTAAATGCACCATAGCAATGGAATGGCCTACTCCATCTGCACAGCAGGTTAAAAGGAATCATTGAAAAGTTATTGCATTTAATTTAGCTTGGTGCTATGAATGATTTATTTGAAAGTCCCATTACAAGAGGAAAAGAGCCCCATTTTCTGAATGCCTAACGACTGGAGCGGGGGTTACAGGCACATTTTTGTCCATTAGTCGCCATAGACGTGTGAAAAAAAAAGGAGATTAATTTTAGTGTGGTAATGAAAACCACAGTCTCTCGACAGACATATTTATTTGGAGCTTTTTAAAATGTAAGAGAGATAGATGGTTTACTGTGTCCAAAATAATTGCCTGTATCATGAGAGTTCATTAAATTAAAGCGGGGTGTGTTTCCAACCATCACACTTGAACCTAAGTTGTTGCAATCATAAAGGATGGAGCGCTTCCGTATCTTAGTAACCTCAGTGGCAGATTTACAGGAGGGGAGCTGGTGCAAAACCTAAACTCTCTTACACACACACACACACACACACACACACACACACACTTACATCCAGTGATCATAGCCTGTGTCTATGCAAATAAATGTGTCTGAGTGTTTATCTGATGAGCAGGTAGGACCTTGTACAGCAGCCTCGGCCACAGAGTATGAATATGTGTGAACGGTAAAAGGTTCCTTTACTTTGTAAAAGCACATTAAGTAGTCGTTTGACTAGAAATGTGATATATAAGAAGAGTCCATTTTACATTCACATAGTTCTAAATAATTTTTAGTTAAATACAATACAATAAACAGCTGCCCTGAGGGCCCACAAAGTGATGGTCAAGTGTGGTTTGATATGATTAACTGCCCTTCCTAAAACTCTTTTAATTTGATACATTTATGTAAAAGTCCCAGGGTGCAGTATTTTAATATATAAATACTGTATAAATACTGACTTTAACATATTGAATAACCTAGAGACAACAGAACAATTGCCACAGGAGAATAATTTGACTTTATATATTTATATAATATTACCTTTTTTAGAATATGTTGATTTGATATGGGCATTTTTGTTAATAAAAAGTACTCATCAAGTTAGTTTGAGCCTTTTTCATTTTGTATTTTATTGCTATATTAATGTATATGATATGGGCTCTAGTTGAGTATGACCTGCAGGATGATTGGAAGAAGCCAACAGCGCTTTGCTAAACGTCAGTCATTGTTCAGTTCATTTGCGTGGGTTGATTTAGGTCTTGCTTGCAGATCAATGCTGCAGGCAGGACGAAAGGGTGGAGAAAATACATCAACGTTTTAAATGTATTCCCAAAGCCAAGCCTTCAATCTCACCCTTGCCCCGTGGGGACAGCCAACCTCATCTTATCTCCATATCAGTCGGTCGCTTTGCTTGGCTTTGCCTTGTTTACCTGCCTAAATTTCAGCAACCCAGGATGGCTTCTCATAAAACTGTGATGGAAAGTAAAGGTCAAGTGCTAGACATATTGTGGGTGCCAAATTCTAAGATGTTTTCTACCATTGTTCTCAGAGAGAGAGAGAAATAGATACGATATTACCTCTGGTGCTGTTATGAATAAAGAGTCTGTTGGCCTGAATTTGTATTCATAACTTGCCTTCCAAGCACACACATGGAACAGATACAACAGAGGACATAATGGAATAATTTTGCTCTCTGCCTTTCATATCAAATAATAGTCAAACAGAGAGGGCCGAGGAAGGAGTTGTGGATGGTAAATTCAATAGTAGGATTATGATATCTGAGAGAAAAACAGTAAACATGAACCGTGCCAGTTTTCAGAGGCCGCCTGTGCATAATTTCTTTAATGTGGCGCTTAAAGGAGCGCAACTTCAAGAGGCTTTTTATGAAAAGCACCACCAGTAAAAGAATGAAAGTATGAAGGGATGCTTTGCCAAAGAATCTGAGCACACTTATGCCAGGGTGGAAGGCAAAATGTTGCAGATAGAGATCAATTCATTCCCTAATGCTATTTTTCTTTCTTTCATTTGTTTCCTGTGTCATATTATTCTCAATGCAAGTATAGGGAGAGATTGGACTGGCTCCATAAAAATAAGAAACTATAGAGTTGGTGTGAAATGTGCCATCAAAATGGGATTGGAAACATCAGAGTAAATGTCAGTGGTCTCTATATCTGTAGCATTTACGGGGTTCACTGTTAGTGATCATTGAGGTTAAGGGCAAGATTAACTTTATTGAACCTTGAGAAGAAATTGTGTAGCAGTGTGACTTTTCAAAATCCCTTTTAACCTGATGATGTACCAGTTTCAAGGAAAACTAGAAGAAACATGTCCTTTAGTCCACAGCGGAAATGTGATTCCAAATAGAAAGTTCATGTGTTATTTACTGATGCCTTAATAGAATTATTGTAACTGTAAAGGCATTTTGGAAGGATGCGCAAGTCAAGCCAGCACATTTCAGCAAGAGGGCAATTCAAAGTGCTTTACATAAAACATAAAAAAAACAGAAAGAAATGAATACACCATTAAAGAATATGATTTTGAACTAATAAAATACACAGTACAGCAAATTAAAGAAAGGCAACATCAAAATGAAAGGTCTTCAGCCTTAATTTAAAAGAACTGAGCTGCTGCAAACCAGCAGTTATCTGGGAGTTTGTTCCAGATATGCGGAGCATAAAAAGTTAATGCTGCTTCTCACTGTTGAGTTCTGACTCTGGGGACAGAAAGCACACCTGTCCCAGACGACCTCAGAGGTCTGGGTGGTTCATAGTTTACTAGCAGATCAGAAATGTCTATTGGACTTATAAACCAGAAGAAATATTTTGAAATCAATCCTTTGAGGTACAGGAAGCCAGTGTAAAAACTTCAAAACTAGAGTGATGTGATCTACTGTCTTGGTCTTAGTGAGGACTCGAGCAGCAGCATGGACAAATTTTTCCTAATCTTGCTGAGATATGAGTCCTTTAACCCTTGATATATTCTTAAGGTGATAACTAGCTGACTTTGTTATTGTCTTAATATGGCTGTTAAAATTCAGGTTTGAGTCCATAATTACATCAAGATTTCTGGTCTATTGTTTTTAACATTGCCGTTTGAAGCAGAATGCTAACTTTCAATTGTTCCTCTTTTGCTCCAGAAACAACCACCTCAGTTTTTGCTTAATTTAATTTAATAAAATTCTGGCATATCCAGTCATTAATTAGACTAGGCATTAAGGTTATATAAATTTGTGTGTCATACGTGTAACTATGGTAACTAATCTTATTATTTTCCATAATCTGATCCAGTGGAAACATGTAGATGTTAAACAGAAGCGGCTCCAGAACGGAGCCTTGGGGAACTCATATAATATGTCATTATTATGCTCAGATGCATAATTACCTATAGATACAAAGTAAATAAAAATAATAATAAATATGATTTAAACCAGTTTAGTACTGAGCAAGAAAGGCCAACCCAGTTTTCCAATCTGTCTAACAATATGTCATGGTCAACCGTGTCAAATACAGCACTGAGATCATGTTATACTAAGACTGAAATTTTGCTTCTGTCTGTGTTTAAGTGGATGTCATTAACTTTAACAAGAGCCATCTCGAAATTGAAATTGGCCTATAGTTGCTCATTAGTGATGTGTCTAGATTGTTCTTTTTTAAGAGTGGCTTGATGACTGCCATTTTCTGCGCCTGTGGGAGATACCACAAAGAAGAGATGTGTTTACAATCTGAAAAGATCTGAAGCCAAACAATTTCAAACATTTTTGAAAACGCCCATTGGTAGTACCTACCAAGTCAACAGGAGGAGGTTTTCAGATGTTGTACAATGTCCTCCTAATTTTTTTGGTTTATTGTATGAAATGGTGTCATCTTGGAATTTATTTTAGCTGGACACCGACAACATATTTCCTGTACTTGGCATTGACTGATGGCAAAGTCATTGCAGGCCTTGGTGGATAAAAGTTCAGATGCTAGTGGTACTGGAGGGTTTGTTAACCTTTGTTAATTACAATGCATGTAAATTATTTTTGTTTCTAGCAATGATGTCAGAGAAGAAGGACCACCTTCATATATTCTTCAGTTCCAAATTATAAATGCAAAGTCTCTCTTTATAGGTTTCATAATGGCCCCGGAGATTAGTTTTTTGCCACCTTCTCTTTTTTTCTGATCTAACCAGCGTGGCATTTCTCCATGGAGCTTTTTTCTTACCAGAGACAGCCTTATCTCTAGTGGGAGCAATTGTATCAATAACATTTGCAATTTTACAATTGAAATTATCTACAAGCTCACCACACAGGGAGGGTGGTGTGGAGTTGAATGAATGATTCACTGGTGTTTTCTGATTACCTTTACCCTAGTTTGAACACTTTTCTGCGCTGAGATAGTGCCGTTAAAGAAAACACAGGAATGATCAGAGAGAGCAACATCAGTCACCACAACCTTGGAAATGTTCAGACCCTTGGAGATAACCAATGTCCAGAGTGTCTCCCTTATCGTGTGTGGGCTCCGTCACATGCTGAATCAGTCCATAGTTCTCCAAAACACATCACAGTTCTTTGGTCCATCTATCCTGGGGGTTGTCAACATGAATGTTGAAATCACTAGCAATAATTACACAGTCAAAGTTAATACAGATTATAGACAGCAGTGAAGTCATCAAAGAAGATTGCACAGTATTTATATGGCCTGTAGATATTTAGAAATATAGGTTGAGGAAACGACCTTAGCTGAAGAGCCACATATTCAAAAGAGGAAAACTTTCCATAAAATATTTGCGTACATTGGAATGAGTCATTAAACAAAATGGTGACTCCACCTCCTTTGTTATTCATTCTATGCTCACTCATAAAACTAAATTTAGGGGGGGCTGACTCTATGAGAACAGCACCACTGTTATGATGATCCAACCAGTTTTCCGTTAAAAACAAAAAATCAAGATTGTGCTAAATAACAAAATCATTCTATAACTACCCTGGTCATAAAAGAATCCACACTTCATAATGATGTCCATTTTTTTACCTTTATTTCTTATAGAAGTATGATGGTACACCGTGAAAACGTGTTTGCCTGGTAGACCAGCAGTAAAATTAAACAAAAACAGGAGCTTAACAATTCACAGTCCCAATTTTCTCTCCTCCGTTCGCGCTACCGTCCCCAAACTTCCGGACTTGGATCTTGTAGCTTACCAAAATAAAACTTGTTCGTACTGAATATACAAAAAGGGCAAAATACAACTCACTTTAACTCACAAAGAACCCAAATTTCAGTGAACAATGTTTTACAATAACATGTAAAACTGAAACCACCTAGTAAGATCGTGCATATTAACTTCTGGTGTTGTCATGGCAATAATACAAACCTTTTCCAGCATCAACTATACATTGCTCACCTAGTAAGAGTGTGCGCCCCATGTAGGCTGAGTCCTGCAGCCCTTTGCTGTGTGTCATCCCTTGTCTTTCTCTCCCCCATTCCTGTCTATCCACTGTCACTATCAAATAAAGGTAAAAGTCCCAAAAATAATCTTAAAAAAATATATATATATATGTGTATATATATATTTTTAAGATTATTATACATCAGGTCCTTGGCAGGAATATATATATATATATGTACATTCTTACTTGGAGCAAATAATCTCTCACACAATGTAACACTGTCCATCAATGAAAGGGTGAAAAAATATTACGCTACTAGTTGTTACAACAGCATGTGAAAAACTACAAACTTTGCTAGTCCAAAAGAACTTTAATCTTGCAATAGGAAAATTGACGCCGTTAAAATGGGTTTGCGTTAACACCATTAATAACATGTTTAATTGACATAACATAACATACATAATATAACTAACATAATATGGGCACTTAAGTAGTTATTACATAGTGGCTTCACCAATTTGTTTGGTCTGTTATTGATTCTAACTGGAATGATGGAGCGTGTCTGTGGAAGTGTGCATGTGCACATGTTCACAAGATGTACACAGTCAAGTATGATTCTGTTTGCAGGTTGCAAGTTCCCACAGAGCACTTGGCTGCCTCATGCATTGGGATGAATACCATCCCTGCCAAATAGCGAGCCAGGTCCCCAAATAGATTCAAAATTGTCATTAAAACCTATATTGTGAATGCTGCATGTAAACTGAAGCCAAGTGTTAAGGATGAGTAGTCTGCTAAAAAGGCCTACTCTGCGACCTAGAGATGGAAGTGGGCCGAAATAAAAACCAACTTCAGTGTTCTTTAAAACATCAATGAGGAGATTCAAGTCACGCTTGCGCATTCACTCTCCTGATAGGACACATAGTTATGTCCACAATGGACCACAATGTATTTAATGGAGATGGGGTGTGAGGATATCAGGGATATCACCTTTGGCCAGCATTAAAAAAACGTATAGATGTGATAGAGTCACCAAAAATTACTGTGGTTGGGGGGAAGAGCGGATAAGGAATGGGGAGAGTGGATGACCAGCGTCAGGAAGACAACAGTCAGCAACGGCCTGAGATGGACATGGACATGTAAAAGACTATTTCTCACCCGCATCCCGCAGAAGCCCCTACGCGTGACAGCAGCCCCTTCCCGTGACAACAGCCTGACAGTGGAAAATGAAGTGGATCTTTGCTATATCTAAATTGATGTTAACCAAAGTTTCTGACATTTTATATACCAAAAACTAATAGATTAATTGAGAAAATAATTTCCAGATTAATAGTTGCAGGCCTAATGAATGTAATACCTTTTGTGATCATCTGACTTTCACCAGGTCATAGTTCTTCTTTATCCAATATCAGCAATGGTTTGAAAACATTAAGGAAGTTGGGTGGCATGATATTTTCTTTATTTCCACAGAGGTCTTGACATATTGCCTTAAGCAACAGCAGATGTGCTTATACCCCAGCTGGATGACAAAACACCCAGTTCTTGTTCTCATTTTACAGTATTCAGTTTCCTATATTCAAACATTTGTTTTTATGATTTCACATGGCGTACTGTTCTTTAATAACAGCAACATCTACAATGACATATTGAAACGACAACTGAAAAAAATAAACTGTGTTCAGCACTGGTAGTGAACAGAGCTACTGAAACATAGCGACTGTTGTCACACTGATATATGTGTATAGCCATTAAGCTATTATGACAGAAAGAGAAATGATTAACAGTAGGTGAAATAGTCCTTTTAATAAAGCACTTCTGCAGTTATTGTGAAATATACACATTATGCTGAAACACTGCAGTCTTTTTAATGTTTGCACTCGCAGAGCAGTTTCTAAGTGTAGTAGAGCAATAGTTGAGGAGGCACTGCACATTGACAGTATTTTGTTTTCTTCAGGAAAATCACCCTGACCTCCTCCTGACCTCAGATCAGCAAAACAAAGAGCAGAGTAAACCGAGAAAATAGCTGTTGCAGTTCAAACGTCTGATTAAAAATTTAGACTGATCAAATCAGCCCTATTTATTCACAGCGCCATGCACGATTGGCTGAAGAGTAGCATCAAGCTGTACTTGATTAGTGATGTCTGATGAGCTTCTGTGGTGGGGTGGAGGCTGTTTATTTGGGCTGATTAGACTTAATCATGCTAATCAATGTACTCGAGGAGATGGGGGGAGGGGGATCAGCTCTGTTCAGCATTGTCTTGATAGTGTTATTCCTGTGTTTCACTTATATTTTAATCCTGTCAACGTAATTCTAAGCATGAACATTCCAATCAAGAGAGACTTCATTTAAGATTAAAATAAGTTTAATGAACATGGCGCCTGATAGGTTGGTAGGTTAGAGCATATGTGTCAAACTCAAGACCGTAGGGACAAACCCGGCCCCTTGCAGATTTTTACCCTGTTCACAAATTTTTTTTTCTTGCTTTAGTCTGTGTTCTTGTTGCTTTTTTTGGGTGTTTTTTCTATGATGGCTGACAAACGTTTTTGCTGACTTTTTTAGGGCTTTATGTCAACCAAACTGTAAGTGAGAAAGCTAATAAGATATGCAATAATACAGTTAAAGATATTTTACTTTTTCAATTAAATAATAGCATGTCAATAAACTCTTTGGTGATTAGACTCCATCGCAATGTTAAATTCTAAGGACTATACAGCCCTCCTGATGGAGTCTAGACACTGGTGAAGGTGATGAAGGTATAATGGAAGCCTGAAGATCTGGATGGATGTGACGTGAAGCGGGGCTTCTGATGATGGAGGAACCATGGGTGCTGGGAATGATGAGAACTGGAGTTGAATGGGGTTGAGGAGGGTTGCATCGACTTTGTCTGAAATGACAACTGACAGCAGCAAAGAGCAGAACAGATTGAAATTTTGAATGCAACAATATGAAAGCTCACAGAGATTGTGGTAAAATCTGGTTTAACTGAAGAGTGAATGCCCATATTCAGCTGATGACATTGCAGACATTGCAGGGAGCGAGAGAAACGTGAAGCACAGAAGTCTTCCTGAATTAACTGAATGCTGAGCTTCATGTAAAGTTGTCACCCCAGAATGCTGCAAATTGCCTGGACAACATGCAACAGTTGTTTTTATAATGGGTTTCCTATTTTCCTTTATGCTGCTAAAGCTGAGATTCGCATGAGGTTATGATTTCACCCTGAATGCACCGTTTCACCGAGCACTGCCCTCAGTTGCATCCTTTTAAGATTTAGACACGGAATTAGCATATGCAAGATGCCCTTTCAAGCACTCAGAGAAACTTTGTTCCAGAGGGGAAACCATTAAAAGCTTAGGGCTAAGTATTTCAAATATGGAAGAGTAAAGAAGGTAGTTGACCCTGAGATCATTTCGTTCACTCCTGTGGCGGGGATGTGTAACCTACATATCATCTATCACAGAAATATGTGCATGTGTTTGATTTGGAGTACATGTTGATGAAAGAGCCTGAAACACCGTTGTAACCCACTGTTATTTGCATAACACCAGTTCTCTGAACAGTATCACTTATTTAATATTGGAAACACCTTCCTGTGTATTCTTCAAAGCATTTATTCTATCATGTCAAACATGTGTGGTAAGGGAACCCAATGAGAATTTGTTAATTAGACACAATTCTCTAGAAACAGAAAATGGGGGGCTGTAATAATGACGGAGGGAGCCTTCAAATCAAAGGTATACCATCTGAAAAGAGGAAGAACAATTTAATTGAAGGGATAAAAACTGTTTCAGTGGTTAAATTGTTTATTCAAGCCTACTATTGTTACATGATATAACCATTACAATTAATACAAGATGTATAAATGACAGGATTTTAATATAGAACACACTAACTTGAAAACTTTAAGGAGCTTCATTAATTTTAACTTAATTCATTTTTCAACATCAGTTCACCCACCAGTTTTACAACAGTCTTCTGTAGCTCTGGAAAAACCTTCTCAAGTCTGGACATATAACCTTGATATTGTCATAAGAGTTATTTGGGTTTGGTATTGGACACTAAATCAGAAAGCCTGCATTACAAACTGGGAGTGTGGTGTCACCACATGCATTATGGGAGGTGTAGCGTTCAGGGTTTTTAAAACTTGACTCATACTAGGCCACAAGTCACTTTATTATCAAGTTGAATACACATTCTCCTTGAAACCGAAAATTTACATTTTGTTGTCTCCAACCTGCTGATTCTTTTAGATTAAAAAAAAAGTAAAACCTAACTAATTAAACGAAAATTAGAGTTAAAGTTTGAAATTTTATGAACTGACGATTAAGGAGAGATATTTGAGAAGAAGAAGACCTTATCCAGGGGGGGAATTACATGTTTTCTCTCTAATGGAGTTACACATTACACACAGGCCTGAAATACACACAGACACATGCACAAACAGGACCTATTAATGGAGAGAAGGCACAGTGAGGGGGCTGCCCATCAAAGGCGCACCGAGCAGTTGGGGGTTCAGTGCCTTACTCAACACCTCAGCAGTACCCAGGAGGTGAACTGGCACCTCTCCAGCTACCAGTCCGCACTGTACTTGGGACTTGAACCGTGACCCTCAAGGTTCCCAAGCCTAGTCTCTAACCCCTATTGTCCACTGGGTGCGTCTGTGCTGTGTTCCGTATGTGCCGCGACCCCACGAACAATCGCTGCAATTCAAGTCAATGCTTGATATTCCACCATCCACGCCACGGTGCGTCCCAGAATTGTCTCTCCGTTAAAGATGAGTGCCAGGTCTATTTCAATGCATGCCGCGGAGTGTTCGGACAGCTGGGCAGGAAGTGAAACAGCGGGAGCATCCAGTCAATTTACCAAAAGACACCCCCAATATTGTCTATGTCTCTCGACAACACCACACGGTCTGGAGGTGGAAAAACACAACATAAAGTACATCACAGACCGGCATGGAGTTTAACTGTAGGAGTGCCTGGAATGGAAGGTAGATTCTAGCTTAATAAACACGAGATTATTCGGTTCAACCATCAGGAACCGAAGGGATTGTATATATCCTAAAGGGCACCTCTGATTCATATTTCAATCATTTAATAACCATAAAAGACAGAAAATTACAGATTTTTAGGGGTCTTTCTAGCCTTTACATATGGTTTTTTGGAAGTTGTGCCTTTTCGATGTTGAGCATTAAATCCAAACTGTTACATCCAAGATTTATCCACTTGATGTCCATAATTTATCACGTTTTTGCTCATTTCTGGCGCTAGCTCCGTGCTCCGTGTCTTCTGTAGTCTCCCATGAATCAATACGAATTTGTTTAGGGAAGTGAAGGCACACTATATGCCTTATATGGGCAAGAGCAAGAGCAAAGAGTATAGAGAAAGAAAAGATAGTAATCCTCCAAGTCAAACTAGTCTAATGTGATCAAAGATATTATATAGTGAACAAGAGAGGTAACTACCGTTTTACAGAGGAGAATGGCATCACTGGTTTGAGATTTGGCATATATTAGGGCCTTTTTTGAAGGAATTTAAATAGTTTGTGCTTTATATAAGTTATAATGTTTATTATGTTTATTTTTGCATATAGGAAAACTGTGCTTGTGTAGCATGCTGTAAGTGTAATATCAATAAATATGACATTATTATGTTGATTATTGGCATAAGTAAATGTAATGAGGGCAAAAGCGTCTGGACTTTTTTTGAAAAAAAATTATGTATTTTGTCAACTGTATGTAAGTTATAATGTTTATTTCTTCACAATGTGACTCCCAATACATATGAGGAGTGTTTTAGAGGAGATTGGCTTAGCTTGTACTGCTCTGTGTGTGATATCAATACATATCTGCAAGATTCATGTTCCATTTAATTTATTTATTTGTCTTTAAGGTCCTACAACCATTTTTAACAAGCAAGTGACCTCACTGCAACCCAAATATTCTAATAACCCAGTTTGTCTTGAAAGAAGTAATGTCCATATCTTGACGGTAGACAACAGGGTTGATGTTTTACAAGCTTTTTTAGAAAATAAAACCAGATGGACAAAGAATTTAAAAAATGACCTTAGGTTTCTGAGCGTTAATACAACATAGAGGCAATATAATCTGCGAGTCGGGCAGGTTTAAACGCTCCACATCTCAGACACTCGCGGTGTGGTTTGGCGTGTGGCAGACAATGGAACAAAACCGGAACGCAGCCGGAACACCAGTAGAAAATCCAGGTGAGGACTGAGCTACTGCAGACAGACCAGCAGACCTTTCCTTTCCCTGTTGCTAGTGAGTTATTACATACTTCTACACATACAGATGGAATAGAGAGTAAGCTGTTGTAGTTTCATAATAATTTAGAAGCTCAAGGTGATACTGCACGTGCCGTCTGAATCTGTTCTGGCAGATGAAAGCTAAGAGCAATCCACATTCAAATGTGAACTTTGAGGTGTTTCCTTCTTGCTGAGATGATTAAAGAAACCCTGTATTGAAAAAAATGTCAAAAAAGTGATATCAAGGGAAATAACTTGACATTCTGCATCAGATGGATCTATCACTTTGTTGTTTTTTGTTGTTCACTGTGCACCTGTCATACTAGAAAAGAGATGGGGCAATGCATGTTTTTATGAAAGAAATACTTAACTCCATTCTTTATAGGCTCCCATTGACTAAAACCTGCTGTTGTTTACTGATTCAAAAGGACGCATATACTTTTGACACATTGAATGGTCCCTGTATGATCTAGTCATTCTGTTTTCTACTTTTTGTCCAAAAATTAATAATCTAATAAAATAGGGCATCAAAACCAAATGTTTTAATTCTGTTGTTCTGTTATTTATTATTTCGTTGATTTGGAAATTAAGGTAAATTAAAAAAGACAGACTATAGGTCTACCTACCAGCGCAAATCAGTGTGAAATCTGACTTTCGTTTATCGTGCATGCACTGAAAGTAACAGCTGCACGCATTTCTGAAGACACTTAGTGAGAGACATTAACCTTTTACTATTTGGTTCAACAATGCTGACAGACACTACGATGTAGCCTGCATACGTAATGATCATGTTGCTGTTATTAGACCAGAAACATCCTGAGTTATCTTAGGCTACAGTAAGCTGGGTAGCCTACATATTGGTGAAGATAAAAAGAGAATGAAAACCAATTTACTATTTTAAGACAAGAAACCTTATCAATGTGCACTTCACTCCCACACTAATTTTTTCCAGCATTCCCCTCCACCCCCAGCCAGAAAACCTTGTCCTCCCAGCGGTCCAAAGCTCTTGTGCCAGCGGTGTAGACACCAAGCACTCCCCCAGTGCTCCGAGCTGCTAACTAACTGAGCTAACTAGCTGACGGTAGTGTACAGTCAGCAGCCGTTAGTGGTTAGCAATACTTTAGGAACACCATCAGGACACTCAATAAATCACAGAGTCGAGGCAGAGCAGCCAGAGCATCTTGCCTGCCTGACTCACAGATTTTATTGTCTCTAGAAACTTGAAAGGACAATCATGTGTTGGATTTGTGATGTCTATTATGTTTTTCCACCACCAAGATGATCCTCATCGTGCTCTCATGGTGCTGTATAGGAGACATATTACTATACTGGTGTGTGTAAGTGAAGGTTTTGTGGAATTGTAGTACTAAAGGAATGGCTACAGGATTAATATTCATGCCAACTTTATGGCAATTATCTTGTTTGCAGAGTGGATAATTTGTCAATTTGAAGCCTTTTATAAATGACATATACTGTATAATGACAATTTGTATTGTTAATTGGTCGCAGCGGTGTCCGTTAGCAGTTAGTGTGCAGGCAGAGCCAGCTGCCAGACTAACCTAGTGAACTGTGCAGGACTTCAACTCGTCCCTATGTACAAACAACGTTATATCATAAATGATAGGTAACCCAGCAACGACGATTATGAGAATGTTTTGGTTGGAGCGACAGTTTACCGTATGTTTCTCGTGAGCCAGCCAGTGCAAAGGACGTCTATATTCTGAGTGGTTGCTGGCGTTAGCCGCTGCTTGCTGCAGAACGGCGTCATAGCTCATTACCATAAAGTTGAACAATTTCAACTTTCTGATTGACGCTCAACATGCTCAAAACGCCCAAAATGCAACGCCGACAGATGTGCCGCTCCTTGCAGTTCAGAGAAGCCGGCTTCCATTGAAAATTAATGACTTCCGGTAACTCAAGTCGGTGGCGGTGTGAACGCACGGTTATACAACTAGAAATTTGACCAATTTAAATATAAAAGATAAAACAATTCCTACCCATTTCTTCTCTGTTTCAAAAAAAATTCTGCAAACACTTTCCAACCCTACTTGTCATTCCGACTGAGCGCTTTAGAAATTCAGATCTTTTGCATTATACTTCTGGTCTGAAAGGCCTAAAAGCTACCAGCAATGTCTGCCAAATAAGATGTCTCTGGATTCAGCCCAAGGGAGGTTATTATGAAAATAAATTGTGAAATATAATTTCAATCGAGCCAGGGGGTCCATTAATTTGAGCTTAAAAGTGAATCCATTTGAAAAAAAGCCGCAACTACAGCTCTTCAATGTTTCAATTCACTTGCAGCCATTTGTAATTGCTTTGTGCCATGAGGGGAATGGACGCATGCTTATGATTGAATGCACAGTAGGCATTGATCAAAGTGGTAGATATCTGGGCTTTTCACTCAAGAAATTCACTTCAGTGATGCCAACTGGGATAATTCCCCAAACTAAATGGTCAACAATTTATACAACAGCATTCAGGGTTGACTTCCTGAGGTAAAACCGTCGAACAACTGGAGACAACAATCTAAAGCTTAATTTTCCTGGGGTGTTACATTCAGTGCAGTGCCAAATATTCGCTGTCTAACCTCTGTTTAAGCCTGTTTAAATATTCTGTGTAGATATTGCTTTCTAAATTTGCTACTTCATTATGGAAGTTAGTGATGTTAATGATTAACCGTTTAATCAACAATACATTTTAACTGAAAATAAAATGTTAAAACAAATATAAAAAAAATGTTTGCAATGTAAAACATAACCATTTCTAAACCAGGGTTTCTGCTGTTTTAACAATTCAAATCTAAGACTTTTAAGACCTTTATGAATGAAATTTAAGACAGAGTCACAAGCAGAGTCAGGGTAGCCCACATAACCCGTATAGCTCAGTTGGTAGCGCAGGAGCCCAAATATAGAGGTTTACTCCTCGACGCAGCAGGCCTGGGTTTTAAGATTTAGGATTTAATTGTTTATTAATCAATTAAGTTTAAATTTAAATTACAATTTACACTCTGCGTACACACTTTGTTAGTAAATCACACAAAGGCCTGAAATACACACACATGCTCAGGATCTATACATGTACTAATGGAGAGATGTCAGAGTTAGTGAGCTGCCAGCTGAACCAGCACCCTAAGCGGGTGGGGGTATGGAGCCTTGCTCAAGAGCACCTGGCAGTGCTCAGGAGGTAAAGTGGCATCTCTCCAAGCCACCAATCCACACTCCGTATTTTTTGGTCCATATGGGGACTTGAACCAGTGACCCTCCGGTTCCCATCCCAACTCCTGAGCTACTCCAACCTGCAGCCCATTGCTACATGTACTTCCCCCCTTTGACTTCAAATGCCCCAAAAATAATCTTACAAAAATAATAATAATAAAGTCAGAGTCACAAAATACCTGCAAAGTAAATTAATATTTTTGTGATCAAATTTTTATTTTTATAATGAGAAAAAAATGTAAACATAACATTCACAAACAATTACAAACAACACACTAGGGCATAGGAACGCATCCCAGGGTCCCAAAATCAGAGAGAGAGAAAACAGGAGGAAGGGAGACAAAGCAACACAAGCAGAAACAAACACAAGACAAGGGACCAATCACACACACAAACAAAAGAAAAGGCTACAGCATTGCCTTCAAGGACTCAGCAATGCTGTGCCAAGTCTCCAAAGTCTTCCCGGGCTCCACCCACACGAGCCACTGAGAGTTCCATGTACGCGACATCCAAAAAAAAAGGATCCATGAACGAAAAGCTAAGTCAGGAGGCGTCTTCAGGTGCAATCATCCTCACATAATGATAAAAGGTGAGGAAGCCTGAGATTGGTTTTCTAAAACATCATCCGCAAATAGTGAGAGATGATGCTGTGTACTCCAAATGCATATTGGTGACACCATAATCAATTGCCGAATGGAGAACAATGGAGGACTCAAGGGGCAACCTTGGTGGGAAGATCTAGAGACTGGAAATAAAGAGGAGGAGGTGCATCTGGTTCAGACTCTGGCTGAGGGGTTAGAATACATAGCTTTAATCATACCAATAAAAGTGTTCCCACAGCCCGTCACCGCTAAGACTGACCATAAAAATGGCCACTCAAGCCAGTCAAAGGCTTTCCTTGCATCAAGAGGAAGAAGTGACATTGGAGTCTTACTGTCCTCCGCCACATCCGCAATGTGAAGAAGGCGTCTAACAATATCTGCTGTCTTGTTTTTATGAATCCTGTTTGGTCAGGGTTCACTAAGTTTGACATATGGGACTCCAAACGACGGGCTAGGAGCTTTGCAAAGATTTGTATGTCAGTGTTAAGCAGTCTCAGAGGCCGATAGCTAGAACACTCTGTAGAATCCTTATCCTTTTTCAAGAGTAAGGAAATTAAGGCTGTGTTACCATCCCTTGAAAATTCACCCGTTCCAATAGGGAAGTTAATCATGTCAAGAAGGAAAGGGCCCAACTGTTCCCAAAAATTGCATAACATTCAGGGGAATCCCATCAAAGCCTGGTGATTTTCCTTTTTCATATTATTTACTGCCAGCCTTAAAGATGAACTGAACTGAAGGAATACACGTTGATAAGTTGTTGGTTATGATACAGTGAACCCTCGTTTTCACGGGGTTACGTTCCAAGAAGAACCCGTGATAAGTGAAATCCGTGAAGTAGTAACCTTTTTTTTACCATTATTATACGATGAAATACTCCATTATACACTGAAACCAAAGAACAAAACCAAATACACAAATACAAAGTAAAGTACAGTAGGAAAAACCGTGACTCAGGTGTATTTCCTGCTCTTCTGACTGAGCCGCTGCATCCTGACTCCGCTCTGTAGCGTTTTTTCTTCTAAAGCCCGCGGTGCAGGTGTGTTTTTCGAGAGAAGAACATAGTTATCGGTAGTTGTTGTCGCTCTTTTTTCTTCTGGGCAAAAAGATTCTTATAAACCGACATGCCACCATTGATTATGTTTGCAGAATGCAGAAAACAATGCACGATGCAAATCCATGAAGTAGCGAAACCGTGAAAGGTGAACCGTGATATAGCGAGGGTTCACTGTAATTAAAAATAAATTTCACAATTTCAATCAATATCGTTTTTTTTAAGCAACACAAAAATTGCATTTGTTAGTATTAGAACGCTGACAATTTGGATGACGTCACTGGCATGGTAGGACCTGCGAAGGTATCTAGGCAACGGCTGAAGCATATTATATACACACAAAAATTTGTAATTTTAATGGCACTGGTTACGCATTTGAGCCTGTGAGGGACAGGCCTGTAGTGTCTGACTACCACCACATGGAGGACGATCAGTTTCATGCTCTACCTTCAGTACAGGATTGTTTGGGGGGGGAGTGACAGTGTGTGGGTGCAGCCTACTGTCATGCACTCTCATCTATTGTATCCAAGCACATTATGCATTTTAGGAAATAGACTGCTTATATATAATGTGCATTTAGAGAAAATAGAAAACATGGTTAAGGACCTGTTCATTTAAGAAAATAGAGGCAGATAAATGGAAAATGTAATTGGACAAATTAATCCAATGGGATCGTTTGCTAGCTGCACGTAGGAGAGTTACCCCAGTTTGACCATAGATGCACGGCGGATTCACAAGTTTTGCCGTTTACTTTAGGCAGGTGCAGAGTTGGCAGATTCTTACTATGGAACTAGCAGCTGTTTCTGCATCAACAATCTGCTCTGAGACGGCGAACATCAGCTAGCTTCAATGTGAGTAGAGAGGGACGTTGGATTCTGTGGTTTAGTTAGCGGCTAGTAAACGTATTATCGATCTGTGATATCGTCAGAGTCTTGGTTTATTTATACAGTCTATGGTTGGAGTGCTAGCTTGCGGAGTTTGTCATAAGAGCATTTCCAACGTATTTAGTTGCTAGTCCTTTTGGGATGACTCCTGCGAGGAAATTGAAAGTTCCAGCAGCAGTTTTTGCAAAAAAGAAATAAAGAATTGATAAAAAGACAATAATAATAATAACAATAAGAACATTTGTCAAATAAACAAGAAAAGACCATAAATTATAATTAAAGTGTCAGTGTTGAGTCCAGTGTTAAAGTGATAAACTGACCAGGTGTGAATTTAAGTCCAGGCGTGCACATATGTATGTGTGTATGTATGTATGTGTGTATGTATATATGTATGTATGTATGTACAGTATGGTTCTTGGTTTCCTCAGCCATGTCCCCTAGTTTCAGACTCTTTGTATGCTGTTGCTATGGCTGCGCTGCTAGTGCTAGTTAGCCATGTAGCTTATCATGCCAGTCACGTAGTAGATTGTGGAATTCCAACATGGCAGCGCTTGTGTAGTAACAACAACACTTTTAACTTACCATTTTGTCCTTTTTAACAAATTATGTCTTGCTCTATGGATGAGGAATGTTGTTTTTTTCTTTCTTGACTAGTGATTGTTCTAAAGCTATCCAGTCAATTTCAGTCACAGTGAGGGTACTCTGGTGAACTCAGCTTCAAGGTTTTGCAGCTTCAGTGACGTAGCTTTGCGCGCGTTAGAGCAGACAATGGTATTGCTCCTAATGAAACCTTTTATCGCGTCCCACAATATCCTGGGGTCTTCTACAGAGCCAACATTAATTTCTGCAAATTGCAAATGAGTCTCCTGTCATAATGCAATGTCAACATTTTTCTTTTTTAGTAAGCCCAGAGTGCTGGCTTGTTTATGAGGAGCATTCCGTCCACCGCAATTCAAATTAAAAATGAAAAATCACCCATTATCAAAAAAGCGGTGTTCTAAATGAGAGAACATGTGGATATTGCTACTGCCTTTCACTTTGCTTAAGCCTAACAATAATGCATCCAAAGTTAAGTCCCTCAACACATAAAACATGTAAAACACATAACAACAGATGAGACATTGATACAGAAGGGAGAGAAGGGGTGAGAAACATAGCCAGAGAGTCTAACATATAAAATAGGTTGTGATCAAGATTGGATACGGTGCAGCAAAAATGGAACACTAGCCCATCAATATCTGGTTGCAAAAGCAACTGGTTCCATACTAAATTATAATCATAATAAACACATTTTCTGTCAACAGAAACAAGACACACAAAGCACAAAACACCTTGGAAAGGAAACTCTAGCCTAGCAGTGTCGAAGATAACCTAATTAGGGTAGACTATATTAAGCAAGGTCGACATAGTATTCAGAAACACAATCTCTGTAATCATATCAGACAACAGTGCAACAAAAATCAGGACACATTAGCTAAGAGAACAAGACAAACCAACGGCCCGTGTTCATCAGGCAGTTGTTTCAGTCTTGATCCTCCTCCACGGCGCCCTCTGTGACAGAATCCAAAGCGTCGGGTCTCCCGCTGCAGCAGCAGGAAGAGGACGGGCGCAGCCCGGTTCACATAGTCCTCAGCATCCCTGGCAGAGGGGAATGCTCTGTACTGGGCCGTCTCTGACGGATAAAGCAGGATAACATCCAGACCCTTGACTTGTGCTGACTGTGAAATTGCTGTAATCCAGGGAGAAGTGAATTTTCCGGCCCTGAATGACAAGATCTCCCTTTAGGATCGCCTGCCTGGTTGTGTAGTGGAGGATGTTGAAAATCAACGTGCAGTTAGTAGTGGTGTTCTTCTTTGGGTTATCACTGTAGATTCGGTGGGCTCTCATAATCTCTATCGGAACATCTGCTAGATTCAGGAACCACTTAGGCAGCGAGCATGAGAGATACTGGATAGCATTAGCTCCTTCTAGCCCCTCTTTCAGCCCGATGATGAGGATGTTGCATCTCCGGTTCCGTCCTCCGTGTCCGCTAGCTTCACCTCCAGCTCTTGTAAAGCGTGGCCATGACTGTTAAGAATACTTGCGTTGCTTTACACAATGGTTTTTAGGTTGTTCACATCAGCTCTGATAGAGACAAGGCTTGCAGTCAGAGATGCTAGCTGAGCATGGATAGCAGTTAGCTTGTTGTGATTGTCAGTAGCCATTTGTTGGATCTGAGAAAAACGTGGTTTGAGGTAGCTTTTCTGTTTCTCCAGCAATGCCTCTGCAATGACGTCCTCATCACCGCGTTGGGATTTGTTCTTGTTTGCCATTCTGCTTCAAGTAATTCTAATTTAGACTTAGACTTCGACTTCTCTTTATTAATCCTTTTGGGATGACTCCCGCAAGGAAATTGAAAGTTCCAGCAGCAGTTTTTGCAAGAAAAAAGAAATAAAAAAAAATAGATTAAAAAGACAGTATAAAGACAACAAAATAACAATAATAACAACCATGAGAACATTTGTCAAATAAACAAGAAAATACCATAAATTATTATTAAAGTGTCAGTGTTGAGTCCAGTGTTAAAGTGATAAAGTGACCAGGTGTGAATTTAAGTCCAGGTGTGCATGTATGTATGTATGTATGTGTGTATGTATGTATGTATTGTCCTCTTTTCCCTATTTCCTCCTCCCCCCTAGTGAGGAGTTGTAGAGTCTGATGGCATGAGGGACAAAGGAGTCCTTGAGTCTGTTGGTTTGACACTTGGGAAGGAGCAGCAAAGTGGTAAAATAACAAAGTTGTAATTGCAATTAGATGCTCCATTATCTCTGTTGTGTTTGGAACATGAAAGAAGTTATGTTTTGCGGTTTAAATAATTCAAGGCTAAGGTTTCTTTGTTGAGAACTAAGGATGACAACACGTATCTGCTGGCTGATTTATAGGTTGCACTATCAAGCAACACAGTCAAAATTGGGACGGCCTCTAGCTCACTGAGTCCTGCAGCGGCCCGGGTGTCATCCCCCATCTCTCTCCCACCTTTCCTGACTATCCACTGTCACTCTCAAATAAAGGGCAAAAAACAATTTAAAAAAAAAAGCTACACAGTCCAAATGAATGCAGTTTTGCTGACAGTTAAAGCACCGGTGTTTGGAAGAGGGCTTGATTTCCACCTAGTATGGAGGTGGCATTTTTAAATCCTATTTTCTTCCCCCCTACTTTTATGGTTTCAGTTCACTGAGTTCAGCTGAGCTGATAAAATTGTTCGTACACTCTTCTGAGTCACGCACAAGTATTATCACACGCTCACAGACAGCAATAGCTGCATCCAGTGATTCTTACGCCCAATGTGTCATCTCTCAGACTACACACAGTCTGCCTTATCTTCTTGCTTCTTGTTATTATGCCACCCTACCTCTTAAACCAAACCTTTGCCTATAAATGGTTTGGACCGATCACAATAAGCAATTGCCAAAGATAGAATCTCAAAACCCTGATCTAAAATATTTTTTACAAGATTGACTTTTCAGCATTTTATGTATGGGTCAGTCAGCAGTAAACAGCTGACAGAAAAGAGCAGAGAGAGAGATTGATGGGGAAAGAGATACAATGAAGGTCCCTGGCCAGATGCGATCCTGGGATGTTCCATTTCTTGGTCAGCCCCTAAAAGATCCTAAGACAATGACATAAGGTGGAAAAATAATATTAATCTACCAATTTTTTCCAGAAACCAGAGGAAAGATTTGAAAGTGCAGATGCAGTGCTTCATTATTGCATCAGAAATACACCACTTAATAAATCTTTTGAAACAATGAAATTGGGGAGGGTAGTTTTAAAGAGAATCCACATAAAGAGCAGTGACTTTCGCATTATGTTGTTTTCAGAGTTAAAGGTATTTGAGAAGCTGATTTTGGTGAGTTAGAGGTGAAAATAACAAATTCTACAATTGACTAAAAATGTGTGGAACACTTGGTGGTCTTTGTATAGCACTCTTAACATTAACATTATAATGCATTAGGGTTAGGATCCTCATTGTCAGGATCAATGACATTTTATTTCCATGACAGTCAAGTTGTGTGTTGTCTGTGTTCTTTTCAGGACAAACAACAAACTTTGAGTTAGCAAGCTACATGCTGAAAATGGCAAGTTTTGAAGAAAATTTGGATTGGGCAATAAGACAGGCCTGTTGGGTTCTTTCGGGGAATGATTGTAAAGATTTACAAATAATATCCCTACTACTACTACTAACTATCTGAGACGTTTTGGGACCTATTGGTGGGGATTTTGATATGGACAAAATACACACAGCAAATTATGTTTAAATAATGAGGAATTGCTAATTTAAATAGCTCACGGGACTTTACTGTGTGAAGAATTAACTTTATTTAATATTATATGTGGTCTTTTTTTTTTTTGCAGGGTACAAATGTTCCACAAAACAAGTTCCTTACCGAGACTATTTTGCAGAGCCACCATGTCTATGATAGGAGCTTAGTGCCGTGGTGTAGCCAGACCTTACTCCACAGCGCTGTAGATATATAGTAGATCTGGGAATGCAAGACTAAGATCTCCTAGACATATTGGCAACAGCTTTACAGCTGAGGGAACCACTAGGTCCTTGTAAATTATGTGGTCTATTGTGGTCTAGACCTACTCTATCTGTAAAGTGTCTCTTGTCATGAATTAATACTATAAATAAAATTTAACTGTATAAAAGTGGTTACAATGAAATTCTTTACACAATACTGTGTACCTGGGTGGGTTTACTGGTGAGATAACACAGTCCCTGCAGGTTATATTACTATTATCATCATTCCAGTGTACAGTTATTATTCTCAACCTTTTCATGAAATCAAACACATTTTTTTATACTATTTATGGTCTGCAATTGTTTTGCGATAGTCATTCAATGTATTAACATTCAGTAATTACCTCACAATATAGTTTTTATTATTAGTGGTGCAGTCCACCATTACTGCGCTGGATTTGAATTGTCTCTACACGTAGGATTCACAGTAGGCGATGCAGCACGTAATCCAGCATCAATTCATCTCATTGACAACAACCTCACTGTTCTGTTTTCTTTAAATATTTCTGGAAGTAATGGAAGAGTGAAGAGCAGCCACAGTGAGCTGTTAGAGCTACAGGCTGCACACCTACGCGTATGGCTCGACTCTTTGTACATATGCTCCTTTGTTGTGTATATCTGACAAAGAAGCTGCTCAATTAGCGTTTGCTGTAGTATTAAACTGTACTTGCTGCCAAACAACCAGGATTCCACCATGTTGTATGAAAATGATGACGTGTACTGTATTAAAGTTGCTGTGGCTCAGGAGGTAGAGGGAGTGGCATATTAATTTCAGGGTTGTTTGATCCCAGCTGCACATGTCAGAGTGTGAAAAGTAGTAATGTCCAAATGAATTTTCATTAACCACTCGTTGTATTTGTTGACCCAACTAGATGCTGCTCTTGGTTTAAAACAAAGACTCAATAAATGGCAATTCAGTGTGCTTTCAACCTTCTGTTGAACAGAGTATCATCTTTTGGGTTTAAAAAAGTAAAGAAAATGCTTCATTAATATTTAAACCATTATATTGCAAAATACAGGTGGCGTTTTTTCATGACTTTGCAGCACTGCTCGGCTCTAACTTTTTACAGTTCAGGACACTCAATTTATTTAAAGGAAATGTATAAATGTTGTACTGATTGAAATTAGGTAAAAAGTATGGTGGCCCTGAAGTGCAAATAGCAACAGCAAATAGAGGAACACAACAGCAAATCATAAAACACAACAGCAAATAGAAAAACGCAACAGCAAATCATAAAACACAAAGCCAAATAGGAAAACACAAATCATTAAACACAATGGCATTAACTTCTACCGGAATAGGTAGGGCCTATCTAGCATAGGACGTACCCTCCTGATTGGACAGACGGACTGTCTGTGTTTTAACAGGAAAGAGAGGTGAAAAACATGGAAAAGCACATATTATATGAACCAATTACCAATTTTGGCAACGCATGAAGGGATACGGCCTAGCAAGCTAGTGAGAGAGTACTCATTTCATGTTAAAAGACAGACAGTCCATCTGTCCAATCACAAGGGTCCGTCCTCTGCTAGATAAGCCCTACCTTTTTAATGAAGTTACAGGCTGTGTCTCACTTCTGTACTAAATACTAACTATTTGAGTGCGTTCACATTGTCGAAGTGCGGTCAAATGCAGTGCACTTAAGAGTACCCGGATGGTGCACTCAAACGGCCAGAAAGTTGAGAAAGAGTGTGGAGCAACGGACACTTTCCACACTCAACGGTCGCCATCTTGGCTACGTAGCGGAAGGGGCGGCACTAACAGTTAGACGTAATAGTGAGACCGATGGAGCTATACTAATGTAAGTTGAACGTGAGTCTTTTTTCTGTACTTATAACATATAAGCCACCTGTATATGTATAATTGGTTAATTTTACAGTCAGTAATGATTTTTGTACCACGAATTATAACCTTTATTGGTACCGTAATTTGACGTGCAAGCAAGCTAACCTTAGCTAGCTAACAGCGGCAGTTTAACCAAATTGGCAAATAAGTTATAAGATAACATTACATGTGTTGTAGCTACAATATTGTTGTACATATTCCGATTGATCAGCTGATTGCCGTAACGTTAACAGTAGCGTAATGTTAAAACTTATCCACTCCACCTGATGTATACACTGTATAACCCATCTCTTCAGGGACAAACGAGGAATAGAGGTCCGTCATTTAGGGGCAACGATGGCCATCAGACCGTAGAAGGATCCCCTGGAGAGTCTGAAGTCCCCCCTCATGTCCCTATCCCCATCAAACTAGCTACGGCCTGGGGGAGCCTGCAGAACTACAAGCACATTTTTAAAATAAAATTATATTAAAAGTATTTAACTTTGTTATTTTTTATTACACGTTGAATGACTTTTGCAAGCATATAATGTTAGAGCATACAGAATAGAGCAATGGGCTCTATTTACATGTCAGGTCTGTTACCTCTGCTTACAAAAATACAACTTAGAATAAAAGATATAATGATGTTTTGTCTATTAGGAAAGTTGTAAGGGTAATGCTTCACAACAACAGTCTTATCTATGGGCCACAAGGATTTCCTCATGAAACCTTTGAGCATTAAAATGAACATTAATATATTAATGTTACTTATTTTAGAGCAGAAACATAAGTGTATATACATAAAATAGTGGTCTGCAAAGAATAGGTATAATTAATGGATTGAAAAGAGTGCAGTAACCAGAACGAATATTACGATACAGTTGTGTGTACTGTTTTCAGCAAATGGGGGGGACATAACGGCAGCGTCACAATCGTCATCCTGGCGTGACACGGAGCAAATAAAAACAAAATCACATTTATTTTTGCTAAAGTATCAAAAACAAAGCAGGAATTATTAATGCTCTCCCTTGGTGAAATTCACAATTGTACAGAAGAAGGGATGAAACGTGAACGTCATTTCCGGTAAGTGCACATGGCAGTGCGCGATTTGAGACAACACTCCTCTGTCGAAATGTACACACTATGCAAGACAGTACGTAGTGCACGAAGTGTACTGTCTGTAAGGGCACTAACGGAAGTGTGCGATTTGAGACACAGCCACAGTTTTTTCCAATTGCTAACACACTAAAATTACACGCACTTTACATGCAATTATTTAAACTGACACAGAGAGCAAAACTTCTTCTCAAGTCTCCAAAATCAAACTCAATGGCCCTTCACAATGGCACTTTTTAAATGCACTGAACACAGTTCCCTGAATAAGACACAATAATCTAACTTAAAGTCACATGTTGTCATGGTGGGGCCCAGCTGGCCTTGAGTTTGACCTATTTATTCTTTTTTTTTCTACCTTATTTCTTGTCGTCCTGCCTTGTCCGCTGTTTGTTTTGGTTTTCTCTCCCTCTCCTTTCTGAAGCCAGCTGATCACTCACACCTGCCTCCTGTCTACAATCATCAACCTCTGTATATCTACCCCGGCTCTTCACTCACTCTTCACCTGATCGTTGAGTCAGCTATATGGTTGAACATCCTGAGAGCTATCTCGCAGCAAATTCTCTGTGTTTCTCTGTGTATCCTGTATATTCTGTGTACTCACCCTCCTTGTGTTTCCCTTCCAGTTTCACTCCGGTCAGCTGGCTTCGGACCCGGCCCTCCTCCGCGGCACCCCTCTTCATCGCCATCACTCTCAACTCTCCGGGCCATGCCTTCCTCCTCCCTCGGTGTCCCCTCTTCATCTCCATCCCTCTCAACTCTCTGCGCCGTGCCTCCCCATCGTCCTCCGAGTCCGTGCCTCCTCCTTGGTCCACGCTCCTGGGCCCAACTCCTACGTCCATCTCCTGGTTCACGAGTCCCCGCCGACCTCCCTGGCCTCCACCTTCCCACTCCCCGATTCCCTAATTTCTCAATAAATATCTTTCCCTGTGAGCTGTGCACTTGAGTCCGTCCTTTTGTCCCACAACACGTTTGCCATTTTAAAACACTGCCATTCATAATGACTCCACATGAGCTAATTGTCCAATTACATGTGCCACCTGGCCAAACACCTCAATGGTTAATTGTCAACACTCCAATCAGGATGTAAGCACTATGAAAAGCCCACAGGTGAGCACCTTTTTATTTTTTTATTATCAACAACAATGGAAGACGTTGTAGAGAGAGGAAGAGGGAGGTTGAGAATAAGAGCGGCAGGAAGAGTGAGAGGTAGGGGTAGAGCAGGTAGAGGAGTTCATGGCCAGAGAAGACAAACACTTTCAAATGAAATCAGAACAACCTTAGTAGATCATGTCATCAACCATGGGCTGAGAATGCGTGAGGCTGGACACAGAGTGCAGCCAAACTTGAGCCGTTTTACTGTCTCCTCTGTCATCCGGACCTTTAGACTGGAGAACAGGTATGTAACTAAAATGTCATGTAGTACACATGCAGTACACCCCATGTCATAGTGTATCAGTTGGGTGAACCCTGTTTACTTAGTGTATGACATCAGCCATTCATGAACTTTTTCCTCTACAATGTACTCTACTGTGGGGGATAAATATTTAGGCTACATTATCCTAACCCTATATATTTCTTTATTTTATTTTTTCGAAAGAACTGAGAGACAACACCATGGTGGAGGAAGGGGCCGAATGTGCACCGGGGTACAGGAAACTGGCATTGTAAACTTGGTTTTGGAACATAATGATATCAGATTACGAGACATTCAAAGCCGCATCATCCAAGACAACACCTTATTCAACAACATTTAACGAGTCAGTCTGTCCACATTGGCTCGCATTCTCAAGTGAAACCAAATCAGAATGAAACAACTTTATAAGGTGCCGTTTGAGAGAAATTCTCAAGGAAACAAAGAGGTCAGACGAGCATATGTGGATGTAAGTACTATATTGACTGCAGTACACTACACGCAACATTGTTTCCCAGTGTACTGGATAACACCATATTGACAGATTTTTGTTCTTTGTTTTCAGGGAGTACTGGAAATGGATGCTCATGCAATTCCACATGAGTTCATCTTTATAGATGAGGCTGGGTTCAACCTAGCAAAGACCAGAAGAAGGGGGAGAAACTTCATAGGTGACAGAGCCATTATAGATGTTCCTGACCAACGTGGTGCGCTGCCATTTCCAGTACGCATGGTGTCCTCCACCGTCATGCCAACCTTGGACCATACAACACAGCCCATATTCTCACATTTCTGGACAGACTTTACAACATTCTCATACCACTAGAGGGTATGAATGATGCAGACCATCAAGGAAACCAGTACGTTATAGTATGGGACAACGTGAGCTTTCATCATGCAGCCGCAGTCCAAAACTGGTTTGCTGACCACCCAACATTTCTCGTGC
Organism: Percina caprodes; assembly: GCA_013375575.1. Classification (NCBI taxonomy): domain Eukaryota; kingdom Metazoa; phylum Chordata; class Actinopteri; order Perciformes; family Percidae; genus Percina; species Percina caprodes. The sequence goes on from JABXJD010000058.1 coordinate 706,642, forward strand.
AATACCTCCCACCATACTCACCATTTCTGAACCCCATAGAAGAGTTCTTTTCGGCATGGCGGTGGAAGCTACACGACTGGCAGCCCTTTGTGTGCAGGCCATGGAAGAGGCATGTGATGCAGTGTTCAGCTATCAGGCTCCTCTCCTGTGGAACCAGGTTCCAGTTTGGGTTCGGGAGGCAGACACCGTCCCCACATTTAAGAGTAGACTTAAGACTTTCCTCTTTGATAAAGCTATTCAATTCTATGCCCTTTAGTTAGGACATAGAATTGAATATTGTTAGGGAGCGAGGAGTCGCAGGTGGGCCTAACCCGGCCCACCTGCTTCTCGTAATAGTTGTTAGATCTATCTATCATATAATAAAACTAGAGGGAGACTTGGCATACAGCCCGATCCGGTTGGGGAGAGTTCTAGCCTGACCAGGCTCCTCTCTTTACCCTGTCTCTCCTAGTAATAGTTTTAGACAGCTGGGGACTTCCTTTGACACACTGGGCTCCTCTCTCTTCTATCTTTCTATCTTTCCATTTGTGTGCATCCATGTCCCAGAAATGCTTGTTACTAACCTAGCTCTGGGGAGTCATTCCCCGGAGTCCTTATGTTCTTTTTTGCCCAACATGTTTCCTTGGATCAGGGAGGCTCCAAAATCATGGTAGCAGCTGTCGCCATGATCCCGCTACACGTCCTGCGATGCCGTGTTCATCCTGCTACGCTCTGCTGTGCCCTGCTACGTCCTGCTGTGCCTTGTAATGCCGCACAATTCCCTGCTCTGCCATGAACTACTACAAAGAACTACAAAGAACTATTATTTTTTGTGACTGTTATTGCCACTCTTCATTCTAACCCCAACCGGTCGTCAGACACCGCCTACCAAGAGCCTGGGTCTGTCCCAGGTTTCTGCCTAAAAGGAAGTTTTCCTCGCCACTGTCGCACTGTTGCTTGCTCTGGAGGGAACTACTAGAACTGTTGGGTCCTTGTAAATTATGGAGTGTGGTCTAGACCTACTCTATCTGTAAAGTGTCTCGAGATAACTCTTGTTATGAATTGATACTATAAATAAAATTGAATTGATGAGATTGATGTGGGTGCAATTCAGGGATGGATAAGGCACTCAAGGCGCTTCTTCTGTTGATGTCTGGCAGGGGAAGGTATTGCCTGTAATGTTGACGAGGCGTTGTGGCCAGACCCGACTGTGTGGCAAGATGCTGCCTAATTATTTTTCTTTCCTCTGTTTTTCACTGTAATATTTTTTGGTCCCATGTAAATATATCTGCTGTGCACTGACTTGTTTACTGTAGTGAAACATAAAATAATGTTTCAACAGCATGTGTGTAATTCTGCAAATATTTCTGTGCATGTGAACAATCTGATACATATTTTAGTATTATGGCAAAGCATTCAAAAAATGGGGATGGGGGGGGGTTTCATTATGCCCAACAGTGTGTAGTTGGTTAGGCAAAAATCTGGTAATATTGTAGTGATTGAAAACAGATAGGTGTCCAGAACAAACCGGGACGGGAGGCCAGATACAAAAATATAAATGAATTTATTCACACAATTTGTCTAGATTAAAAACGGACAACAGCGCCAGCGTGGAAATACACAGGAGCTACTTTAGAAAAAGGAATAAAGTGCAATGACACCGGCACAATCACTTGATATAATCAGCAAACTTGCACCAGAATAATTTAGAGGCTATTAATATGCGTTAGGACCCAATACACACAATAAAAGAGCAAATAGAACAAAATACCACTGCACACTGTAAAAACTCGCACACTAATTATATGCAGGGAACAATAGAAGGCAATTAACACCTCAAATCACACTCACAACAATATGGGGTCTCGAAAGCTATCTTTGAGCCTATAACCAGACCTAAAATTGAGCGACGTTCATTAGCGATATTGCACTTTACCCTTTTATAATAATAATATTTGAAATGAACAAAACCAAACCCAACTAAACAAAGAAACCAAGTAAAAAAAAATAAAATAAATGCCCGTTACTTTAAATGAATGTGGGAAAAAACAATGACAGGTAATATTGCACTTGCAGACAGTCCTATAAAAAATCTAAACAAAATTAAACCACTTTCCATGATATTTTAAAACAATAAATTTTATAAAATGGTCGGACAATTTGCTGTACCTTCAAGTCATTTAGATTTCATTCAGACCAGCAGCGTGTTTTTAACGTCGTTATGACCGTTACTAGAAAAGGGAAAAACAAAAGCAATACACTAAACATCTCCGTTACATATTTGATAGATTTCACGGTACATAACTTACAATCATTACCTCTGCTCCAAGATTCAGCTCGTCTAAACATCTGAAATGTTTGAACTGCACGCGTCGCATACACTCTGCTACACTTCCTGAGCTGCGAGCCAAGCGAGAGAGAGAGAGAGAGAGAGAGGGAGCGCAAATTACCTGTGTCCCTAAATAACCTCCGCCCTCCCTATGTGTAGTTTTGGTTGCAGTACTTCATATATTGCAGGATAGGCTATATGAGGTATTTTGCAGTTTGGGTGTGTGATTTTGTGAACTGTGTTACGTATTTTGATAAAACCAGACTAGTTTGCAAAAAATTGTGCAAAAGGAAAAAACTGTAATGCCGTTGTGCTTGTTGAAGTGTTTTCTTATTTGCCATTTTGTTTTCCTCTTTGCTGTTGTGCTTAATGATTTGTTAAAGTGTTTTCCTATTTGCCTGTTGTTTTATGTTTTGCTGTTGCGTTTTTCTATTTGCTGTTGTGATTTGCACTTCAGGGCCACTGTAAAAAGAGGTTTAAAATGACAGTATTCTGATAAATGATGTTGATACTATTCAATGTCTAAAAATCATGTTTGGCTTTAAAGTGTTCTTACTGTGTGATTTATATTTTAATTTCTAGTACAGAATTAAAAAAAAGTTTTTCTTTTAATTTTATTAATAATGGATTGGCACTGAAGAGTACAGCTTAATTTTTCTGTGCAGTACTATGTCATTATTGATTTGATTATCATTATTTATTCGGAAATGTTTGATTCAATTGATTCCCCTTCTGACTCATTTGCTTGTAGGACAACATGATAATACAAATGTTATGTGCAATGTTTTGGCACCTCACAATGGCTGCCAATAAAATGAATTAAGAATATAAATGCTAAACATTTGCACACATGCATTATTTATCACTGCTTCCCCAAGTTTCCGTCATAATAAATTGTACATTATTGCAGGGATTTTCTTAACAAGTGGGATGGATTATATTGGCATCACTGGACATCAATAATACATCATACAAATGTTTTCTTGCAGACTCATGAATAACAAACAGTTTTGTTGGCACTTTTTAAAAAGAAATATGCACATATGGTTTGTCATATCTGTGACAGATTACTCCTGTCCATAAACATCAGGCTCTGTGACACAAAAAGCCTGCATACTGCTGGATCTTAAAAGATATGTGTACCAAGTCAGCATTACAGATGTGGGAAAATGGATTCTTCACATTTTGAGTTGCCTGCACACATGAAAAGACAGTCAGGTGTTGGAGCTGGCAGGAATCCAGTATCATTATATTTCTCTTTATATTCAATGATATGCAGAGGGCTGACGATACAGAAAATGTGTTGATGCATTCTCCCACATCTGTGATGTATCCCACTGGCATTCTGATGTACCTAATCTACAGCAGGCCTCTACAGTGCAGTACTATATTACCTAAAGGACACTGGAATTCTGTGCAATTTCATTACAAGGCAACACTTAATATTTAACCATTTAATCTCATTTCAGTGTAATATTCCTTTTATTATTATACTTAACCATTTAATCTCATTACTGTGCAATATTTAATAGTCAGAACATTTGATACACCAAACTATATTTCTGCATAATATGTATACAAACCCTCTGACCAAAAGTTTGTGACTATTTACATTGTAGATTATCACTGAAGGAATCAAAACTATCAATGAACACATACTGAATTATGTACTTAACAAAAAATTGTGAAATAACTGAAAACATGTCTTATATTCTAGTTTCTTCAAAGTAGCCCTTTGCTTTTTTTAATAGTGCTGCAAACCCTTGGTGTTCTCTCAATGAGCTTCATGAGGTATTAACCTGAAATGGTTTTTACTTCAAAGGTGGGCCTTGTCAGGGTTAATTAGTGGAATCTTGCCTTATTAATGGGATTTGGACCATCAGTTGTGTTGTGCAGAAGTCACGTTGATACACAGCCGACAGCCCTATTGGACAACTGTTAGAATTTATATTATGGTAAGAACCAATCAGCTAAGTAAAGAGTAACAAGTGGCCATTATTACTTTAAGAAAGGTAGGTCAGTCAGTCCGGAAAATTGCAAAAACTTTGAATGTGTCCCCAAGTGCAGTCGCAAAAACCATCAAGCGCTGCAACAAAACTGGCTCACATGAGGACCGCCCCAGGAAAGGAAGACCAAGAGTCATCTCTGCTGCTGAGGATAAGTTCATCTGAGTCACCAGCCTCAGAAATCGCAAGTTAACAGCAGCCTCAGAAATCGCAAGTTAACAGCAGCTCAGATTAGAGACCAGATGGATACCACACAGAGTTCTAGCAGCAGACACATCTCTAGAACAACTGTTAAGAGGAGACTGTGTGAATCATGGCCTTCATGGTCAAATAGCAGCTAGGAAACCACTGCTAAGGAGAGGAAACAAGCAGAAGAGATTGGTTTGGGCCAAGAAACACAAGGAATGGACATTAGACCAGTGGAAATCTGGGTTTTGGTCTGATGAGTCCAAGTTTGAGATCTTTGGTTCCAGCCGCCGTGTCTTTGCGCGACGCAGAAAAGGTGACCGGATGGATTCTACATGGTAATCTGACTGGTAGGTACTTCAGGCTATTAGACAGCACAACAAGCACTTTAAACGTACATTCTTATACGTTTTTATTTCTTTTTAAATTGTATTTATGTATAATATTGTAGTGTATTTGTGGTAATGTATTTGTTCTCTAGTTTTTATGGGTAAGATGGCGAGGTTGAGCACTGTAATTTCGATTTTTATGGATGAAATAAACTTGACTTGACTTGCCTGGTTCACACCGTGAAGCATGGAGGAGGAGATGTGATGGTGTGGGGGTCCTTTGCTGGTGACACTGTTGGGAATTTATTCAAAATTGAAGGCATACTCAACCAGCATGGCTACCACAGCATCCTGCAGCAGCATACCATCCCAATGACAATGACCCCAAACACACCTCCAGGCTGTGTAAGGGATATTTGACCAAGAAGGAGAGTGATGGAGTCCTGCGCCTCCACAATCACCAGACATAGAATAGAATAGAATGCCTTTATTGTCATTATACACAAGTACACAGTTCCTGTGCAATAAAATTGGAGCAATCTGTTTTCAGTGTTGACAAAAAACAATAACATAAAGATAACAATATAAAATATCAAAAATATAAAGTCAAAAATATAAAAAGTCAAAAATATAAAGTGTAGGTAGTGCAGAGAAAGAAGAGGCGGGGGGGCCTGGTGCACAGTCCTGAGTCCGGAGAGCAACTGTATACATATATAAAATAGCTTTGAATACACATTGTGTGAAAGTAGATAAGTATTAACAAATAAATAAATATTGCACAGTATTGAAATGGTTAAGTACTAAATAATAAATAAATAATGCACAGTAATGGAATGGAATGGTTAATATCTTAAATATTGCATTGTATGAAATTGCACAGACTCCAGTGTCCTTTGAGGTATTTTATAACAGTATTACAGTGTTGCACAGTCAGAGGGAAGAAGAAGAAAGGGACCGGGGGTAGGCTGTGGGGTGGAGTCAGTGCATATGTGAGTTCAGGGTGGTTATGGCCTTTGGGAAGAAACTGTTCTTGAGTCTGTTAGTCCGTGCTCTGATGCACCTGTGGCGCCTACCTGAGGGCAACAGGTCAAACAGATCAGAGCCGGGGTGGGAGCTGTCCTTGATAATGTTCTCTGCTCTGCTGAGGCTGCGTGAGGTGTAGATGCCCATCAGGGAGGGGAGAGGGCAGCCAATGATCTTTTGTGCTGACCTAACAACCCTCTGCAGCCTCTCCCTGTCTGCCATGGAGCAGCTGCTGTACCATACTGTGATGCAGTAGGTCAGCAGGCTCTCAATGGACGAGCGGTAGAAGGTCAGCAGCAGGTTTGAGTCCAGGTCGTACTTCCTGAGGACCCTCAGCAAGTGTAGTTGCTGCTGGGCCTTCTTGATGACCGCTGTGATGTTGGCTGTCCAGGAGATGTCAGCGGAGATGAGGACCAAGAAACCAGAAGGTGTGGACCCTCTCCACACACTTGCCATTGATGTGCAGGGGGGCTTGGTTGGTGCCATTCTTCCTGAAGTCGACGATGATCTCCTTGGTTTTCTTGGTGTTCAGAGCCAGGTTGTTCTCCAAACACCAAGCTGCCAAGTTCAGGACCTCCTCTCTGTAGGCTGCCTCGTCTCCCTTTGAGATGAGTCCGACCACTGTGGTGTCGTTAGCAAACTTGACGATGAGGTTATTGTTGTGGGCCGGACTACAGTTGTGGGTGTAGAGACAGTACAGGAGGGGGCTCAGCACGCAGCCCTGTGGGGAGCCGGTACTCAACCTCTCCAGTGGAGGAGAGGTGGGGGCCCAGTCTCACCATCTGGAGCCGATTTGTGAGGAAGTCCTTTATCCAGGCACAAGTGAGAGGGGGGAGGCCGAGAGTGACCAGTTTGGAGTTGAGAATGTCCGGGATGATTGTATTGAAAGCGGAGCTGTAATCCACAAAGAGCATCCGGACGTAGCTCTGCTGCTGCTCCAAGTGACTCGCAAGTGAGCGCAGGAACCAGGTGTAAATGGGGGTAGGGCTGGGGTAGTGCAGGAACCAGGTGGGGGTGTAGGCAGGGCTGGAGCGGATGGTGGTGACTCAAAGCGAGCAAAGAAGCAATTCAGCTCCTCTGCCAGCTTCGCACTTAAGTCCCCTGATGTCGCATCACAGCCTCTGTAGTTTGTGATGTCATGTATGCCCCGCCACACCTCCCGTGTGTTGTTGCTGGACTGGTGGAACTCTATGCACTTGTTGTGGTCCGCTTTGGCTCTTTTAATTCCACGTTTCAGGTCAGCTTGAGCAGCCCTGTGCAGAGAGCTGCTTGGTCCGTCTGACCTGAAGGCAGTGGAGTGTACGGACATGGCTGGTCATCCAGTGTTTCTGGTTAGGGAAGACCCAAATGATTTTGTCCATTCCCAATGCAGAACTTGATGTAGTCCAATACTGTTCCTGTGAATGTTTTGAGCTCCTGGTGTTCAAATAAGTCCCAGTCTGTCTGGCTGAAGCAGTCCTGTAGCCTGGTTGTTTTCTTAGCCTTAGCAGGATGCCGGCCCTGCGGCCGCGTTTCTGCTTCCTCTCCTTGCGCCGTCTTTGACGCCTCCTAGCCCCGACAACAATCCACGGAGACCCGGGCTGTCTCGCTATGTCGACTTGTGATGAGAATCACGTGAAAAGGCTATCGGTCACCAATATCCAAAAGGTTTTGGCGGGTGTAGTGGACTTTCGCATAGCGACATGGGACATGAACCCAATCAAGATGGTTTGGGGAGAGCTGGACCGTAGAGTGAAGGCAAAAGGGCCAACAAGTGCTAAGCATCTCTGGAAACCATTGGTGTCATTGGTGTCCACCAGGGTGTTCGTGGGTTACCGCCCCTTGAGGCACCTAAGACCCTATGACCACAGCTTGCCGCCGCAGCTTCAGCAATGGAAACTTTGAACATTGCCCACTCAGGTTCAATGCCCCCAGCCTCCACAGGGATGCCCGAAAAGCTCCGCCGGAGGTGTGAGTTGAAAGTCCGTCGGACAGGGTCCGTTCCCAATTCACCCGCACTACCCGTTTGGGTTTACCAGGTCTGTCCAGAGTCTTCCCCCACCCCCTGACCCAACTCACCACCAGATGGTGATCAGTTGACAGCTCTGCCCCTCTCTTCACCCGAGTGTCCAAAACATATGGCCTCAGATCAGATGAAACGATTATAAAATCGATCATTGACCTTTGGCCTAGGGTGCTCTGGTACCACGTACACTTATGAGCATCCCTATGTTCGAACATGGTGTTTGTGATGGACAATCCATGACTAGCACAGAAGTCCAACAACAGACAACCACTCTGGTTTAGATCAGGGAGGCCGTTCCTCCCAATCACGCCTCCAAGTATCTCCATCATCACCCACGTGTGCGTTGAAGTCCCCCAGCAGAACTATGGAGTCCCCTACTGGAGCCCCATACAGGACTCCATTCAAGGTCTCCAAGAAGGCCGAATACTCCGAACTCTTGTTTGGTGCATATGCACAAACAACAGTCAGAGTTTCCCCCCCCATCACCCGCAAGTGTAGGGAGGCGACCCTCTCGTCCACCGGGGTAAACTCCAACGCAGCGGCGCTCAGCCGGGGACTTGTGAGTATCCCCACACCCGCCCGGCGCCTTAAATCATGGGCAACTCCAGAGTAGGACAGAGTCCAACCCCTATCCAGGAGTACGGTTCCAGAACCGAGACTGTGCGTAGAGGTAAGCCCCACCAGATCTAACTGGTAGCGCTCGACCTCCCGCACAAGTTCCGGCTCCTTCCCCCACAGAGAGGTGACATTCCACGTCCCCAGAGCCAGCCTCTGCCGCCTGGGTCTGGTCCGTCGAAGCCCCTGACCTTCGCTGCCACCCATGTCGCAGCGCACCCGACCCCTTTGGTTCCTCCCACAGGTGGTGGGCCCATGGTCAGGAGGGAGAGGTGCCACGTCGCTTATTCGGGCTGTGTCCGACCAGGCTCCGTGGCAGACCCGGCCACCAGGCGCTCGCTGTCGAGCCCACCGTCTGGGCCTGGCTCCAGACGGGGGCCCCGGGCTTCCTCCGTGTTCTTCCATTAGGGTTTTTGAACCAATCCTTTTCTGGCCCCTCCCCCGAGACCTCTTTGCCATGGGAGACCCTACCAGGAGCACAAAGCTCCAGACAACACAGCCCTCAGGTTCATAGGGACACACAAACCTCTCCACCACGATAAGGTGATGGTTACCGGAGAGGACAAAAGTAGTGTATACAGTGCAAAAAGTACTACAAAAGTAGTGTATATAGTGCAAATTTATTTTAATTGTTCTGCCATATGAACGAAAGTGCCATAACATTTGTTCTGCAAACACTTACCAGCATTTTGTTTATACAGTAGCAGTTAAATAAATAAATATTTAGTGTAAATCTCAACTTAATATAAAATGAAAGGTTATTGCCACTGCCAGGGCATTAATGTTATCCTGTTTGTTATAAAAAATAAAAAAAAAACTGCCCACAAAATCTTGAGCTACAATCTAGAGCTACATTAAACCTCATGGAGTTGCATAACCAGTAGGGATGAGCGAGTACAGCATTATCTGTATGTGTTTACCACATGAATTATCTGTATCCGTATCTGTACTCGGACTGGGCGGGGCCTAACCCGGAAATGGGCAGGGTTTAACCCGGTTAATTGTTGTATTTATTGCTGATAAGAATGGTGTTGTCATGGTAACAACAATTGCAATTATGAAGTAAAATGTAATGAACAAGAGTTTTCATACTCAATAATATAACTTTTTTTAACTTTTAATTTTTTATGATCAGTGTGATAATTTTTTTGTGTGTCTGTGAGTGAATAAGAGATACACACAGAGAGAGAGAGAGAGAGAGAGAGAGAGAGAGAGAGAGAGAGAGAGAGAGGGGGGGCGGGGGTTGAAATGTGTTTGTGTGTGTATCTTAATTTGTAATATTATTTATTTATACCACAACTGCATTTTATTTATTTTTTTATAAAATACAGCAAGAAAGTTTCAGACACTCAAAAAAACTGGTTAGAGCCAGCAGCAACTTTAAAAAAAAAAAACTGACAGGCAGAGACGCGACGCGACTCGCATGCTACCATCACCATGTCTGAACTAACCCCACGTTACCAGAAATCTACTGGTTACTAGTTCCACCGAAGTAAAAAAACAAGCCTGAAGCTTGAAGAAACCCTAAATGTTAACGGAAAAGACCCACGGACCTGAGAGACTCAGAAAGGGAGAGAGCTGAATGTTCACTTCTCCGTGTTGTGTGTGTGAGTGAGCAGACGGGCCGGCCGGACAACAACAAAAGGGCGCTGGGACTAGCCTATCACAGAATAGTGTAGGGGAGGGGCGCTGGGACTAGCCTATCACAGAATAGTGTAGGGGAGGGGCGCTGGGACTAGCCTATCACAGAATAGTGTAGGGGAGGGGCGCTCTGACTGGCGCTGGGACTAGCCTATCACAGAATAGTGTAGGGAGGGGCGCTGGGACTACCCTATCACAGAATAGTGTAGGGGAGGGGCGCTCTGACTGGCGCTGGGACTAGCCTATCACAGAACGCAGACACACAGTCTATGAGGAGTTTTATTCAATCCGAGTACAGATATTGACTCGCATTACTCGTATAATACTTGTACTCGGCAAAAGTGCTTTATCCGTACGGATACTCGTTTCAGCGAGTATCCGGCTCATCCCTAATAACCAGTCTATGTACCAAATTTCATTTGGAGAATCTCACTCAAAAAGAACCAGAAAACACTTTCAGTGCAGTTTGTAGATTCCTAAAACTTGACTTTTTTTTACTCCTCTGCACTAAGCCAGTTGCTAACGCACACAAGATTATTTACATTTTCAGATGATAAAGAAGCTCTCTTCTTCTGTACAATATGACCAGCAAGATAAAACAACCTTTCACAGGGTACGGAGGTTGCAAGTGTGGCCAAGTACTTCTGTGCAAAGGGGGTCAGCCTGCTGTGTGAGCCTGCGTGTTTGGACCACCACTCTAATGGACAGGACTCTGAACTGACGACGCACACACAACTCGACGCACACTGTTCTCAATTGAGTCTTCTTCCTGTTCAGAATCAGACTCAGATGATGCAGCCAATAGGGTTAACTTTTTCTTTGGTGGCTCTGATGTTTTTTTTTCCACATGTTTCTCTGCAATAACACTCTGTTCCTTGACTAAGTTGGTGACTGCTGCCCACATCTCACTCCTCTCAGCTCTGGGTATACACTTGAGGTCCTTAAATCTAGGGTCCAATGCAGTAGCAATCTTCAGATATGCAATGTTGCAGATATGCATTTTCCTTGCGTGTCTCCAGGTCTTTTCTAAATGTAGACTTGAACTTGGCCACATAGGCAGGGTCATCATCTGAGCTCTCCATCACCCAAAAGAGATGGCAAAAAGCAGGCAGAGCCACAGAGCAGGAAATATACTTTTCTCCTCCCCAAAGTTTAGTCAAATACCTGCAAGAGAAAATCAACTCAACTTCAGTCAAAACAAATTGCATTCACTTATATGCAAAAAACATCCTGTACCTATTCATGCTGCATTTTTAAACACACATATTTAGTATCTCTTTCTTATATGCACTCAGCCAGGATAGTTAGAAATATTATGTAAAACATACCTGCAAGGCTCCAGTAGCGTTTCCAACCTCTGCAGTTTGTCCATTTCAGCTGCTGTTGGCATGACAATCTTGGTGTTTGTGGTGAGGACATCCCTCAGTGGCAGTTCGTTTCTGCGGATGCTTTTTATCATGTCCAGAGTTGAATTCCATCTGGTTGGAACGTCTTGCATAAGCGACTCCTTCTTTTGTCCACGTTCAACTTGTTGTTGCTCTAACTCTGCAGCACTTGCTGGACTGTGTTTAAAGTGCCCCACAAATTTTCTGCACTTTGCAAGGACACTGTCAAACGCACTGTTATGCAGCGATACTGTGACAGAACGCTGGAGACTGTGCACAAAGCAGGGACATGATCAAATGGCAGATGTCTCACAGCAGCGATCATATTTCGTGCACTATCTGTGCTAACTGTGGCGACTTTATTTGACACATTCCACTGCTGTACAACTGTGAATAAAAAATTGGATTTAAAGCCTAAAAAGTTGTTTTGAGTCACAATTGAAACCTGTTTCCTAAAATTTAAAAATAAATGCTTTTAAGATTTTTTTTGGGGGCTTTTATGGCCTTTTATAGATAGGATTGCGTGAAGACAGGAAACGGGAGAGAGAGGGGGGACAACATTCAGCAAAGGGCAGCAGGTCGGATTCGAACCCGGGCCAGATTTGTGGCAAACTAAGATAAACAGTTAGAGTACAAAGTGACATCTTTCATTTTAGCTTGTTTTGTAAAAATTTGCTATTTGAATAGTATATTTGTGTAAAACAGCACCGTGGACAAAAGTGGACTGCGCAGACAGAGCAGATTGAAATATCGCTTCCTACATGTTTATGCCTGTAGAACAGGTAGGTGGGTATCAATAAGTATTGACTTACGGAAGTTTTATTGTGGGAAAGGCAGAAAAGTTGTGTTAATCCATGACTCTGTTTATTTTCTGTTTTCCGGTGAAATCCACACTAGTCGATTGTCACAACTTTTATGCCTTTATATCACATCTACTGCAGTCAAATTCACTGTGTTCACTTGGAAGGAATAACTGCACGTGGCTAGGCACTGGTAATGACATTTTGAACATTTTGAGAGGCTAAAAACATGTTTAAAACTTGCCCTTTTTAAGCCTGTTGTGTTCTAACTTTAGCCGGAGGATAACTTGGTGTAGACAGCTACTGACAGCACAACAAATTTAAAAAAACAACAGACCTTCAAGTGCTACCATAGACTGTATATAAGAGATTTACATTTTGAGATAATAGGAGATAGAGATATATTTTTTTAAATTTTGTTTTAGGTGCAGTCCGAACAGAGAAGGTTTCAGTCTGCATTTTAAGATGCATAGAGTTTCTGTTGACCTGATGTTAATGAAGAGCTTGTTCCACCATTGTGGAGCCAGGACAGAAAACAGTTGTACCTTACAACAGCATTCAATGTTGTAAAGTACTCTTCTGCCATTTAGTCGTTCTTCTCTTTGTCACTTGTCTGGTGAAATAAGTTATTATTACATTGTAAAGTGGACCATCTTTAAAGTGGACCTATTATATATAATTTCTTAGTACTTGTATTTTGTGACTAGAATATGTTTACATACTTTAATTTTCAAAACACTTTATTTTTCTCATACTGCCCATAGCTGTACATTCATGGTGTCCAGACCATGCCCATCTAACTGCTGAAAGGTCTCCAGCAAAATGACAGCCAGCCAGTTCTGCCAAGTATCTGGCAGCGGCTCCAGCCCCAGCACTACCGCCACACGGCCAGGCAAAGCCCACGCAACAGCTTTGCAACTCCCGCAAGTGACCTCCGATTTCTGGATCAGAGCCAACGGAGCAGAGGTGCTCTGGGATGGGTTTAGGTCATTTAGGTGCCACTTAAATGCCTGCACTGCTCTCTGGTGCTCTGAAACAGACATCAGAAGCAACAGTAGCATTACTGCATGTGACGCTAGTGTTAAATCAGACAAGGTGACGTATGATTGACAACCAACTTTGCTGGTCAGTTAGTGTACTCGTCATGGTGCATCAGGAGTGGAAGGTTTGTCTAATGAGTTTTTTTTCCACTTTTTTTGCCACTGTGCACCATTTACACTTTCAGGAAGTATTTGCCCTTTCAGTGTGTGTGTGTGTGTGTGTGTGTGTGTGTGTGTGTGTGTGTGTGTGTGTGTGTGTGTGTGTGTGGTTTCTGGAACCATAGAAAATAAAGAACTTAAATAATATATGTCAAATATATACTGTATACAGTATATATTGTATTTCTCAATACCTTGCACAATGCTGGCAAATAACATGTTAAACATCCTTAGAATTAATAAGAATAACGCTCAATATCACTTATGTAGCGCAGCGTAAATTCTTTCAGGAAGACCTACATTTTAATCAATGCACTCCTAAATCAATTCAGCGGTTATCCTAATAAATGTACATTTTATCATGCTATGTATAGCTGTCGCATATCTGCAACTAGTCTCTCCTGATTGAAATGTAGCTCAGTGTAAATTCTTTCAAGAAGACCTAAGCGTGTGTCCACCGTTGCCGACTTGAGCATCTAAAGTTACCGGAAGTCATTCATTTTCAATAGAAGCCGGCTTCTCGGCTGCAAGGAGCGGCAAATCTGTCAGCGTTGTGTTTTGGGCGTTTTGAGCATGTTGAGCGTCAATCAGAACTTTATGGTAATGAGCTATGTTCAGCGGCAAGCAGCGGCAAGCAGCGGCAAGCAGCGGCAAGCAGCGGCTAATGCCATCAACCAATCGGAATATAGACGTCCTTCGCGCTGGCCGATCCAAGAGAAACATACGATAAACTTTCGTTCCTACCAAAACATTAATTCTGAGGACAAGGTCATAATTGCCGTTGCTGGGTTACCTATTGTTTATGATATAACGTTGTACATAGGAACCAGTTAACGTTACCTGCCGGCCACATCGTCTCTAAATGGTTCGCTCACAGTGAAGTCCTGAATGGATCACTAGGTTAGTCTAGCAGCTGCTCGCTCTGCCTGCACGCCGCTATGGCTCAGCAGCTAACAAGGAAGCAAACTGCTAACAGACAACGCTGCGACCAATTAACAATACAAATCCTGTCATTATATATGTAATTCATAAAAGGTTTCTAGTGTCAGTGCATTGGCCGTGCAGTGGCTGCGTGTGCGTTTCCCATGATCCTCCCTTCACCTCATTTCTTCCCCAGCAACTCCCATAGTCCTCGGTCTCCCCTGGCCAATAATCCCAACGTGGACTGGGCGCGGGGGAAGATTAGAAACTGGAGCACAGAGTGCCACTCCAGCTGTCCATTGTCGGTGCGAGCCCCCGGTAGTGTGCCCACTCCCAACAAGCCGCTCGACCCTCCTGACCTGTCCTTGGTCCCGGCTGAATACCTCAACCCTGGTCCCACATCGCCATAGACTTTGTCACCGGATTACCCAATTCCCAGGGTAACACTTTCCTTCTGACCGTGGTGGACCGGTTCTCGAAATTCCTTCCACTTTATCCCCCTACCCAAGCTGCCCACAGCTTTGGAGACCGCCAAGCTCCTGGTCCACCACGTCTTCCGGCTTCATGGAATCCCCCAAGATATTGTCTCCAACCGGGGACCCCAGTTCACCTCCCAAGTGTGGAAATCCTTCTGCCGAGCCCTCGGGGCCACTCGGGGCCACTGCGAGCCTAGTCTAGTCAACACCCCCAGACCAACGGACAGACCAAGCGGGCCAACCAGGACCTGGGAGCAGCCCTTTGGTGTGTGGCGTACCGTATTCCATCCTCCTGGAGTGGTCAACTCCCGTGGGTGGAGTACGCACAAACTCCCTGCCCAGCACTGCCACTGGGATGTCCCCCTTCATGTGTGCCCTGGGTTTTCAACCTCTGCTCTTTTCATCAGTACAAGCACACCTTCAGCGGTGTCAACGGGTGTGGAGGGAGGCCAGAGCTGCAACAACAAATGCCTTGCCGACCGTCACCAGAGACCTGCCCCTGACTACCAGCCCGGCCAGATGGTGTGGTTGTCCTCCCAAGACCTCCCGCTGCAAACGTCATCCAAAAAACTCGATTCGTGGGTCCCTACGCGGTCAAAGCAGTCCTGAACAGCACCACAGTTAAGCTCCTGTCCCACCTCAGAATCCACCCCGTGTTCCACGTCTCTCGGATAAAACCAGTCGCTACCAGTCCCCTCACCGTCCCAGTGGCAGCTCCTCCACCCCCACGGATCATCGACGGCCACTCGGCCTATACGGTACGCCGCCTCCTGGACGTGCGACGTAGGGGTCGGGGCTACCGGTACCTGGTGGACTGGGCCGGCTACGGCCCGGAGGAGCGTTCCTGGATCCCGGCCAGCCAAATTCTGGACCGGACTCTGCTGGAGGACTTTTACAGGGCCCACCTGGGGGCGTCTGTTGAGGGAGGGGTACTGTCATGGTGGGGGTCCAGATGGCCGTGAATCTGTCCTTTTTTTTTATTTTCTACTTTATTTCTTGTCGTCTTGCCCTGTCCTCTCTTTGTTTTGGTTTTCTCTCCCCTCTCTTGTCTGAAGCCAGCTGATCATTCACACCTGCCTCCTGTCTACAATCATCAATCCTCGTCACCACACCTGCCAGCCTTCACCCGCTCCCGCCGTCCACATCTGCCTACCATTATCCTCAACCTCTGTATATCTACGCCGGCTCTTCACCTGATTGTTGACTCAGCTATATGGGTGAACATCTCGCAGCAAATTCTCCGTGTTTCTCTGTGTATCCTGTATATTCTGTGTACTCACCCTCCTTGTGTTTCCCTTCCAGTTTCACTCCGGTCAGCTGGCTTCGGACCCCGGCCCTCCTCTACGGCGCCCCCTCTTCATCTCCATCCCTCTCAACTCTCCGGGCCGTGCCTCCCCATCGTCCTTCAAGTCCGTGCCTCCTCCTTGGTCCACGCTCCCGACTCCTACGTCCATCTCCTGGTTCCCGTGTCCCCGCCGACCTCCCTGGTTCTCCACCCTCGTGTCCCTGGCCTCCACCTTCCCACTTCCACTCCCCGATTCCCTAATTTCTCAATAAATACCTTTCCCTGTGAGCCGTGCACTTGAGTCCGTCCTTCTGTTACACAACAGAAGCCAATAGAATCTAATAGAGAGATAAACGCAGTTCTAAGGCTATCATTCTCATTGTCCAAATGACTATTAAAATCGCCTACAATAATATCTTTGCCCGTTTTAAGGAAGTTGACAAAAACTCTGAAAATTCAGATAAGAATTCAGAGTATGGACCAGGTGCTCGGTACACTATAACAAATACAACTGGCACTCCAGTAGACCCCTCTGTACTGGCTGACACTTGAATCATTCCAGATCTTCCCCCTTATAAATTACTCCAGACTGTGTTGCCACTTCGACCCAGATTCCTGCTTGAAGATGAGATAATGAAATAAATGACTTGAAATGAACTGTGTATGTGTTGTATTTATCCTACCATGTTTTCTAGTCTTTCGACTAGTACTTAAATTAACTGAAATAAAAAGACATGAAATGACAAGCTATGTGTTGCAATTGATGCAAACCCACATGCTAATGCTAATGCTCACGCTAACCGTCCTATGGTACTGCTCCTGCTAAGGTTAGCTTAGCATGCTAAGACAAATGCTACCACCGGCTTCAATGAATGCATGGGGTAGCCCCATGACACACACATTTTAGTGTTTTCCAACATGCTGTAATTTGTACAGCATCTATAGTGTTGATACACATACCATCTCACAGCTTTTAATCATTTTAGTCACTGAGACGTCTACAAAAGCATAATCTCAGGGCATGATTGGAGAACTCTCAGCTGTAATTAAATGATAAGGTGTTTATGCAAATATATCTGATTTTTGTTGGCGGCAAGACAGCCGCTGTTTGAATAAGGAGGTTAAGATAAAACAGATCATTGATTAAATCGAGTCAGTAAGTGTCATCCCACTTGCTCTCTGTCTGTTAAACAGTGACTTCCTCGCCTTATCAGTTTGGCAGATTAGCTCTGAAAGTAATACTGATGCTGTGAATGCCATCAGATATATTTTAATAAGAACTGTGGCAGCTCAGAATTTACAACCAACCTAACCTTGATGCACAGAAATATAGGAAGTGTATCCAGTGCTTTTGAATAGGTCATCAGTTATCAAATTATCTCTGCATTCCAGCAGCACTAAAAACAGGAATGTTTGTGCCATTAAAGCAGCAGAGAGAACAGTGCCGAGAAATGAAATGGCTGAATGCTTATGTAATTATGAATGTAGGTCAATTAACACATGGTCTTCAGCAAATGCAATTTCTTCCAGTTTTTAGAGTTTACCATAATTGCTTAAACATTCACACTGTAAAGTGGCTTTAATAATGTCCCAGTGAGATCATAGTTAAAGCTTTTAGTTGCTTTCACTAGAGCCAGGTGGTTCCCTCAGCGTTTCAAAAGGCTCATTGTTCGAGCATTCACAAGCTTGACACCATTTATGATAAGGCCTACTTTAAGTTAAGATGTAACGTCATCTATTTCTGAGAAGCCGTTAGAACTGTTGGTGGTGTAACACGTCTAAATGGAAAATGAACAAGATAAACCTAAACCAATTAGCTAGTGCATCAAGCCTCAATTCAATGACATTACTAAGTCTACCATAAATAAATAGATTTGAAGTCATTTTTACTGCTGAAATTATGTTTTGTTATTACTGGGAGAAAGTAGTGAAAAGAAGTACTGTTGGGTACCAAATTCTAATACAGAAAACTGCCAGTCATATGATAGATAGATAGATAGATAGATAGATAGATAGATAGATAGATAGATAGATAGATAGATAGATAGATAGATAGATAGATAGATAGATAGATAGATAGATAGAGTACTTTGTTAATCCCAAATGAAAATTCAAGTGTTACAGCAGCCACTTGACATGAATCAAAATACAAAAACAATGAAGTAGATAAAAGAAGCAAATGCAATTAAAGACTGAATCATGTACACCTAAAGACATTCGGAGAGTGCAGACCTCACCAAAGAACTTCGAACTGGGGAGGCACTGAGGCAAGTAGCCTGAAAGTTCACACAACACTCCAATAAATAGAACAGAATACAACAGCAAAGGTACACTTAAGGTAAATGTGCAAATATGAGAAAAAGAAGCCACTTGCTACTCCCTAAAACCTTGCACTTAACAGCAGTAGCCACTTTTGTAAGAACATATTTACAATAGTATCAAATATTCTCATATAAATGTAAAAATGTTCCCAATTAAAATCAAACAAAACTAAATAAAAAAATACAATAGATACAGAATAATAAAAGAAGACATAACCTAACATAGTAAATATCAAGTGAGCTTATTGTGATTTAACTTGGACAAAACAAGAGTGGCATTCCCTGCTCTTCAAGAACACAAATACAGACATTAATGGTGGTCATAGTTATAATTAAATATGCATTAAATCAACCAGTATCGACAAACAGGGTACCTTGGCTATTTGCAACACTCCTAATCATTGATTATGAAAGCAGACTTTCACGCCTGGATTTCAATGAGCCGTTTCCAAGGACACACACAGGAACCCACAGGGACGTCAGTCTGGAATATTTTGTACAGACTCAATGACATATTGACACAGACAAAGTAATGGCGTTAAAACTTAGCGCACGCCACATACCTGGACCAGGGAGCGCAGGAACACCATGCAGCAGCTTACTATTAGATTTACGATTTATTCCTGGGGGACCGATGTGGAAACTCACTGCATTGATTGTATCATGCGGGTCAGCTAACTCAAGTGGGCGTGACGGAGCCCGACTTAACCAGTCTGGCTGGAAAATGGCCTGTCTCCCCCTCATAGTCTATCACAATCACTGAGGACAGTATCTCTCTCATTTTGAGGGATAACTGCAATGTTGCATGCCTTGTCTGGGTGGTCACCTAGATCTAACTTATCCAGAACTTGACTAAAAGAAAGGACGGAGTAGAAATAAGAACTATGTATCTGTACACCTAGATGCGCTGTTATTCCACCCATCCCTATTGTTACCATCACACTTGTGTTGTGGATTTCTTAGTCTGATGTGTCAAATTAAAGAATCTTCAGGGAGACCGCATGGTGCAATAATAGATCTTAATTCAATCGAAAGACCCTGAGCAATTTTTCTGCAGAAAAATGTCTGTCCTTCCTCAAGCTCTTTCAATCAATTAGAAAGTTGTTGTATTGCCTCCCGGACATTGTTCTGATGTTCAGAACTGCATGTAGGCAGAAAAACAAGTCAAAAACAAGTTTCATAAGCATTTGACACAGAAAAATAGGAAAAATATTAAGGTCAAAGTACTACTTTTAACCCTTGTGTTGTCTTCCCGTCAATATATGACACTTTTGTTGAGGCTTTTTTAGAGGTTTTTAACGTTTTTTTTGTTTAGTCCTATTTTTTTTTTTTTTTGTTTGTTACTTTTTTGACATTTTCAACACTATGTAACACTAACTTATTAACTTTAGTTTTACAGTTATTTTTGGAATTTTTGTTCAATAAACCTCATTAATAGGAAATTCTACCTATTATTTGAGTTAGAAAAGCAGAAATTATTTAGACCAAAATTAAAGGAATGTATATTGATGGATAATCACAGACTGGAATATGTCAACTTATACTCAATACTATTTCAAAACCACTTACATTTTTTTTCTAATGCTATTAAATTTGAATAAGACACCTCAAAAATAATGAAATGCCAAAAAGCGTTGTGTGGAATCAATCATGTTATTTTGGGTAATTAAAAAGTACATTGATATAGGAAAACGAATGCTTGACCCAAGGACAACATGAGGGTTAAGTCATACATTCCCCTCTTTGTAAGGGTAACTTACTCTTTTTGTAACTTACACACCTGTATGCAATAATAGTTTTAAAAAACATGAACATAAATATACATATACAGTATGTATAGATAGATAGCTAGATAGATAGATAGATAGATAGATAGATAGATAGATAGATAGATAGATATTTATTGATCCAAGAAAAATGGGAAATTATATATAAAAAACTAATTACACAGTTCATAATAACAAATAAGAATACATTTTTATACATTTTTTTTCTTCCTTCCCCATTCTCAATATGGATTTGTTGATTTCTCTGCGCACGTCCTCCAATCTTCATCTTCCTCCCCATTCTCTATCGATTTCTTTTTTTTTTAACCTGTTGTAACCCTATTTTTCAAAAAATGTATATTTCACTGTATGTGAAACACCATAAATTCCGCCTAAATCACTGGCTATGTTGAATAGAGTTCACAAAACAATTATTTTCAACAGTATGATTGTATTTATTATTATAATTATTATAGAGAATTTTTAGAATATAGAATATCCTTTTTTATGTATTTTGTCACACAAGGCTTAAAATGAAACATTATATTGGATTTTGTTTTGGAGTTCTTTATTTTAATTTTCAAGTTCACAAGAACAAAAGGAAACACAAACAAACAACCCCTACCCCCAAAGGAAGCTCCAATATTTCAAAACAGGAATACAATATTTCGAGGTCAGTCACATTCCAACATCACATTATCCACGTAATCTAGACAGGGTTGGCAAATTATAATAAAGGTGTATCCCTTTCTAAGGTTATATGCTATTTTTTCTAAAGACACCCAGTTGTTCATTTCTAAATAGTTATGGATAGAGGGGAATCATACTTCCATGTGACCGCAATCCACTTCATGGCCACTGCCAGGGCTATGTCCAAAAGTTTTATTTGAAATATGTTAAGTGGTTTACCAATTAGCATACAGTTCCCCAGCAAGCAAAACTCTGGGTCAATGAAATTTGAGTAATCTTAGTCACGGCATCACAAAAGTCAATCCAGAAATCGCTTTCTCTTCTCTTTCTCTGAGAAGTCAAATACAGCTGATGAAAGAAATTATAGTGGACAAGCCTGTACCGTGCATTAATAGTAGCAGATAAACTGTCTTGACACAACTCTGACCAAAGTTGGTCTTCAATCCTGATATTTAAGTCTGATCCCCAACTTTCCTTAGACCTATACAGAGCCGGTTTGGGACATTCAGATATTAACAAAGAATATACTTTAGAAATAAACTTACATGGTCCACTATCATGTAACAATTTCCCAATTTCAGTGAGTTTGGGTAAAGTCATAGTATTGTTCAAAGTGCTTCTCAGAAATGACCGCAGTTGAAGGTAACAAAATAAAGTATTGTTAGGCAAATTATGTTTTCATCTCAATTGCTCAAAGGTCATGAAAAATCCGTTCTCATAACAGTCCTCCAATTTACGAATCCCTTTATGATGTCATGCTTCCAGGGTCTTATTCTTTACAGTCAGAGGGATAAGTTTGTTTTGTTTTAAAGAAGATTTTGGTGACAGTCCTATCTCTTTGCCAATAGTTTTATGGACATCATACCAAAGTTTAATGAGGTCTTTTTGGACAAAATTCAAAAGTTGAAAAAATTTATAAAAGAAGAAAATGCAATATGATCCCAGGATGGAGTTGTGTCATTCTGAAACAGAGACAAAATAAATCGCATTTGGGATGCAAAGTATATATTTTTTTAAATTGGGTATCCCACTGACTGTCACACATCAACTTCTCCAAAGATATTCTTGGTACCTTGTTATTCCAAGTGAACTGTACATTTTTATTAAGAGTTTTAAAAAATGTTTGGGCTAATGGTATAGGCAGCGATTGAAAGAGGTACTGCAACCTTGGCAAAATGTTCATTTTAATGCAATTAATCCTCTCAATCAAAGTGATGGGGAGGCTAATCCATCAGTATAGATTGTCCTCAATTTTTTTTAAGTAGTGGACTATAAATTAATTTATAAAGATTTTTTTTAATTATTGTCCACAACTATACCAAGATTTTTTATTCCAGTTGGGGCCCCTTTTGGACGCAGATGCACTTTGACACACAGTGTTAATGTGTGTTAATTGTTATAGGAATTATTTCACTTTTATAATAGTTTGACTTATATCCTGAGACAGTACCATAGGTGCCCAATAAATCCTGTAGTTGAGCAAGAGGGTCCATTACATTGGATTTTAAAGTACAAATAATAACTAGACCTGCAAGCAGTTATGATCAGGGTCCAAGCCTCCCCGGCACGATTCCCCCCTGGCGCACGATTCCCCTGATGACCACGGAAAGCAAGCCTGCAAAAGATGAGCCCAAATAACAAGAGAGGCAAGGCAAATGTCAGGAAATGTCACTAAGTGCGAATTGTATAGTCCGTGGTGATTTGCAATAGCGATTTTCCCATTCATCGATTAAAAGGCAAAAACGCATCTACTTCAATTATAGCGCCCCCTAAAAGCCGATTGGCAGATTGGCATGTCGAACAGAAATCTCATTTTTTGTGATGATAGCATTAACTGCGGCAGAGATATTGCAATTGCAAATTTCCAATTTAAATGGATTGAGTTCTTTGCCAAAACATGCCTACGTTCATTATAGAGCCCCCTAATGGTCGATCTTCACCAAATGTGGTAGAGCGCCGGAGTGGCCTATATCATCTGATTCAGCTCAGCTCAATTCAAGGAACATGTGGATGTAAGGTTTTCTAATGTTATATGGGAGTTATAAGCAAAAACACGTTTTAGGTGAATCGTTCATGAGATATAAACATTTTGTACTTGCAGCGCCCCCTAGTTGCCGTTTTTTGTAAAATTTGTTATGGAGCCTCAAAGGGTCATGCCAAAGAAGATCTCAAAGTTTTGTGTTGAAAGTTTTTATTGTGGCTGACATATGACAAAGTTTTTGTGTTTGCAATTAGCTACGCAAATTTGTTCATGTGAGATTTGCGTAATTTTTATACGACAAAAATTCTTTTGATAACTTTATGTCAGTTCGGCCTGGAGATGCTAGGTACTACGTTTTGTGTGGATCGATCGCACAGTCTAGGAGAACTTCGAAAACGCAGGTATTCGATAATCGAATGATCACGATTTTTCACAAATACAGGTCTAGGTGGAAATGGGCGGGGCCTATATCACGAGATTCAGCTCCATTCAGGGAACGCGTGGAAATATTTATTTTTAATGTGCGAAGTTATAAAGGCCAAACATGATATAACACGCTATAGCAAAACCTAGTGGAGAAGGGGCCTCAACACAAAGGTCCAGAAGGGATGTTTGAAGTTGGAAACAGAAAGGCCAGCATCCTCTTTCCTCTTTTGTAAAGTGGACATTGCCTTTCCAGATAAATTTAGATACCGCTGATTATAATTTACGCTACTAGTTGGCAGGAGGGGAAAGATGTAGCATAGACCTCACAAAATTAATCCTGGGTAATTTATTAATTTTAACAACTGAGATACAGGCTTGAATAGACATGGGGAGACCAATCCATTTTTCCATATCTTTCAAAACGCTGTTCCGAACAACAGAATGTTTAACAATCTGGTTTAAGCAGGGGACCTCAATGCCCACATTTTTAAACTGCTGCTTTAAACAATGGGGTTAATGGGCAGAGATGGTTGAGTTGCGGTCAGAGTCATTTAAATTAAGTAGTGCAGACTTGGACCAGTTAATTTTAAAGCCTGATAAGCTTCCATACTCCTCGCATAACGATAGAAGGCGGGAAGAGACCGAGAGGAGTCTCTAAAAAAGTTAAATAACGAGAGATGAGGACTCAAGGGGCAGCCTTGGCGGGAGGATCTAGAAACTGGAAACAAAGAGGAGGAGGTGCGCCCGGTTAAGACTCCAGCTGAGGGATTAGAGTACAAAGCTTTGATCATACAAATGAAAGTTTTACCAAAGTCCACCACCTCTAAGACTGACCATAAAAATGGCCACTCAAGCCTGACAAAAGCTTTCATTGCATCAAAAGAAAGAACTGACATTAGAGTCTTACTGACTCCAATGTCTCCAGGGTCAGAGTGCTAGCGTGCCTGTGAGGTGCATTCAGACCACCACAGTTCCAGACTAAAAATGTAAGCCCATTATTAAAAAAGCTGTGTTCTAAATATAGACAGACGTGGAAAAGCACCTTGCTACGGCCTCTCACTTTATTAAGTCCTAACAATTGTGCATCAAAAGTTGAGTCCCTCAACACACAGAACAACACACACAGTAAAACACAAAAAAAAGAGGACGGTGAGGAGAGCGAGAGATGGGGAAGGGGGGGCATAGCCTACACTCAAATTTGGTCAGTGATCAAATGGATGGATACGGCGCAGCATAAAAAGAAAAGAAAAAGCGGCCTAAAAAGTAGCAGATTGGCAATTGATTCAATTTTAAATTAACTTTATCAACACAAACAAAAAACATAAAACAACCCCAACAACAGCCCATTGGGAGGAAGATGCGTGGTGACCTAGATAACCTGAAGACTATATTAAACTAAGCCATTCAAAAACACAGTTACTGTAATCATATCAAATAAGAGTACAATACAACTTTGGCACATTAAGAGATTAAGACAAATCAAAAGACCATGTTCAGCAGACCGTTTCTCCACGGTGCAGTCCGCGGTAGAACCCAAGGTGCTGCCCGTCTCCGCAGCCAAAGGGCAACAGGGAGCAGCTCACTTCAAGTAATTCCCAGCAGCTCCAGCGGAGGTGAAAGTCCTGTGATGGCTTCCATTGCTAAACTTCAGAGTCACAGGATACATCAGGAAGAAATCCAAACCTCTTCTCCGCGCTGAATCCATGACTTGGTAGAAGGTTTGGCGACGCTTGACTGTGAAGTTGCTGTAATCTGGGGAAAAACAAATCTTTCTGCCCGCGACAGTGGTCGGGGACCTCCATGCAGCCTGGAGAATAGCTTGTCCAGTTGAGTAGCGAAGCACATTGAAGATCAGCGTACGAGTAGCGGTGTTGTTCTTCTCTGGGTGGCCACTGTAGACTCTGTGGGCTCTCAAGATGTCGATCAGAACATCAGCCAGGTCTGGAAGCCGTTCACGGAAGGTATTGAATGAGATATTGAATAGCGTTAGAGCCTTCTAATCCCTCCTGCAGCCCGACGATGCAAATATTGCACCTTCGGTTTCTAGCTTCTAAGTCTGTTAACTTTGCCTCCATCTCCTGCAGAATATGGCTATGGCTGTCAAGAATACTTGAGTGGCTTTCCACGGTAGTTTTGGAGTGTTCACGTCAGATCTGATAGAGCCAAGGCTTGCAGTCAGAGATGCTAGCTGTGTATGAATAGCAGCTAGCTTGACCACCTCTGAGCCAAGCATTGCTCCAAGCAGCGCTTCTGCTTCTCCAGCAGCCTCTGCAATGGCATCAATATTGCCGCGCTGTGGCTTACTCCTGCCTGCCATTCCACTTTATGCAATTCTGAAGAGCCCACAGTGGTAAATTATCAAAGTAGGAAACATAAAATACAATTTGGCAAGTTGGGCCGGGAGCTAAACTCTACACTGCTATCTTCATCCAGCCGATCACATGACTCCCCCCCTCGACTATTATTGACTTGATAGATGGACAGCGACCAGAAAAAAAAACTTTCTTTTTAGTGAACTCTGAGTACACAAACAACATTCTCAATGCTGTAGTTCATGTGTGGAGCCCCTGATGATACTTCGAGCAAGTCTCATGTTGTGTCGAGCCTTCTTAGTGATTTAAAAATGTTGATTTTAATGCTATCATAGAAGTGCCCCTAGCTCTCCCATTCAAAAGGCCGTTTGACCAAAAACAAAAGTGGCGCTTCCGTCCTAATTGTGCTTTGAAACGAAAGTTCAGAGTTACGCTTTAAAGATGAAGATGAATTTGTTAACATGTTTAACTGTCCGAGGTTTCTGCCTAAAAGGAAGTTTTTCCTCGCCACTGTCGCACTGTTGCTTGCTCTGGAGGGAACTACTAGAACTGTTGGGTCCTTGTAAATTCTGGAGTGTAGTCTAGACCTACTCTATCTGTAAAGTGTCTCGAGATAACTCTTGTTATGAATTGATACTATAAATAAAATTGAAATTGAAATTGAATTACCAACCTTTTGTTTGGGAGCTTTACGCAGCCATATTCTTCTCATGGTGCAACCAGGATGTAAACAGCTACGGCTAACATGTGGCACTGCACATATTTAATTGAGATCCTATATTTCAATATTTGCTCGAAATGTATTGACACATCATTCAGTAACAATTTTAGAGACTTATTACTGAAAACGTTCATGGGATGATATTGGTCTTTCTTCTACTGTGAAACTCAGTCACCATTGGAATCTACTGTATCTGGCCAGAATCCAAGCTGAATAAAATTACTAACCTATGCAAAGAAGCAAGTTGTAAGCCTTTTGCAGCCACACTTTAACCTCTACAGAACTGAGTGTTTGATACTGAAAAGATTTCAATTTGAAAATGATTTGGAGTTGACAAAATAAAAACCAAAGATGGTCTACTGATTCGACACAGAAACAAAAGAGAGACAAAAATGGAAAAAGTAGATCCACAAACCTGGATCACAGAGAGCTATAAAGACAGACATAATTAGTTGACTTTGGGTCAGGCTGATATCGACAACATGCCAAATATAAATGGGAAGAGTTTCAGTGCTTTGTATTGTGTAGCCTGTGTCAATCGACTCTGCTGTTGGTTTTAGGTCTTATCTAAAAAGGCCCATAATTGCCTACTTCTGTTATCAGTAGTAGCTGTTCATTGATTTAGCAACACTGGTTAAAGCAGCATAAATCAATATTATTATATTATGAGTAGATTAAATCACTTTGTGTTATGTGAAAATGTGTCACCACTTGGATCCTTTGGTCCTACAGCCCACTAGTTCGTCGTCCCTTTATCGCAAAAAAATGAACCCTCTGCTCCGACCATATACCTGTGCTTTTGTGGATTACCAGACCATAATCTACAGAATCTCCCAAATTCCCCATAACGTAACCCCATTTGTACAGATCCTATCCCCTGACCAAATCGGCTACCCTAACCCGAATCCGAACTAACCCTTACCTTAACCATTCGAGGTCAAATGCCTATCCTAATCTATATAAAAAGCCTTTATGGTCGGAACAATGGGATGTCGGAGCAGAGGGCTTATTTTTTCGAAACAAAGGGACGTCGGACTAGTGGGCTGTAGGACCAAAGGGAATTTTTCAGGTTATTGATAGGTCAGAACAATGGAGCGTCAGAGAAATGGACAGTCCCCGTATTGTCAGACATGTTTGCGTTCTCATGTCTCTCTCTCTAACCCTCTCCAAATGTGTACTTGCATTTTCTCTCAGGTCCTCTCTCCTTTGCCCTGCTGCTGTCCTTCAGACACAAGCTTCAGTGTGGCAATTGTTATTTAGGTCCTCTATTTAAGAAAGAGGACATCCAACACATTCCAACACATCCTTATACCTAAATGGCATTATACGTTGCTTTCCAAAGACTCCCAATACAACACATTCGGCTGTTCTATTTAGTGCTGCACAGTGGCGGAAGGCTCCCAAAACAACACGTGCAACTGCCGCACGGTGGGGGGGGTTAATGTAACAGACATTATAGTTGATGATTATAATCATGGAGTACAGGTTGTGAAACTGAACAACTTTAGGCAACTAAAATACTTAGGATTAGTAAAACATTATGGTACAGGTATCTGTTAATATAGGGTTGTCAGATTGGGAGAGTGGGAGAGAATAAGAGATGAGGAAGTTGTCAGAGATATGGAGTAGGATAACAGTGGGGTTGGATGAGAAGATTGATACTATACAGCCCAAATATTTAAAATGTAGTCCCATTTTTGTCCAGCCTTCTTGTCCATTTTGTGGGAGTTTTTAAACTACACTGAACACAGGTACACTGGCTACAGAGCAAAGTCCAGCACCTCAGTCAACATTAAACAGTATGAAAAGTTAATTCACAATTAACTTGTGTACATTTCATCGGGAACCAGGAGTTGCTTATGGCCAAGAAATCAAACACCTGCTGTATCTAGTTCCAGATGACCTTGAGAAGTCCTAGGCAGGCATGCAGGCATCACTACAATAATCCAAAGAAAAGTGGAGGCTGCAGTGGCATAAAAGAGGCAGAAAAAGCCAGGCTGGAGCAAAAAGAATGGCTAAGGGGAGAACTGGTCTGGGAAACATAACACCAGCTCAGTCTGGCTTGCCTGAGGATAGAGGAAGTAGAAAGACAAAAACAGTGGTGGAGTCAAAAAGGCAAAGTGATTCCAGGGCTTAAACTATGCATCAACCTGTTTTTAGAAAGTTTATGAAGACAGTGTTTCACACAGGTTAAGAATTTACTTGTGGTGGTGGGTGGCACTGGATGTGATGTGATGGCTGGGTTCAGTGTCAAACAGTGTTGGGAGCATAACGTGTTACTCCCAACACAAGTAACACTTACAGTAGTGTATTCCTTTTTGCTCTAACTCAGTAACATAACGCAATACAAATTACATTTTGGTAATATTATACTCGTTACAATCTCAGTAACTCGAGTTACAACGCATTTTAACGCAACATAATTTCTTATGTGTTTTGTTATAATCAGAGCCGACTGCAACAAAGGACTGAGTAGGAAGTCATCAGGCGGAGGTCTGTGTAGTTACATTAATTCAAATTGGTGCACGGACGTTTCATTTCAGTATCACATATTTGCACCCGAAGTTAACACGGGAGGAGCAGTATGCCCAAACAGAGCTGATCATAAACATTGAGAATAAGCACCCTATCTCTGTGCCAATCATTATGGGAGACTTAAATTCCTGCCATTTGAAACACAATCTGCCCAAATACAAACAACTAGTCAGCCGTCCAACTCGTGGAAGAATATAGTGGATCATTTTTATTCTGTCCACAAAGCAGCATATCGTTAACTTCCCCATGCCCCCCTTGGGAACTCTGATCACTGTTTAATTCAGATGATCCCCATCTACACACAAAAACTCTAGCCAAACCAGTTCAGCATCCATCTAAAAGATGGACGACAGAGGCAATTGGGATGTTACAAGACTGTCTAAACACCACTGATTGGGAATCCATGCGTGTTTCTTGTGACTCCATGGACTCATATACAGACACTGTGTGTTCATATATTTCCTTTCGTGAGCAGACCTGTTTTCCCACCAAAACTGTTGTGACATATAATAACAAACCCTGGTTTACAAAATCCCTCAGGCTGCTTAGGAAGACCAAAGAGCAGGCCTACAGCGAGGGGAATAGAGATGAATACAGGCTTGCCAGACAAAAGCTAAATAAAGCCATTAGGAAAGCAAAAGCTGCCTATAAGGTGAGGATGAAAGAACAATTTGATGCTAATGACTCCTCTTCAGCCTGGAGGTCATTGAGGAACTTGACAGGTTATAAAAACAAAATACAACAAGGCACTCCATCTGCTAAAATGGCTAATGATTTTAATGTATTTTATACCAGATTTGAGAGATATCCCTGCCCTCCCCCGTCCCCTTGTAGGTGGGTTCTGGGTGTCATCACCACACAGCCTCATAATTCTTAAGTCCCACTCAGGAAGGAGGAGAACACTGCCCCTCTGAATCAAGCCTGTTTTAATAGTGAGGTGAAGGACGTGCACCGGCTATTTAGCCGGCAGAATGTAAGGAAAGCATGTGGCCTGCTGGGATCTCACCTGCCACCCTGAAGCACTGCGCCAGTCAGCTCGCTCCAATTTTTACAGACATTTTAAATCAGTTGATTGTCTTATGCAAGGTTCCGGTTCAGTCATCAACCATTTATTCCAGTACTGAAGAAGAACAGTGCCAGGGGCCTGAATGACTACAGACTGGTGGGCCTAACATCAGTGGTCATGAAATGTCTTTGGTTCTGTTCCATCTCAAACCCATCACAGCTCCCCATGTTGAGCCACTGCAGTTTGCTTACAGATGGATGATGCAGTTAACTTAGGCCTGCACCATGCTCTGGACCACCTTGACTCTCATGGCTCCTATGTAAGAATGCTGTTTGTGGATTTGAGTGCCGCCTTTAACACCGTCTTACCTGAGTGGCTGCGGAGGAAGCTGTCATGGATGGGGGTGGAACCCTCTATCTGCTGCTGGATTATGGATTTTCTCAGCAACAGACAACAGCATGTGCGGCTTGGCCAGTAGAGAGAGAGAGAGAGAGAGAGAGAGAGAGAGAGAGATAGTCACACAGCACAGAAAATAAATGAAATAGTAGGACACAATATACATACATACATATAATATACATAAAATAATAATAGGAATAAAGTACAAGAACAAATATTTGAATATATGCAGTACATGTGTGATGCTCAGACCAGCAACATTGGAGAACCGCAGGGGTGCGTGCTGTCACTATTTCTCTACTCACTATGCACCAATGATTGCATTTTCAACAACAGTTCCATCAAGTTGATTAAATTTGCAGACGATACCACCTTGGTTGGCCTTATTAAGGGCAATGATGAGTCTGCTTATAGGAAGTGTCTCATCTGGTTGCGTGGTGTGACAAGAACAATCTGGAGCTTAACCAACAAAAGACTGTGGAAATGGTGATAGACTTCTGCAGAGCCCCATCCTCTCTCCCACACTTAACCATCAAGAGCTCTGTTGTTAAGGAGGTGGAGTCATTCAAATTCCTAGGCACTGTCATCACAAACAACCTGAAATGGCAGGAAAACAGTTCCTCCATCATCAAGAGGGCTCACAGTGGAATGTTTTGCTATGATTGCCATGTCAAATTAATGTATGTCTGCTGATGCATTTGGCGAATAAAGTGATTCTGAACATGCAGTGGTGTTTTTTTTTTTTTTTTTTAAGAATACACCAACACCTCGCAACATTTCTTCACAAGAATAAAAAAAGCTATGAGTGTTATTTCCTGTTGCTGTATTTAATGGTTGAGGTGACTGCAGATACATTTGCGAGATGTAGATTATTATCTGGAGTTATTACGCTGCGTCTCTGTCCCCATGGTCAGAGCCAGAACCAGACAGGTACGGACAACATCTGTGTCCCAACAGGGGACGGTACGTCAGCGCGGACAGCAGACGAGCTGCTGACAGATAGAAACATGTTGGGGATTAATGTTTAGGCTTGCTACAGGTAATATGATTGTATTATATCAGACGTGGAGAGTAACTGTGCCTGTAGTGGAACGGCTTCGAATGACGACCAGAAACGCTCGTCTTTCACTGAGACATTTATTGTTCAATATGTTTTACAAACTAGAAAGTGAGCAGACGGACATGTTTCGCATCTAGCGTCTCACGTTCATATCAAGCTAGCAAGAGTACACAACAGACAACTTCCGTTTAGGCTACTTCAAAATAAAAGCACTTTCTGTTCACTATTCACAATAAAACTAAATTACTGTTAAACAAATAAAGTTCTGTACCTTTTCAGATATCAGCTGTAAGTCAAGTACTGTAAATAATGTAGATAATGACTTTTAATCACATTATAATTGACCATTTCCTTTAGACTGTTTTAAACTGAACAACATGAATTTCTTTTTCCAGGGCTTTAATCAAACATTTTACAACAATACCGTACTTCAATATAACTGTAAGGTACTTTTAATTGCGTATTTAAATTCTCCTATTTGCCTATTGTACGTTTTACTTATCTATTTTTATAGATGTAGTTACCTTGCATATTCATATTAATTATACAAAATAGTATGCATAATTTATGATGTGGATAAAGAGGAGACTTTATTGATGCAGTGGGTAAATTCACAAGTTAGTTGACAAGTCAAAATTCCACTGTTATTTGGATGAAAGTAACTCAAAAGTAATGCAAAAGTAGTGTAATGCATTACAATTCAGAGGCAGTAATATTATACTATAACTAATTACTTGCTCATTTTATTTGTTTTAGATCATTGTTCATTCTTTCGCTTTTGTGTTTTAATCTGTGTTTTGGTGTCCTAAACTGTTTTCTACTAAACATGTCTGTGTTGCAGTCATTAAGATCTCATCTGAACAGATTTCTGTCATTCAAACAATTCTGAATTATAGTTTAAAACAGCCAGTTGAAGAAGAAGATAAATCCTGTAATTGTGAAACACCGTGGTATTAAACCTTTCCACACTGTAAACCTCTCGCAAAGGCTCGTATGCTGTGGGACTCTCAGGCTTAATCAAGCGGATTATTAAGACGTTTAAATATCCAAAGTGCTAAAAATGATCAACTGCAGCATCTTTTATATGATTGAAATTTGGACTACCTTTGCTTTTCAGAGATATGGCTGCACGAAAGCTCCCTGGCTGACATATTAAAAGTTCATGTCTACAATAGGTTTAGATGAGACAGGACTGTTGGTCGGGCTGTATTATTTCATGTAAAGAACAATGCCCATATTCACTTGTCGTGTTGATGACTTGGAATGCATTGTTGTTAAATTAAATCTCTCAACTCAAATGTCTTTTACTGATGAATATTCAGACCATCATCCACAAAAACTGTTTTTTATGATCAACTGAATGCCCTCTTAAAGGAATGTGTATACTAAAAACTTAATTAATTAAGTAATTGAAGGGCCTAGGAGGATAACTAGTTCATCAGAGACACTGGCTACTTAAAGAAGCGTTACCCGTGGTAACAATCCATTACTAGATATGATCAATATGTCTCTATTAAGTGGTTATGTACTGCAGTCATTTAAAGTAGCTGTGATAAAACCTCTCCTGAAAAAACCCTCCCATAACCCTGAGGTCTTAGCAAACTATAGACTTATATCTAATCTTCCCTTTTTCTCCAACATCTTTGAGAAGGTAGTCGCTAATCAGTTGTGTGATTTTCTACATAGCAATAGTTGAGGATTTTCAGTCAGGATTGAGAAAGCATCATTGCACAGAGACTGCACTGGTGAAAATTACTAACGACTAACTGCTGCGGACAAAGGACTTGTCTCTGTACTTGTTTTGCTAGATCTTAGTGCTGCATTCATCACCATTGACCGTACCATCCTGTTTTAGAGACTAGAATAATCAGTTGGCATTAAAGGAATCGCACTAAGCAGGTTTAAGTCCTATTTATCTGATCAATCTCAATTTGTCAATGTTAACGATAAATCCTCCAGGTATGCTAAAATTAACCATGGCGTTCCACAAGGCTCAGTGCTTGGACCAATTCTATTCTCCTTACTGTATATATGCTTCCTCTAAGCAATATTATTAGGAAACACTCAATTAACTTTCATTCTTATGCGGATGACACCCACCAACTGGTTTCGTCTGGCTTGAATGATAGATATATATCATTCAGGCCGGACAAATCCAGTCGGTTAGTTAAACTTCAAGCATGCATAAATTATATAAAATCATGGATGACCTACAATTTTCTGATGTTAAACTCAGACACAACTGAAGTTATTGTGCTTGGCCCTACAAACCTCCAAACTTCATTATCTAGGGATATAGCTACTCTGGATGGTATGGCCTGGGCCTCTAGCACTACTGTCAGAAATCTAGGAGTTATTTTGTATCAGTATATATCCTTTAATGCCCATCTAAAACAAACCTCAAGAACAGCCTTTTTTCATCTTTGTAACATTTCCAAAATCAGGAACATCCCGTCTCAAAATGATGATGAAAAACTAGTCCACGCATTTGTTACTTCCAGGCTGGACTCCTGTAATTTTTTATTATCAGGATGCTCAAATAAGTCCCTTAAGACTCTCCAGCTGATCCAGAATGCTGCAGCGCTTGTTCTGACAATAACTAAGAAAAGAGAGCAAATTTCTCCTGTATTAGCTTCTCTGCATTGGCTTCCTGTAAAATCCAGGATTGAATTTAAAAATCTTCTCCTGACCTACAAAGCTCTAAATGGTCAAACAAAATCTTATCTTGAAGAGCTCATAATGCCTTGTCCCACTAGAGCACTATGCTCCCAGAGTCTAGAGCCTCTAAAAGTAGAATGGGAACCAGAGCCTTCAGCTATCAGGCTTCTCTCTTGTGGAATCAGCTTCCGGTCTGGGTTCGGGGGGCAGACACCGTCACCACATTTAAGAGTAAACTTAAAACTCTCCTATTTGATGAAGCTTATAGTTAGGGAGTGATGAGTCGCAGCATCCAGCTCTGGGGAGTCATTCCCCGGAGTCTTTATGATCTTTTCCCCCCAGCATGTTTCCTTGGGTTAGAGAGGCTCCAAAATCATGGTTGCAGCTGTTGCCGTGGTCCTGCTACTCATCCAGCAGTGCCCTGCTACATCCTGCAGTGCCCTGCTACATCCTGCAGTGATGCCATGCAATGTCCTGGGGCCTGTTGCATGAAAGCAGAATAAAGATGTCATGGGGCTACCCCATGCCTTCAGTTAAACTGGGGGTAGCATGTTGTATCATGCTAAGCTAACCTTAGTATGAGCAGTAGTAAGGGACAGTTAGCATGAGCATTATCATAAGCATGTGGGCTTGTAGCAATAAACACTTGGTTTGTCATTTTATTCCAGTTCATTTAAGTACTAGTCGAAAGACTAGCAATCATGGCTGGATAAATTTGTCATTTATTTTAGTTTCATTCACCTGTTTTCATTTCAAGCAGGGATCTGGGTCGAAATGGCAAATAGTAAGTGGTAGAGTTGGGAGTAATTTATAGAGGGGAAGACATGGAATGGCCCAAGTGTCAACCAGTGCAGAGGGGCATGCTCCAAAGGGCATGGAGTTCTGTTTTGAGAAGCTTGTTCAGCGTGTAACATTTCATCTTTGATGTCATAGTTGATATAGGGTGTATTCATGAAGCCAGAAATGGTTGGGAATGGTGAACTAACACAATGATGCTTGATTGATTTCCAATTAACTTTGGTTTGTCTTGTAGGAGGGGCTTCTGCTTTAAAGGAGAGAGGCTGAGGCTCCTCTGGAGAGAGAACAACTTTGGCCTGGAAGAATGCAGATGCGAGGGCCTAAATAGTCACGGCCTGATTTAGATTTTTATTATTTTGTTTGATATTAGTAATAATTTCAGTAGTTAGTATTTAGTTTTCATGTTTTGTTTATTTGTATATAAGTTTGCAATAAGTCATCTTTGCCATCCTGCACTTCCATGAAGAATAAATCGAAGCACCAGGTGAAGAACTTCTGAGTCTATGCCTCCTCCTTCCACATTGGGGCTAAACCTTACAAAAGATATCCAGGATAAGTGAAAAAGCGCTGTTTGACTTAGTGTGAGCTGCTCATCGCGACTTAATCGGTTGCACGTTTGCCGAGGCAGGATGAACAGGTGAAGCTATGTCCAGCCAGGTGTAGATAGCTGGGATAAGTGCACGTTCACGGCTTTCTTAAATAGACCACAGTATCGATCGCAGATCTACTGATGCAGAAATGGAGACGACGCATGCGGCATATGTTTCACCCAATGAGCAGCAGCTTCTAATGGAAAGTAACGAGGAGGTGAAGCATATAATATGCAGAATATTATCAAACGGAGAGAAAAAGCCCAACAGACTATAGTGGACTGACTGAATGCGTAAGGATGTAAAAATATCTACTTAGCCGACTAGTCACTCTACTTTTTTTATTTTACAAAGTTGTAGGCTACACAGTGTTTTAATTGCTCTAAATATGCTAGTTTCATGTTTCGTTTTTAGGTGATAAATGTGCTGGTTTTACCGTAAAGTGTCTTTGAGTAGCCTACCATGTAAAGCACAATATAAATAAAATGTATTATTATTTAGCCTACTTTGCCTTAAAAGTGAGCAGAGGTAATTAATGTTCCTCGGGAGATGGACCCTAAGGCTTAATTTCAAACCCTTATTTACAACGCGAGAACATGTTTTACAACCATAAATCTCTATAAGCGATGTCTGATTCTAAATATCTTTGTACAATTAATGTTCATACAGAACAATCAGAAAGGTACAACAACTAGAAAAAGTAAGTGAATTCAATACACGCTGTGAGCATATGTGTAAAACAATATTCGTGTTATTTTTTTTTTTATTCTTCTGACAAGTAACAGCATCTAAATAAATATATTAAGAAGCATTGTGTTGTTCCCTGTGTGCTGAATGTAAACTACAATATATACGTGCTGTATATAGGCCACGTTTTGGTCCAGGAATGTAAGACTTATGAGAAGGTTATGAAACCAAAGTAAGTTATAATAAAAAAACATCAGCCTACATATTAAGGAGTAGCCTAATACAAACTGTCCTTTATTAGAGAAGGACAAGCAACAAGAAAATAAAATCATGAATGTATTGGTCTCTGACCGGTCTGCCATTAATATAACTGGGAATATAGCCCCATCGTCCCACTTAATCTCCGGAGCGCGTCCTGTATAAACCTGAAGCTGCACAGACCACGGACGCCGCGCTGCTCATCTTTACTTTTACAAAGAGGGTGGACACCGATGTGATGCACAGGTCTGCCGGCAGGCATCGGCAGCGGCCACCGGGCAGCGGTCACTGGGCAGCGGCCGCACGCCAGGCAGCCTCGACACACTACCGTCCCGCCAGGAAAGTCCCGACTCTCCTGATTTCCACTCCGCATCTGGGTGCCAGTGCAACCATTTCTAACCATCTAAACAACTGCTATAGTAGGGTTTAAATCAAACTCGTGACAACAATAGTGACAAATAATGCATGTTAATAAAAATAAAGCAGAACACACGCAGAAGACAACGGAATAACTGTTAAACGCGTTTATTTCGGTTCAGAGCGGCAGCTGATTTAACACATGAGACTCCAGGATTAATCTTAGCCTGGCTGTTAGCCTGCTCTGGACCAGGCTAGCCACAAAGAATAAATCTCCATGGTTACTTGGCTGGGTTTCAATCTGGTTTTGTGCAACCGAGTCAAATCTAAATTCATCCAGGATAACTTGAATATCCCGGCTTAATCCCTTATCCTGGTTTCGTGCGACAGGCCCCTGCTATGCCATGAACTACTACAAACTACTATTTTTAGTCACTGTCCATTATCTTTTACTGTGACTGTTATTGCCACCATTCATTTCAACCCCAATACAACCGGCACCACCGCCTACCAAGAGCCTGGGTCTGTCCGAGGTTTCTTCCTAAAAGGGAGTTTTTCCTCGCCACTGTTGCAATGTTGCTTGCTCTGGAGGGAACTACTAGAACTGTTGGGTCCTTGTAAATTATAGAGTATGGTCAAGACCTACTCTATCTGTAAAGTAACTCGAGATAACTCTTGTTATGAATTGATACTATAAATAAAATTGAACTGAATTGAAAAACTTATTGATTTGGCTTTCATAAATAAACATCTTACAAGTTGGTCACATGGCTATCTGACCACATTCTCATTGTAAGAAAGCGCTCTAAAAATGCATCAAATTTATCAACCTACACAAAGTTAAATCAGTGTATAATCCCTAAAAACCAATACAACTACATATATATATGGAAATGTAACCCATGATCCAAGTAAAGTGGCAGGAGCATTTCATTATTTTATTAATTCTATAAATGCTGTCTCAGAATTTTACTAGATCAAATTACTCTCCCACTCCTTTGAATACAGATATCCATTATGAATTGTAGAGGAGTGACTAACTTCAAAGTAAATACAATCATCTCTTCTCTTAATGGTTCAAAGGCAAAAGATATATGGGATGGACACAGCATTTATAACAACCAATAAAGTCGCACTTATCCCATCTATTACGGAAATTTTTAATTGGTTTATGGGAGGAGTGTTTCCCAATTATTGGAAGACTGCAAAAATAACAAAAGCATTCAAATCAGGCGATCACAGTGTCATCAGCAACTATCGCCCGATAAGCATTATTAAAACAGTTTCCAAAATTGCAGAAAAATATAGAAGATATCTGAACAGATTACAATGTATTTAAATGCAGGTTCCCATAACATCCTATCCAATTTGGATTCAGAAAACATAATTCTACGGAAACGGCTGTCTTTCTTTTAATTTGATTTGATTTGGTTAATCATAACGTTATAATTAACAAGTAATGAAAAATAAAATATCCATCAGATGTCATTAAATTGATTTACATACATTACAATCAGAACATAATGTGTTTGTTATTCGATTTATATATCAATGATCTACCTGAGGTCTGTCCACCTAATGTCACCTGCCAGATGTACAAGATGACACTGTCATATACACTCACCTAAAGGATTATTAGGAACACCTGTTCAATTTCTCATTAATGCAATTATCTAATCAACCAATCACATGGCAGTTGCTTCAATGCATTTAGGGGTGTGGTCCTGGTCAAGACAATCTCCTGAACTCCAAACTGAATGTCAGAATGGGAAAGAAAGGTGATTTAAGCAATTTTGTGCGTGGCATGGTTGTTGGTGCCAGACGGGCCGGTCTTAGTATTTCACAATCTGCTCAGTTACTAGGATTTTCACGCACAACCATTTCTAGGGTTTACAAAGAATGGTGTGAAAAGGGAAAAACATCCAGTGTGCGGCAGTCCTGTGGGCGAAAATGCCTTGTTGATGCTAGAGGTCAGAGGAGAATGGGCCGACTGATTCAAGCTGATAGAAGAGCAACTTTGACTAAAATAACCACTCGTTACAACCGAGGTATGCAGCAAAGTATTTGTGAAGCCACAACATGCACAACCTTGAGGCGGATGGGCTACAACAGCAGAAGACCCCACCGGGTACCACTCCTCTCCACTACAAATGGGAAAAAGAAGCTACAATTTGCAAGAGCTCAACAAAATTGGACAGTTGAAGACTGGAAAAATGTTGCCTGGTCTGATGAGTCTCGATTTCTGTTGAGACTCTTCAGATGGTAGAGTCAGAATTTGGCATAAACAGAATGAGAACATGGATCCATCATGCCTTGTTACCACTGTGCAGGCTGGTGGTGGTGGTGTAATGGTGTGGGGGATGTTTTCTTGGCACACGTTAGGCCCCTTAGTGCCAATTGGGCATCGTTTAAATGCCACGGCCTACCTGAGCATTGTTTCTGACCATGTCCATCCCTTTATGGCCACCATGTACCCATCCTCTGATAATGCACCATGTCACAAAGCTCGAATCATTTCAAATTGGTTTCTTAAACATGACAATGAGTTCACTGTACTAAAATGGCCCCCACAGTCACCAGATCTCAACCCAATAGAGCATCTTTGGGATGTGGTGGAACAGGAGCTTCGTGCCCTGGATGTGCATCCCACTAATCTCCATCAACTGCAAGATGCTATCCTATCAATATGGGCCAACATTTCTAAAGAATGCTTTCAGCACCTTGTTGAATCAATGCCACATAGAATTAAGGCAGTTCTGAAGGCGAAAGGGGGTCAAACAGTATTGGTATGGTGTTCCTAATAATCCTATAGGTGAGTGTATCTACACATGCTACAAACAAGAAGCAAGCCGCAGAAGAGCCATCAGCTACAATGATCAATATTTCCAACTGGCTAGCCAACTCATGTCTGCACCTTAATACTGATAAAACAGTATTTTCTTTTTCAAAATCTGCAAATAAAAAAAGCCAGATCCAGATGTTATAGTAGCAGGGAAAAAGACTTTCAGTGGTCTAAGAGTTAAAATATCTGGGAATAATAAAAACACAGGTCAAAATAGTAATAAACAGAATCATATTCAATGCAGAAAATTTCAGACACATTAGGAATAATTTAACCAGAGGCTTGGTTATAGCTGTATAAGTTATACATTAATGCTATGATTTTCTTACACATGAATTATTGTCATACCAGTTGGACACAGACAGGACGGACCACATTATGAACAGTTGAAACACTTAATTAAGAGGCCTTGAAAATGTTGGATATAAAGTTAAATGCATATCCCCATTGTAAAATCTCAATTAAATATTATCTGTTAAACTGGGAAAACATGATTAAGTTTGCAGATATTTTCCTTGTATATAAAAAATGTCAACATCTAAATTCATCCACCAGAGCATCTACAAGAGGGGGATTGTAAAATACCATGTAGGAAAAGTAGTTTTGGACGGTTAGTAGGGGAATGTCTCTTCAATAACAATCAATCTTACGAAATGTAGTTTATATCCACGACCTTCCACTTCTAGGACTGTTCCGTTGCCGCCCCGAAATTCCGGATGTCTGTTACCTTCCGCTTTCTTTGTGTTGGAATTTTAAACTCTGTTGGATTTTTCAGGACTCTGGTTAACTGTTCCTCAGATCTCTGCAGGGTAAATCCAGAGAGCTAGCTAGACTATCTGTCCAAGCACGACTAAAACAACTTTTGAACGTACACGTTCCACCAAAACAAGTTCCTTCCCGAGGCTATTTTGCAGCACTGGTGCTCTGTGCGGCACTTAGCACCACCCATGGCGATTGTGATTGGTTTAAAGAAATACCAATAAACCACAGCATGTTTCTCTCCCATCCCAGAATGCTGTGTGGACTAGCCAGACCCTTCGCCGCAGCGCTGAGTAAGAAGGTCTGGCAATGCGGGACTATCCAATGTCTCCAGAGTGTGTGGTTTGTTGTGTCCGTCCACTTGAGGCTACCCACCTCTGCTTCCTGAATCAATTCTTTAATATATTTTACCAATATTGCTGGCAATATGTTGTTAGCCTCTTGCTTTTCTGCCACAACAGCGGCACCATTTTGACTCTTTTTGCTACATCTCCACCACAGAGCATACGTTGCTTAATATCTACACCGGCCAATTTTTTTTTAGATTTTGCATTTTTGGCATTCAGAATGTTTCTCATCCCAACTGAGCACAAATATCTTTGGTCAGAATCGTCAAAAGGATAAATACAGCATTGTAGCAGCACTATATGTAGCTTGTCCTTTGCCCAACTAGTTTGCCATTAGGTCACGTGAAACTTCCAACACTAAGCGTAATATAATTAAAAATATTAAAAATGACAAAACATATATAGCAGGGTCATATGTATTTTGTATTTCCATGTGTATCAATTGATCAAGTAATGGGAAATGGAGAACTTAAAAAAGCTCTAAAGAATATTTCTGCATTATTTGACTGCTGAAGTTCTGAGAAAAATTGTCTTGGTCTCTCTACATCTGGGTTTATTTTATTTTTTTACATGCACACGCACACACACACACACACACACACACACACACACACACACACACACACACACACACACACACACTTTTTATTACACAAGTGGAAAAAATTCACATTTCCCAATTACATACACTGAGAATGAATACCTGATATCTTATCCCCAGCACAATAATGCCCCTTTTCCAATATTTGTGAGGCCTGTAGAAATGTGATGCTAGAGGAGCACAACGGACAACACAAACTCTTAAACCCAGACCTGTAACTCAAGAGCAACTCGCATGAATATTCCAACAAGTCGCACATAAACCTTCTGTAAGAGAGATAAAGAGGGGGAGATAAAGAAAATGGGAGCCATTCCTCATTTAGCATGCTGTGTAGCATGTTAAGTGCCAAAATGGTAGCAAACTGGTGTATGTTACATCCTTCACTGTCCTTAGTCTCTTCAATAATTCATACTCATAGCTGTAATTTAGGGAGATCTGTATTAAACACTGTCATGTGGGTATGTATTAAGAATCGTCTGGCTCTCCAATGCCTTGTTACATAGCACAGTCACTGTCAGTTACTGTAATATTAAAAAAAAAAAATTTATTCGGAATAACCCCTTGAAATGTAGCATCAGGAATTTTTTTTTAAATGTCGCTCTGCTTAGGTTATTCCAGGGCAATTGTACATAATTGCCCAACAGCTTTTTCCTGATCTTGTCATTAGGGCGTGCCAAAATCAAACTTGTTCAATTTCTACAGGTAGCCAATCTGTTTCCCAATAATAATCAAGCAGTATTTCACGGTAGGGAAGTATTTCACTGGCCTTCACATAAAACTGGGTTGTCTATGCAGTAGAAAGACGGAAATACTTTTGAAATTGAAGCTACATGGCCAGAGTAAACAGAAAAAGGGCTTTTTCATTCACTTTTGCTCAAGAGGTAGAAAAACTACAAGAATACAACTTGACTTCCCCGGACCAATAATCACTCCCACTGGTGGGCGACATAATGCGAGCATGTCAATAATTAATTGACACAGAAAGCAATATGACGGCCAGCTGGGAGCAAACAATCTTGTATTGCAGTAAGCGAAAATATTAAAAAAAAAAATTCTAAAAACATTTAAGGGGAGAAATAGGCAATGCAGTACCAGAATCTCGGTTCTTGTTCATAAACTCTTCTATTATTACTCCC
This sequence comes from Percina caprodes, assembly GCA_013375575.1. Classification (NCBI taxonomy): domain Eukaryota; kingdom Metazoa; phylum Chordata; class Actinopteri; order Perciformes; family Percidae; genus Percina; species Percina caprodes. The sequence goes on from JABXJD010000058.1 coordinate 749,071, forward strand.
AAACAGTGGACTAAAATATGTTTCAGAAAAATCGTAGGCAAGAAGTAGGAAACATTCTGTAGGCAAGTAACAGAATGTTGGTATATATGTGCAGCGCTAAGCCATTTGAGCTGGGAGATGAGCACAGAGATCTAGGTGCTGGAAAGATGGAGAGACGTTTACTAATTTACACATACTACCTACAGCGTTATGATAACGCACAAAGCTGGTATTTGTGTACCGGTTAAGAGCTTCAAATGTTGAAAGTCTGTGGTGCTTAGGATGATGCTGAATAAATAATAAAGATACTTATGTAGCATATAGAGGCCGATACAAATGTAAAAAAATGCATCTGATTCCACAACGGAAGCTGCTCCAAGCCTCTAGAGGAGAGAGAGAGAGAGAGAGAGAGAGAGAGAGAGAGAGACACGTTCACGGGACACGTTCAATCCATAGATTGTATATTATTAATTAATATTTATATACTATTAATAATAATAATATACAGTCTATGGTTCAATCTCAGAATGGTGTGAAACAGTGTACTGAAAATATTAAGTCTATATTTGAGATATGTTTTCTCTTGTTTGGTGGGTGTGTCTCGGCTCAGGTCCCAGGTGATCCTCAATCAGCAGAGATGTGTGTGTAAACTCATGGTAATAAAACATTCAAAACTGCATCAGTGTTTAACATTGACGTTTGTTCCAGCCTTTTTACGTGAGAGGGAATACGTTCTTCCAAAAGGCGCATCATTGTAGTGTAGCCTCCTCAAGTGTCATATTGTAATTATACAACAACGGTTACAAAAAAAGTAATAAAATAAGTAATCAATCTGTATTCATATTCTGGAGCAATTTGCTCTTGAAAAAAAAAAAAACGACAGACAAGATTTCTAGTCCCTCCCTAACCAGTCATTGGGATAGCTTTATAGAGACTGTGGGATTTATCAAACTGAATAAATCCCGCCCAAACATATAAACACAAAACTGCTAACTCCATCGTGTTGTAAGTAAGACATCTGCTGAAAAAGTTGTACTCATTAGCAGGACTGTCATACTGTTTAGTTCAAAAACATCCAAAACCAAAGTAGCCTACAAAGACATAGCGGACCAGACGCAAGCTTTTATTTTGAAAAGTCAAAGCTCGGTGACGGAAACAGTCGGGAGGACATGAAATGGGAGCATAGACTATATATTATTCATATATTATATTAATATTAATTTAATGTAGGCCTACAGTCTATTGACGGGAGGCATGAGTCTAATAAAAAGGCAGAGTGCTCTCTCTCTCTCTCTCTCTCCCGTGGGGCCGAAGATCCAGCTGTTCCACTTAGCGCTCCCTCTAGAGGCCTGGAGCACTTCCGTTGTGGAATCAGATGCAGCGTTTTTTTTTTTTTGCATTTGTTTTCATGGTTTGTGTGCTTTTCTTTTTGCATCGTTTTTTATTTGCAGCGCGTTTATGTCTTTGGTTGTGTTGTGTGTATATGCAGCACGTTTTCTGAATGCTGCGCATGTGTTGCCAAATTAGTGAAGTTGTTTTCTTAAATTGCTTGTGTTTTGTATATGTGCATAGTGTTTTCTGCAGTTGCAGAGCGTTTGCCCGTGTCGGCCACTGTACATTACTAGTGTATGAAAGCATATCATCTTAATGTTGTAAGGAAAGATGAGGGACAGAAATGAAAGACAGCCAAATTTAGAAACCAATTCTTTATAAAAAAATACAACTTTGGTGCAGTAAAGGGAAGCTGTCGATAAGGAGTGCTGGCACTAGTGAAGCACACTGAATTATTTTGCCATTCCTTGAGCCTTTTTTTAAATCAATTGCACAATCTAGTTTGGTCAACAAATACAACTACTGGTTAATGAAGCTTCATTTGGACGTTAATAGCTGTCACACCTTTATATCCCTACTTCCAATGTCTATGTCTCATGCTAGCTGTTTAGAAGGAAAGTGTTGTATTGACAAAAGTGCTTTTCATAAATTAAGCAACACAGACGTGTGAAATCAAATCTGTGATTCCATCAAAGTATGATTTTTGTGGACTATGACTTTACATATCAAAATGCTGAGTTTTTTTTGGTTTTTTTGGGTCAAAGCTTTACATTTCAGTTGACCGAAGATTCTCACCAAAGTCCACTCAGTAGCTGTTCTAAAGTTTTCAATCAGATCACACAATATTCCTCAATAGATGGATGTAAATATTTCTTAGCTGTTTCCAAACTCAAGAATTTAGTTTTAATCCTAGCTTTAGAGACAACATGTCCTTTAAATGCTCAGAAAAACAACAGAACAATTACTGGGCAAACTCTATCTCTGAGGAAGATCATGGGATATGGTGAGCTGATACTACAGAAGGTGAAGTTTCACACTTCAGCGTGACACTGAACATCTGGACAAACATTTGGATCAGATTTTTTTTTAATGGCTGCCCAAAAAAGGGCCCAAGTGTATTGTACTCAAGTGTATTGTATTCTTAGCATGCAGGGCTGTAGTACTCAAGTTTGGTCTAGAGACTACTTTAATATGAGTTATGGATTTGTCTTGGTCTTGTGCCCTGTTGGACTCAGCTCGGGTTCAGCTATACCAAGTTATTTATGGCTGTGTCTATCGTTTTTTAGATCAACTTTAGATTAAACCACGCCCACTTTTAGATTAAGCCTTGATGACAGCTGTGTTGATGAATTTACTGTTTATGACACAAAAAAGCTAGCTAGCACACCCCACGGTCCCTTGGCATTCCTCCATGCCGATCCTACTCCTCTTCACACTATAGACAACTCTATCGCTTTCTCAACAACAACCACAACCACTTCCAGCCAGGCCACTCCCACCTTTTGTTTGTGTGTGTCGATCTGTCTGTCTCTCTCGCTCTAGACACAGCTGGGAAGTCAAGACAGCTAAAATCACCATAAAACTATGTGTTAAATTTGTTTTATCTTGTAAAGTATCCGACTGCGCTGCGGTGTTCCTGTGTTTGGCTATCTACTCTTGATCGCTCTTGATCACAGCAGGTGTAAACAGACAGATTAGATCAAATGGGCCCCAAAATAAAAATGGCTCCGCTTCACCAGAGTCACTCATCTGGCGATAGCAATGTGCTTCCCTAAGCTTTGACAAGAGTGTGTGGATAAAGCATTAAGGTGCTAAAATGTACTCATTTAGAGGAAGGCTAGTTAGTTAGCTAGGTTGCTAATTCCCCAATGCTTTCATGATGTCACTACCCAATGTGAGTCAAGTGCAGATTTGGGTCGCTCATGCTCAGATTTAAACGCTTTACGGCATAGCGTGTCATACGGAAATTTGTGAAATCCATAAAATAATCAACTTTTCTCATTACAAAAAAATAACAAAAACATTCGTTCAAAAACATTTTAGCTATCTATGATTGTTTGATTGCTAACATTAGCTCAAAATGCCATTCAAGTGACAGCCTTTGTTTGATTGCTAGCTTGTAGCCAGCAGTCATTTCAAAAACGTTAGTGACGCAAAGTGACGCAAAGTGACGCATGTGCAACTCACATCTGCAATCGACTCACATCGGGTAGTGACACATGCTACTGTTAAGAGCAAAGAGTCCACCCTGTGTGTGCTCTTAAAGGTCCCATGGCACTTCACTTTATTAGGTTTGTAATATGGGTTCCCCCAGCCTGCCTGCCTGGGGTCCAGTTGGCTGTGAGTCTTTGTTTTGTTTATTATTTTACTCATTTTCTGTCGTCCTGCTTTGTTTGTTTGTTTGGTTTTCTTTCCCCTCTCTCTTGTCTGAAGCCAGCTGAGTACTCACACCTGCCTCCCATTTGAAATCCCGGATCCTCGTTCCCACACTTGCCAGTCGTTACCCGTTCCCGCTGTTCACACCTGTCTGCCATCATCATCAACCTCCATATATCTACCCCGGCTCTGCACCCACTCTTCACCTGATTGTTGATTCAGCTACATGGGTGAACGTCTGCAGAGCGATTCCACTGCTCAGAACTATTGCTCGTGTTTCTTTGTGTTTTATTATGTACTCACTCTTCTTGCAGTTCCCTTTCAGTTTTACTCCTCTCCGGTCAGCTGGCTTCAGACCCGGGGCCTCATTCCACGACACCCCCTCTTCTTCCTCATTCCTCTCGACTCCTCATGCCCCTGTCGCTCTCAAGCTCTTCGCGTCCCTGCCTCCTTTTCAGTCCTGGCTCCCGGTTCCCCCTTGGTCCAGCTCCTGTATTCCGCACCTGGTTCCCGAGCCTCGCCTGTTCTCCAGTCCGCTGCCTCCCTGCTCCCGGTGTCCGCCTTCCTGCTTCTACCTTATTCCCTGAATAAATACCTTGTCTTCAGCCATGCATTTGAGTCCTGCATTCTATTCCGTGACAAGATGGGCTGATCTGGGCCGACCTTATGAGGTCATAGGGGGCAAGGAAACCTCCCCTTTCTCTGCTTTGCCCGCCCAGAAAATTTGGCCGACCCATGAGAGAGAGAGAACATCATGACTTTCAAACGAGCAAAGTGGCAGTTGGTCAAGGCTACGCCCCCAGCCTCCACCTTGCCGCCCCCCCCCCCTCCTCCTCAAAAGCTACAGATTCAGAAATGGCACATACTAAGGAAAGCTCATTGTGGGGCTGGCTCTAGTGGCTGTAATTCTACACCAAGGGTGTGAATTTTGGAAAAGAGACTTCAGATACAGTATTAGGGGACCACTAAAGGTCTATATAAAAGCATCCAAAGAGCACCATGTTATTGGACCTTACAAACTAAAAAAAAGTTGGCGTTCGGCTGAAGTTCCATCCGAGAACCTTCTTGCTGTGAGGCTCCAAAGAAAACCACTGAGCCAGGCTCGTAGTACAGTCAATTGATTAAAAAACAAGTGCAAAATCCATTTGATCTGAGTGAATTACCTCTCCGTCAGTGACTAATAATAACTGTAACCTCAGCCAAAGAGAATCTGCCTGTTCACTCATTTGCTCGTATTGGGCTGCCGAGCCAATGCCCGCCAGCTCCAATCCAATTAGCAACAGTAGCAACTCTCCCTCACATCCATTTAATATGCTTTCTCAACTTTTTGTGGGATTAGAGACGGGGATAGACTGTGTAATAAGGGAAACCAAGCTCTGAGGTGCTTAGAGGAGCAACTGGCTAACAATGAAGCTGCAGTCGATTCAACACCTGTCCTGATATAAACCAGAGTCACGCAGCATGGACACATGTCCAGCTGAACATTCAACGTCAGCAGTGTTCTCAGGGGGAACAAAATCCCTTTGCAAAAGTGGAACGTATATATGCATACTTCTATTTCTTGTGTATGTGTAACAGTGATATTTTGAATACATTGAATTGGAATACATACATAGGTTAAAAGACACTTAAAAATGTGCATCCAAGTTAAAATGCTGTAATTCAGTATTTGGTTAAAAAGATGATGCAATTCATTGCACCTCTTGGTTAAAAAGATGGTCATTCATTTCTTTGAGTTAAAATGCACTATGATCTGTAATTGCTTTGACCTTTTCATGCAAACGAGGCTTGAAAGATTAATAGGATAAAAAGATGATTTGTGTTTAATATGCTGTCTAAGATACCTATAAGACTTTGGAAAAATGCAATTGAAATGACATTTAGCAGTATTTCTTTGTTTCCTTCTTTGTTTCTATTCGTTTACTGTTTTTAGTAATATTTGAGTTACTAATCTGTGTTCAATTACTAATGCCTTGTTTGGACTGTGTAGGGAATGAGTGGCTTACACTCATCCATTATAACATTGGACGTGAGCGAAGCAACGTTGTGTCCATGTGGTTGATTTATTTTCCCCTTTTACAGGTAAGAATGAAGGCTGCGATATGTTTGATCAATGTATATGTGTTTAAATTCTGTAAAGAATAAAGGGAGTAAAATATTAATTCCTGTAATAACTCAAGCATGTGAATTTAGGAGATTGAATGTAAACGTGTTGCTCTACTGAAGCCTGCAGGAATGATGCATTACACGAAGCTAGGTGCAAAATCTATCCAATTTACGTGAAAAATTTGTGGTCCGCATGTGATACTGAGCTGCGCCTATACTTTAACCATGCCCATGTACATGTGTGCAGACCACACCAACTTTTGACTTTTGCACCTGTTTTTGATTGGTCATAACTTGGTATAACATTTGCAATACACCATCTGAAACGATGCACACTCCACCTTGCGTGTTGTGTCCAACAGTTGCGCTAATGCACGGCTGCGTGTAGCGGCGTCTGCCAGTAACCATGACGCACAAGGAGGTGCTAGGGCCCATCTAACACCGCTTGTTATTATTATTTCAATTATGAGTCCTGTGGGAGATAAATGTCTTTTTTCTTTAACATTAAGATGCTAATATGTAATTATTGGACATTTTCTGAAATGATTGATGCTGTTGTCTTTCTTGGAGGGCGGTTTCCATGACACACATGAATGCAAATGACTGGCACAGGGAGAGAAAGTACATTTAAAAATAATTTAAACCTGAACCTGGCCTAGGCCTGTAGCTTCAGGCAACAAAAGTCAATAAAACCCAAAACTTTAATGTTTATTCGGTCTGATTGCACAATTCTTGCATTGGTTGATATTGATGGCATTTGTAATTTCATCTTTTGTTCATTTGTAATGAACAACAGCATCCTTGGGTTTCCTTTGTGTTGGCATTTTAAACTCAGTTTGATTACTGAGCACTATGGTTAACTGCTCCTCAGATCTCTGCAGGGTAAATCCAGACAGCTAGCTAGACTATCTGTCCAATCTGAGCGTTCTCTCGCACAACTAAAACAACTTTTGAACATATACAGTCCATCAAAACAAGTTCTTTCCTGAGGCTATTTTGCAGAGGTGCCGTTGCTCCATACGGCGCCTAGCGCCGCCCAAGACGATTGAGTTTGGTTTAAAGAAATGCCAATAAACCAGAGCAAATCCGCAGGGCCCCGGTGGAGGAACTTTCAGACTTAGTTACTTTCAGACTACCTTGAAAGTAACGTCCCAATACAAAACCATCCAACTTTATTAGCCTGTATGCTTAAGTAGTCCTTTAGTCATAAATAGAGAGAAAATTACTCTGAGCTTTTACCAACATGAAACAGTTTCTTTTTGTTGTTTTTGTCTTAACAAAGTGTTTCATATGAATGCATAATAATACCGTAACCCGAACAGAGCCCTCTCTTGTTCTTCTCTGCCTTGATGCTTGAAGTCTGTGTGAGTGAACTAGAGTCTCTCAGATCACCAAAGTCTCTATAACTTTGCCCTTACTTTGAACATAATCCTCCTGAGTGTTGCCTTGAAGAGGAAACATACAGCAGCTTAGCTCTTATTTTTCAATAACACATCAAAGACACTGGCCTTTCTAAGTATTTAATTTCAAAAGTGAAGACTGTAGTGTATCTACCAATATTAAAATAGCTTAAATAGGGAGGAGAAGGCGAGGGTCTGGCTAATCCACAAATCATTCCGGGATGGGCGGTAAATGTGCTTTGTTTTATTGGCATTTTATAAATCAACCATCGTCTTGTGCCGTGCTAAGAGGCAAGCGGAGCCTCGGTGCCCCAGCTAAATAGCCTCGGGAAGAAAGAAACAAAGGTTGTTTTAGTCGTGCAACAGAAAACTCGACGCAGCAGATTCCACAGCTATCTGGATTTACCCTGCAGAGATCTAAGGTCTCATGTGTAAAAGACTGCGCAGCTTTCATACGATGGCGTACAGCCAAACCTTGAAAAGTAACTACACACAGAAATATACACATGTACAGTATAAAACCGGACGTACGCCAGTTCCTGTGCACTTTTCCTTTATACATCACAACCAACGTAAAATTGAGCGCACGTGAACGCACCACCGACCCCGCCTTACCTTCTATCTTAAATGAATATGGAAATGACTATACATTTGGCCTCAACGTCATTCTTTGTCCAATCACAAAACGGGTGAATGCATCAAACCATGGCAGAAATTTAAAAAAGGTATGATGTCAAAATCAAGAGAAACCTGGCAGTGTCACACCATTTACAGAACAACGTGCATCTCAGTGTCAGTCCAAACTACGCACAATAAGCAGTTTGAACTGACTGATGTACTGTTCGCCACAACGGCATTTTGGTTGAAGCAAGCAGGCATGGGCAAATGTTTGTTTAATGACAATTGGTTGAAGGATGAAAAGTATCGGGGGTGGCTGAAGGACAGCGTGGGGCAATGGGCCACTCAACGGCAGAATATTTCCTGGAGCATTTTAAGGTAAGACTCTCAAAGTAACATCTAAAATGCTTTGAATATGTTAAAAGGCTTTGTGTGTTTTCATGTTATTTCCTAATGAGTATTCAATCAATCAATCAACATTTATTTATATATCACTTTACAGCAACCAACAGGTGTCCAAAGTGCTTTACATCAACCAAGAATAAAAACACAACATTCAATAAGACAAGAAAGAAAAAAACACATGAAGCTTCGCAAACAGTAAAACAGATAAAGTTGCCTATAATCATCAGAAGAAGAGTTGTTGCACCACTACTGCGTATTGAAAGCCATTCTAAATAAATAAGTTTTAAGTCTCGATTTAAAATGAACAACATCCGTTATAGTGCGAATGTCAGGGGGGAGCTTGTTCCAGAGTTTTGGGCCAGCAACAGCGAAGGCCCGATCACCCCACTGCTTGTACCTCGACCTTGGGACTTCTAAAGTCCGTAGAGCGGAAGACCGCAACAGCCGATTTTTGTCTTGATGTAGGAACTGTAGGCTATCAGTTAAAAGAAATGTTGTGGGTGACATCTAGGCCCAGGCCTACTGCATTCTGGAAGGATGGCAGTGCTGTAAATAACTTGTATTGCAAGTTGTATTGCATCCAAAAATCATTATACTTCTTGCATATTTGTTATGTGACAAGTAAAATTGATTTTTTTTTTTGTGATTCTCGCTTTTGTTGAGGCTTTATCAAGTTTTAAAACTTTTTCTTACGTTTTTGGCCCTTTTTGAACACTTGACGTTTTTTTCAATGTTTTGCCAACATTAACATCAACATTAACTTATTAACTTTAGTTTTACAGTTATTTTTGTAATTTATGGTCAATAAACCTCATTTATAGTAAATGATACCTAATGTTTGAGTTAGAAAAACAAAAACTAGGAATTATTTAGACTAAAATTAAAGACTGGAATATGTCAACTTTTACTCAATACTATTTCATATCCACTCTTCTTTTTTTCAAATGCCATACAATTGAATAAGACACCCAAAATTAATGAAAGTAGAGATTTGTACTTTCCAAAGAGTGTTTTGTGGAATCAATCATGTTATTTTGGGAATTAAAAAGAACATTGATATAGGACAACTGGTCAATTTGACCCAAGGACAACATGAGGGTTAAGAAAAAAAAGGCTTCTGAAACCATAGCTATAATGATTGATTGTTGAGCAAAAATGGCTTACTTCACCTGCTAATAATGTTCATGATTAGAAAACAAGTCATGAGAAGTTAATTGGAAACGATCGACAGTGTTACAGTCCATGTCAGTCATCAAAAGTTTGATGCTGACTTTTGCTCGCAGACCTCTTTGGTAATCTGGCGTTCCACCAAAACATCTAATCTGAGTGAACATAAATGAAAACTTGAATATTCTCGAGATGGACTTCATTTTATTTTTAATAATTTCAGGAGGGCACCAAGGAACTTTATTTAAGGAGCATGCTCTCTGTATCAATGGATGGACCCACAGTAAATTGGAAATTCATGGATCTCCTATAACTGAGACATGGAGAACAGTTTGGGGGGATTCAACTCCAAGTGGCAAGAAGCTGTGGTCTCCACACCCTACACAATTCTTAAAGGTGGATTTTTGAGATGTGGCATCTAGAAAAGGTGCTGAGATCCCTCCACTATCTCTTCAATAATGACCATGTCATCCACATTCCCCTTATCCTTCTGTGGCCATGCTGTAAACCCTGATTTTGTTTCTAATTGAACTTACGAGTGATCATTACTTATTTCTTTATGTTTTGTAAAAGCCTGCTATCATTACTATTTAGCTGAAAGATTCATTGCACTAATCAGGTTTAGCAGAGATGACTTGGTATGTTTACTTTCATCAAAAAGGGGGGTGGGCTAATTCAAAAACCTGCCTGGTCACGTGACAAGACCAGCGTCTTGTCACGTGCGTCCAATGGTCTCTACACCTGGCGGGATGAGCACAGGCATTGGCAGCGAGCAGACGGGACCCCTGACCAGGAAACAACCTTGCTCCGAGTGGAATGGTTAGTATGTAAAATAACTGTTGCAGCCTAGTTAGCTTTGTGGGAATTTTTAATACCCAAAAGCTTGCAGATAATTTGTTGACAGTTTTTTCTTCTCTCTTTCTGTCTAATGTTACTGTTTGAACCTGTGCATGGCTTATTGCTAACACTAGCAATCAGTTAAAGTTAGCTTAGTGTTAAGAGTCTGAGGACAGCTCACATACCGGCCAGTTTGTTCGACTGTATCATTTATATAACTGTCATTTTACGCAATAGAAAAGCAATTCAACCGCTGTCGGAGTAAAGGAGTGCAGCAGGCGCTGTGGAGGTCGACCCGTCCTTGGCCGCTCTCTTTTTCCCTCTCAATCACTCTCACACACGTTGACATGCCGGTTTTCTCTGTAACACAGACGTTGTTTTGGTTCTAATACCTTATTGACTAACAATGACAATGTTGAGCTAAACGTTTTCTTGTTTTCTATTTGTACAGATCCTTGTGGTGTGAGGATGCTGTGGAAGTGGAAGTATTGTGAGTTTATGTGGGAGAAAAGGGGTTACCTTTTAAAAAATGGAAACTATGGTAGAGCTGTCCCATTTCACTGCTTAAACCAAGAATGTGTGTGCACATTCAACTCTATTAATGCACTTAAGGTCCACTTAGCAAAGATTCACCAGAAAACCCAGGGTGCACAACTGATAAAACTGTCATGTGATTTTTCTGCACTCTGCACAGAAGCAGTCTCTCACTCCACATTTACTCTTGTCCTCTTTAAGGAAAACATAGGTATTTTTAAATTGGGGCGTGATGTTTTACATTTAAACATCAACATTTTAAATCATATAAAAACAGGGTGGCCTTAAAAAGTCTTAAATCACTTATCCTAAAAATAAGGCCTTAAAATGTATTAAATTGTCTTAAATTCAGATGGGATAGGTCTTATATATGTTTGTGTCGTAGTCACGGCGAACATGCAGGCCATCTGTTCTGCCAGCCTGTCGAATATTTTTTTCCGGTAGGCTTTGCGCTGTGTTGTCGCAGTAACATAACCCCATTTGTACATGTCCTATCCCCTGACCAATTGGCTATCCAAACCTTAACCACTCAAGGTCAAATGCCTAACTCCAACCAATCGGGTCTTGGCGTGGCCGTAGTCAGTGAGATTCGTAATTTTGCGGCAATTCCGTAATTCCGCCGCATACAGGTAATACAGCAATGGTTGATAGCCACCTAGAAACATGGGGAAATGTTCAATTACAAATGGCTTGAAAACGAGTATTCTTAGTTAAGGTCGGTGCCTGGAAATGCTTATGAAGTGAACTGCGTTGTGTCGGAAGATTTTCAAACTTAGGACAATGGGGATCAGAGCGGTGGAATCGCACGTACAGAGCAAAAAAACACAGAGACTACGTAAAGGCAAGCCAGCAACCCGCCATTGCTAGTTTCTGCTCCACCATTTCCACCGCTAGCAACAATGTCAACTCTACAACGCTGGATGTTACAATGGGAAATCCACAGCCAACACTGCCAGCTGACCTACGAGCAATTTGTGGCTCTACGCCAACACTCCGAGCAGAGGTGATTTGGGTGCTGAGGACCGTGACAAGCCACAACTCATACAGGTCAAATGATGGGATTGAAGAAGTGTTCCAATATTCAGGGCTTGTACAGTCATGTACCTTTGGAAAAGACAGATACGTGGCTAAATTTGGACTGGCGCCATATATCAAAAAAGAGCTCATCACAGAATATTTTTCTGTGATATTTCCACTTTGTAAGTTTGGTCTTAAATTTCATTTAGAAGCGGTATTAAAACGTCTTAAATTTAACTTGTTTATACCAGTAGCCAACCTGAAAACGGACATTCATGGATGTTTTTCAGCACTACTTTGCAGATGTCATAGCTGCCTTGTATAGTTCCGTTTCTTTTGTTCTCTGTATTTTTCAGGTGCTGATGGAGTTCAGCAGGATTGTGGGCAAGAACCTCAACAGGAATTCTACGAGAGCATGGATCGGCACAATCCTTGTCTGCTCAAGTTATTTTGATCAAAGAGAGGGAATGTCGGACAGTTTCACAACAGACCAATGTAGGTCTGTACACATTATGTACTTGGCATTGTTTTTCACAGGTTTTGTAAAAACATCTTATCACAATGCTACTCTATTAGTTGTATAATTCAATGGTTTGTTTAAGTTTTCTTATAGATCATTATTTGTTTTTCATTTTAGCTATTTAACTTGTAGTAGGTTGTAGGTTTAATTCCCAAAAGACAACAGAGCAAACTGCAATCCATACACAGAAGGCTTCCTATCATCCTTGGGGACAACCCCACAAAGCTCTTCAAAGGAGGCTTTGTAAGTAAGCTCTTGCTTTCTCATAATTGTTACTATTATTTATTTTTCACCATGAAACTCTTATATTGATTAAAGTTGTTTTTCAAATGAGAAATCTAATGTAATGATGGTGCTCTTCTGTTATTCTATATATCTGATGATTCTTCTCGTGACCTTGCCAGTGGGATACTTCTCATTAGCGTCAAGGTGCTGTGCTCACATCTTCCCAGCATCTCAGTCCAGCCTCGTTGAAAATCATCATTGAGAGAGGATGCACTCCATCTTTACTACCCCAAGACTATGAAGCACACATTTCAGGTCATCCAACATGTATTCCTCGTTAGGCCATACTGACCTAGCCCAAGCTACAGACTTCAGAAATCAGCTCGCAGTGTAAAGAGATGTTACAAATAATGATATGTATAGTATGTTTCAAGCTATGGAGGACTAGGTGCTGTATGACGCTACAACAGACTGTCATAACCAGCGAGGAAGTGTGCACGCAAGTGCTCACTGAGCTCAGAAGAAGAAGTCTCTGGACAAAAATCAGCTCCTTCCTTGGACATTCTTAATTTGTAATGCTTTGCACTTTATAACATGCACTTTAAGCCACTATATGCACTATATCATGTTTGTCATGTGTCTAGCGGACGAACAGTCACACGTCAAACGCAGACACACACAAACAACAGACACATTCAACACCCACACACAACGCGCACCAACAACACTGACACACATACACACCTACACACACTTTAATGCTGTATTACGCTTGCTGAAGGACGTGACTTGTGTGAAAATTAAAACTGAGAGGAGTTGTAGCAGAAAGACACAAGACATTATTGTTTCAGTTCTTCAGTATATTTTCTACGTAGATTAATTAGATATTGTTCTGATATGATAGTCTGTTGGTTCATGCTCTGGCCTTCCTTCATTTAGACAGATCAAACAGATTCTGTTTGCAGTTTTTTTTGTGGTAAATTTTGTAAAACACCCACACACACAATACACACGGACAACACACACACACACACATACAACATGGATAACACACAAACATACAACACCCACACACACAATTGTTTCAATGATTTGAAATTCATTTTTCAGATTAATCATTTTAAGGTGGACGTGCTGATGTTGACCTGATGTTAAGTCTGTCACACCAAGATTGGCTGTGTTTTGCTATTTGTCTTAAGAATAAAATGCATTGGAACATTTATAGATGTTTCTTTTTTCCATCCAACTTAATTGAAACAATGTTTTATACCATATTTAAAATAAAAAATAAAAAGCTGGTCAAATTAGAGGAAAATACAGTAATTGTAATAAATGATGAGTAGCAATAACAAGTCATAATAGCTGATGATTTTGAATACTACTAATAAATATAAATACTAAACTTAAGGTTCCATGTTAATACTACTCGACATGTTTAGTTTCAGCTTGTGTAAAAAGTTACGGTTTCATGTTAATACTCAACACGTTTAGGTTTAGCTTGTGTAAAAACTAAGTGGGATAGGGCAAAAGGTTTTCATGCAATTTGCGAGTAAAGTCAACTAATTTGAGTTAAGTGTGCATTGTTGAAAATGTGCCTGCTGCAGAGAGGGCCATTGACATTTTGCCCTCTGTTGAGAAGCTTGTTGACCAAGCGTCGACAAAGAAGGTGAAGAACACAGGGAATGCATCATTCAACACCCTCTTTGAGGGAAGAAAGGATCCTCTTATCTGTGTGAAACTCCACTTCTTTATGTTCATAGCGAGATCCTTTCAACCATTTCTGGAAAAATATGAGAAAGATGCTCCCATAATTTGATAAGGGTAATTATTTGTTGTAATGCGCAACACCTTTAATACACAGAAATGCATTGATCTAACACAAATATATATTTTTCATTTATGTATATGACTAGAGCCTTGTCAAGTAATTCATCAAGCGCAATGCACTAGAGTCAGTAAGCTGGTGTGGCTCGATGTCACCGACCAGAAGCTTGGGCTTGCGACAAACGATGTTGACATTGGCATGGGTGCAGCAGCTGTTATCAAGGTGGGTATATTTAGTTTCACCAAAGTAGTTCTTAATGACATGTATTGTAGATATCAGCATTAATGAAAAATGTATTCCAGCCCTGACAAATGTCTGCAGAATGTGAAGTGCCTCATTGAGAAGTATGTGCTGGACAAACAGTTGGCAGGCGGGATATCTTCTGGTACATTACAGGAATATGAATAGACTCACTGTTTACACACTTCCTCCCATTTGTATCAGTCAAGACCAATACCTATAACAAGTCAAAACATATGATACTATTTACTAACTTCAGATGATGAGGTTATGTAGTCTACTATTTAAACAGGCCATTCCACATAAACATATCTTTTAAATAGGACAGGTTGGCATTACTTGAGTGCAAACCAATGAGCTGTAGAACCCAGGCAGTCTTCAAAGTAAAAATATAAGTCATGGAAGGGAGTAACAGAAAATGGAATCAGTGTGGATTGGGCTCTTTTAAAGAAGAAGAAGAAAACTACAAGAAAAGAAATATGTCAAAGAGGTTCTGAAAGAGCTAAAGCAAAAGAAAAAAATCCATTCGAGATATTTGCACAGCTTTGGAGAATGATGCAGATAGAATGGCAGAGCAAGCTGAAAGTTCAGCAAGTAGTAAAATGGCCACCATGATCACAGGATCCAATTCTTTGAGGAGACGAGCTAAAGATAAACAGAACAAGCTAATTGAGTTTGAATTGAAATTGAAAACAAGACTGCAGAATTGACAAAACTGTCATGAGGGCTTTGAGTTTAAGAGCTTACAGTGCTCATCATACTCACTTCCAGGTTCAGAATAGGTTTATAAGGTTTAATTTTCAGAAAACACCACATTTTTGTTGTACTGCACATTGCTGCAGCTCCTCTTTTCCCCCTGTGTGTTGAACTCTTCATTTTAGCTACAGAGTGAGGCATCTCACTTCTGTACCGTCTTTGTTGGGAGTCGCACATGTGCAGTACCTAGGTGAGGACTACTAACCAGTCAGAAGTATAGAATGAGGGTGTGCCATGCTAGCAGCTAGGAGAGCATTATATCATTTGTTACAATTCAAGCACATTTGTCTCTGAAGTAAAAGCTGGACTACAACAGAGCTGTTTGGAGCGGTTTGTGAAGAGAGTTTCTCTGGAAGATGTTAATAGCCTTTGGGGGACTTTGGGCTTTTTCACTTTATAAACCTATTACATGCACAAAAAGATATATGACACAATAAAGGAAAGGGAAAAAGCCCCAAAAAGCATAATATGAGCACTTTAACAATTCTCTTGGTTTGCTGTACAGGACGAGGCTTACATCAGATATCCCAAATATCAATTTTCATGGCAATCCATTCAGTAGCTTCTGACATTTTACTTAAATCCACAAATGTCACGGTGGCACTAAAGAAAAGTCAGATCATCACCAAAGTCTGTGATTCATTCTGTAAAGACCACATACATATATATACACACACATTATATATATATATATATATATATATATATATATATATATATATATATATATATATATATATATATATATATATATATATATATATATATATATATATATACATATACACACACACACACACACACACATACAGGCCAAAAGTTTGGACACACCTTCTCATTCAATGCATTTTCTTTATTTCCATGGCTATTTACATTGTAGATTATCACTGAAGGCATCAACACTATGAATTAACACATGTGGAATTATGTACTTAACAAAAAAGTGTAAAAATAACTCTTAAATAGGTCTTATATTTTACATTCCTCAAAGTAGCCACCCTTTGCTTTTTTGATAGTGCTGCAAACCCTTGGTGTTCTCTCAATGAGCTTCATGAGGTAGTCACCTGAAATAGTTTTCACTTCACAGGTGGGCCTTGTCAGGGATAATTAGTGGAATTTCTTGCCTTATTAATGGAGTTGGGACCATCAGTTGTGTTGTGCAGAACTCAGGTTGATACACAGCTGACAGCCCTATTGGGCAACTGTTAGAATTCATATTATGGCAAGAACCAATCAGCTAATTAAAGAGAAATGAAGGTCAGTCAGTCCGGAAAATTGCAAAAACTTTGAATGTGTCCCCAAGTGCAGTTGGTGTGCCCCTATCAAAGGGGTAAATAGAATTAAACACACACGATGTTGCTTCACTCAAGTCCAATGTTTTAATGGACGAGCGTAAGCCAAACATTCCCCTACAGTCTGAACAAGGCATTAGCAATCAAACACAGATTAGCAACTCAACCAGTACTTAAAACTGGAAACAAATGGAAACTATGAAATACATCCACATGTAATTTCAGTGCTTTTTCACCAAAATATTATAGATATATTAGACAGTATTTTAAACACAAATCGTCTTTTCATCATATTTATCTTTTAAGACCCATGTATGTGAAAAGGTCAGAGCAATGGATTACAGATCTACTGATCATAGAGTATTTTAACTCAAAGGAATAATAACCATATTTTTAACCAAGCAGTGCAGCATTTTAACTTATTTTAACCTGTTCAGATATTCGGTCCGTTTGAGAAAACGTTTTCTCCACTAAACGTTTTCATAAATTGCAAGCATTAAATATTCATAAACACGCTCATGCAGCACACCATTAGAAAGCTTAAAGTCTCATGATTCCAATAAGCCCACACAAAAGCATAAGATGACTTATAGCAGTTATTCTCATGTTATGAAATGAAGAAACACAGAAAGTTTCTGCGCCTTTAGTGTCTAAAGTCGAGAGTGCATCCCCACCCCAATCATCAGTCTAGGGAGGCCCAACGTCGGAAAGATTGACAGCTATTCCTTCCAGTTAAAACTAGATGTTATGAAACCGGTCTACCTGTTTAGCCAATAAGAACTATATAATATATATAATTATATAATAAGGTTAACTTGCACATTTTAAAATATCTTAACCTATGACCGGGGACCGCCCCAGGAAAGGAAGACGACGAGTCACCTCTGCTGCTGAGGATAAGTTCATCTGAGTTACCAGCCTCAGAAATCGCAAGTTAACAGCAGCTCAGATTAGAAACCAGATGGATACCACACAGAGTTAGCAGTGGTTTCCTAGATGCTATTTGACCATGAAGGCCTTCTCCACTCAGTCTCCTCTTAAACAGTTGTTCTAGAGATGTGTCTGCTGCTACAACTCTGTGTGGTATTCATCTGGTCTCTAATCTGAGCTCCTGTTAACTTGCGATTTCTGAGGCTGGTGACTCAGATGAACTTATCCTCAGCAGCAGAGGTGACTCTTGGTCTTCCTTTCCTGGGTCGGTCCTCATGTGAGCCAGTTTCGTTGTAGCACTTGATGTTTTTGCGACTGCACTTCCAAAATTTCGCAATTTTCCGGACTGACCAACTTACATTTCTTAAAGTAATGATGGCCACTCGTTTCTCTTTACTTAGCTGATTGGTTCTTGCCATAATATTCAATTCAATTTTATTTATAGTATCAATTTATAACAAGTGTTATCTCGAGACACTTTACAGATAGAGTAGGTCTAGACCACACTCCATAATTTACAAGGACCCAACAGTTCTAGTAGTTTCCTCCAGAGCAAGCAACAGTGCAACAGTGGCGAGGAAAAACTTCCTTTTAGGCAGAAACCTGGGACAGACCCAGGCTCTTGGTAGGCAGTGTCTGACGACCGGTTGGGGTTAGAATGAAGAGTGGCAATAACAGTCACAAAAAAAAAATAGTAGTAGTTCTTTGTAGTTCATGGAGAGCAGGGTACTGTGCGGCTTTACAAGGCACAGCAGGACGTAGCAGGGCACAGCAGAGCGTAGCAGGATGAACATGACATCGCAGGACGTGTAGCGGGACCATGGCGACAGCTGCTACCATGATTTTGGAGCCTCCCTGATCCAAGGAAAAATGCTGGGCAAAAAAGAACATAAGGACTCCGGGGAATGACTGCCCAGAGCTAGGTTAGTAACAAGAATTTCTGGGACATAGATGCACACAAATGGAAAGATAGAAAGATAGAGGAGAGAGGAGCCCAGTGTGTCAAAGGAAGTCCCCAGCTGTCTAAAACTATTACAGCATAACTAGGAGAGACAGGGTAAAGAGAGGAGCCTTGTCAGGCTAGAAGTCTCCCCAAACGGATCAGGCTGTATGCCCTGCCTCCCTCTAGTTTTAGTGTAGGTGAGAAGAAGGATTTTAAATTCTATTCTGGATTTTACAGGAAGCCAGTGCAGAGAAGCTAAAACAGGAGAGATGTGATCTCTTTTCCTGGTTCCTGTCAGAACACGTGCTGCAGCCTTCTGGATCAGCTGAAGAGTCTTTATGGACTTTTTCAAGCAGCCTGATTGCAGAATTGCAGTAATCCAGCCTAGAAGTAACAAATGCATGGATTTTTAGACAGGATATTCATGATTTTTTGCAATATTACTGATAGAGAATTACGTAGGTGAAAAAAGGCGATCCTTGAAATTTGCTTTATGTAGAATTAAAAGGACATGTCCTGATCAAAGATAACTCCAAGATTCCTCACAGTGGGGCTGGAGGCCAGGGTGATGCCATCCAGAGTAAGTATCTCTTTGGATAATGCATCATGGAGGTGCCTGGGCCCCAGAGCAAAAACTTCAGTTTTATCTGAGTTTAACATTAGAAAATTACAGCTCATCCAGGTTTTAATATCATGAAGGCACATTTGAAGTTTAGCTAACTGATTAGTTTCATCCGGCTTGATCGATAGATATAAATGAGTATCATCTGCATAACAATGAGAGTTTATGGAGTGCTTCCTGATAATATTGCCTAAAGGAAGCATATATAAAGTGAACAGGATTGGACCGAGCACAGATCCTTGTGGGACTCCATGACTAACTTTGGCGTGCACAGAGAATTCATCGTTAACATGAACAAACTGAGATCGATCTGATAAATAAGACTTAAACCAGCTTAGAGCAGTCCCTTCAATGCCAATTAAATGTTACAATCTCTGTAATAAGACATGGTGGTCAATGGTATCAAATGCAGCACTAAGATCTAATAACACCAGTACCGAGATAAGTCCTTTGTCTGATGCAATTAGGAGGTCATTAGTAATTTTCACAAGTCCTGTCTCTGTGCTATGATGAACTCTAAATCCTGACTGAAAATCCTCAAATAAGCTGTTGCTATGCAGAAAGTCACACAGCTGTTTGGCGACTGCTTTCTCAAGAATTTTAGAGAGAAATGGAAGATTGGATATAGGTCTATAGTTGGCTAAAACATCTGGATCAAGGTTGGGCTTTTTCAGAAGAGGTTTAATTACAGCTACTTTAAAGTGCTGTGGCACATATCCTGTTAATAAAGACAGATTGGTTATAGCTAGTAGAGAAGTGTTGACTAAGGGTAAAACTTCTTTGAGTAGCCTAGTCAGGATAGGGTCTAAGAGGCAGGTTGATGGTTCAGCTGAATAAATAATTGAATTAAATTGATAAAGATCAAGTGAAGCAAAGCAGTCTAAACATATCTGGTTTTCAGCTGTTTCTAAGGTTCCTGAGTTTAGAGATAAGTCAGTGCCAGTTAAAGGCAGGTCTTGGTGAATTTTGCTTCTAATAGTTATAATTTTATCATTGAAGAATCTCATAAAGTCGTTACTACTAAGCGCTATGGGAATACTTGGCTCAGTAGAGCTGTGGCCTTCTGTCAACCTGGCTACAGTGCTGAAAAAAAACCTGGGGTTGTTCCTATTTTCCTCTATTAATGACGAGTAGTACGCTGCTCTGGCATTACGGAGGGCCTTCCTACAAGTTTTAAGACTATCTTGCCAGATTAAATGAGAATTTTCCAATTCGGTGGAACGCCAAATCTTCTCAAGTTTACGCGATATTTGCTTTAATTTGCGAGTTTCAGTGTTATACCATGGAGCTAACGGTCTTGGTTTTATTATCTTCTTTTTTAGAGGGGCAACAGAGTCGAGTGTTGTTCGCAGCGAGCCTGCTGCACTAAGAAAATGATCAATTTGGGAAGGACTGAAATTAGCATAGGAGTCCTCCGTTACTTTGTGACTTGGTAATTAATTAAATGCTAATGGAATCACATCCTTAAATTTAGCTACAGCACTATCAGATAGACATCTTGTATAGAAGGTTTTGCCTAATGGCATGTAGTTCAGCAGTATAAACTCAAAAGTAATCAAACAGTGGTCAGATAAAAAGGGATTCTGTGGGAACACTATTAAATGTTCAATTTCAACACCATATACCAGAACAAGATCGAGGGTGTGGTTAAAACGGTGAGTAGGTTTATGAACACTTTGAGAGAAGCCAATAGAATCTAATAGAGATAAATGCAGTATTAAGGCTATCATTCTCATCGTCCACATGAATATTAAAATCCCCTACAATAACAACTTTGTCAGTTTTTAGCACTAAATTTGACAAAAACTTAGCAAATTTAGATAGGAATTCAGAGTATGGACCAGGTGCTCGGTACACGTTAACAAATAGAACCTGTTGAGGTGATTTCCAACTTGGGTGTGAAAGATTTAGAACAAGACTTTCAAATTAGTTATAATTTAGTTTAGGTTTGCTGATTAGTAGACTAGAATTGAAGATAGCTGCAACTCCACCTCTTCGGCCTGTGACTGGGGGGGGGGGGTGGATTCATTTAGACTAACATATTCTCCATCACCCAGCCAGGTTTCAGTAAGACAAAATAAATCAATATTACAATCTGATATTAATTCATTTACTAGTACACCTTTAGAGAGAGATCTGATGTTTACGAGTCCACATTTAATTCTCCTATTCTTTTGCACTATTGCATTTGTGGTTTTAATTGTTATGAGGTTTTCATGCACAGCTCCTCCTCTGTTTACCTTTGATTTAAATAATTTCAATGGTCGGGGGGCAGACACCGTCACTATGGGGTTTTTACTAGGTAACTCCTGGAATGGAGGAGCAGAGAAGTGTGTTAGACTGCAACTCTTCCTCCTGGTCCCAACTCTGGATTGTCAAGGAATAAATAATTAATAAACTTGTCAAGATTTCTAGAAATGAGAGCTGCTCCATCCCAAGTGGGATTAATGGCGTCCCTCCGAATCAGACCAGGTCTTCCCCAGAAAGACTGCCAGTGATCCACAAAGCCCACAACATTATCTGGACACCACCTCGACAGCCAGCAGCGAAATGACGACATGCGGCTATACATGTCATCACTGGTTAGATTTGGCAGGGGTCCAGAGAAAACTACAGTGTCCGATATTGACTTTGCGTATGTACACACCTTTTCAACATTAATCTTGGTGACCACCGTTTGGCGTAACGGGAGTCATTAACGCCAACGTGAATAAGAATCTTACTGTATTTACGTTTATCCTTAGCCAGCAATTTCAAATAAGACTCAATGTCGCCCGCTCTGGCCCCCGGGATGCACTTAACTATGGCTGACTATTCACAGTTCTCAAAATAGAGCTGCCAATAACCAGAGTTGGTTTCTCAGCGGGTCTATCGCTGAGTGGGGAAAATCTGTTAGAAACGTGAACATGCTGGTGATGGTCCATGGCCTTTGAAAGCTTACGATTATTTTTGCCTGGGTGACAAACAGTCACCCAGGCACCTTTTCTTGGCTGCTCAGGAGTTGCCATGTCTTTAAATAAACTACACTTGTTGCACATACCGTTGTCGCTAAAGAATGCAGAGGAGTAACTAACCATCTCACACATCGAGCAAGACAAAGTAGGAGAGGGAGACAACATAACTAGCAGCTAAGCTAAAGTAGCCTACGGTAGCGTTAGCTACCAAGCGTTAAAAACAACTGTTATTTAACGAAAGTTGCTGAAAAATTAAAAGATCTGTGAGTGCTTAGGCAGAACTACTATAAGAATAAGTGTTTTGTGGACAGTTAGCCGCTGTAATAGCAAATTGAACTGGTATTTAGTGAGCAGCAACACGCTACCAACACACAAGCACCGGAAACGGAAATGAGTCAGGTACGCTTACCGTCAGTGTTGCCAGATCTTGCGAATCTCATATGAATTCTAACAGTTGTCCAACAGGGCTGTCAGCTGTGTATCAACCTGACTTCTGCACAACACAACTGATGGTCTCAACT
The DNA here is from genome assembly GCA_013375575.1 of Percina caprodes. Lineage (NCBI taxonomy): Eukaryota > Metazoa > Chordata > Actinopteri > Perciformes > Percidae > Percina > Percina caprodes. The sequence goes on from JABXJD010000058.1 coordinate 771,670, forward strand.
CCATTAATAAGACAAGAAATTCCACAAATTAACCCTGACACCTGTGAAGTAAAAACCATTTCAAGTGACTACCTCATGAAGCTCATTGAGAGAACACCAAGGGTTTGCAGCACTATCAAAAAAGCAAAGGGTGGCTACTTTGAAGAAACTAGAATATAAGATGTTTTCAGTTATTTCACACTTTTTTAAGTACATAATTCCACGTGTTCATTCATAGTTTTGATGCCTTCAGTGATATCTACAATGTAAATAGTATGTATATATATATATACATACATACATACACACACACACACACACACACACACACACACACACACACACACACACACACACACCATTATTGACAAAGAGATATATAAGACAACAAAGGAAAGGGAAAAAGCCAAAAAGCATGAGCACTTTAAAAGTTGAAGGTTGACATGTACTGTACCTTTGGTGACTTATTTGGATTATTTGCTGAATGTTAAAGGCTGGGCCTACTTGTCATCCCATGTAAGCATGACTGTTTTCATGCAATTCTGTTTGTATACTGTTATACATGTACATTTGCTTGGCTTGCCAGGTAGGCATTAATCCCATTGTTGACCATATTGGAAGTTTGACGTCTTCACAGCACTGAAAGTAGTAGCTGAACATAGCACTTTTAAATAAATGTCTGATCCTGATCAGATCCAGTCAGATGAATTGTCTGACTGGATCTTCATTCATTAGGTCTTATGCATAGAGTTTTAAATGTGCTTGCTGTCTGAAATGACATGGGAAACAGTATTCCCACCCTAAACAACACCCTTGCGGAAACATCCCAAACTCCCTTAAGGCTAGTTGGCAGCCACATTTACCCATAATTTAGAGAAAGTATGATGAATACTTTTGTGTATTTGTGGGCTTTTGTAATGTCCTGGGGCTGTTTCTCATGTTTGTTTTTTTTAAACTGCTGAGGGGCCAGACTTTAGAAATTACACATTTTATAGAGAGTTTATACAAACACAGTAGGGCTGTAACATTATACAATATGAAACCGAAATCACGAAGGCAGAATAGCGACACACCCGTTCCAACTCTACCAAGTATACAGAAAATTCTAAGTATATTTGGCTTGTAGTTGAGCTTACTCTTGTAGTAGAGTAGCCTATTATACATTTTCACAGAAATTTGCTACATATTTATGTAAACAGGTCAGCTTTGGTGGTGGATTAACTAGGAATAAATAGTGGATATGTTGAACTGAACCTGATCTTTTATGTACAGTGTTATTAACCCACACAGAAACAGATACATATTTGGTTGATTATAATGACAACTCTTTTAGGCTGCTACTATAACCCATTGCCAGATCATTATACACACACACAGTACATATGTAGTTAATTAAAAATCTCATCACAAAACATCAAGTAGCAAGTCTCTTTATGCAATATGTGAATCATTGGCTACAACACTGGACTTGTGATATGACTCAGTCATTAATTACACCCAATGTTCCATCTTTCAAGCATACAGCACTGATGTATGTTTGTCATATTCCTGACTGTGATACAAAACCCCATCAACCAAGTAACAGCTGTATGACCAGAAGCAGTTACTTAGATTTCCACATAACTTGGCAATGGCAACACTATATAAGCGGTTATATTTTCTTGCAAACGGGGATGCCCAAAACCATGACACTTTTATTTAGAATTACACATTTTTCTATTCTTTGCTTATTAAAATAAGGTTCTTTAAAAAATGACTGAAACTTTGCACTTGTAATAGTATATTTTGCATTTATGGTAATTCTCTCCACAATATACATTTTCTAGCTATTTGTGAAGGGACATACTGTGTTCCATGAAAATACTTCATTAGAGTGCTCATATTGGATTCAAAAGCAAAAGGCTGACGTTGAGCAAGAGTATGTTGAAAGTCATGCAGTCTTATCTGTAAAGTCTTTGAAATTCAATGACAATTTTTTGACAAAATTTTCTGACATAATTACGCTTCTCGTCTTGATCTTATCCTGCAGTAACGTATATATGCCAAACACCAATAGAAACAAACGATTGCAAAATCTGGCAGGGAGTCTTCCTTTCAATACAGGCAGAGCATAGAAGAGGAGAAATGCTCGCCACTCTGAAGCTTTCCAGAACTTCCTTTCACTCACTGTCCTTGGTGTCCTAGTTATCTCAACAGGAGGTTTTATTTTTACAAGTCACTAATCAACCTCTTCAATTTGTTTGCCAATGTACCGGGGCGATTCACTGTTCACTATATCAAGCTACAATGTAGTCAGTTGCCAAGTGACTCCATGGCACACATTGTGGTATTCATGAAACCACATTGAAACCATTTATCATTTGGAAGTGATTCATTAATGGAGATGGCCCTTTGACTCCAAACACTGGCTCATTTACTGAAGCTGACATTGCATGACTAAAATGATCTCTCTCATTTCGAAGTGGGGATTCAGGTCGATCATATGGATAGGATTTACCGCCTTTGTGATAACAAAAGTCACAACCATAACCACAACCATTGTGTTACGAAGCAATGGACGAGCCATTGAATCAGAGCTACAAACCACCACAAACACTTTAGAAACATGGCAGTTTCCCTGTACATCTCGCCAGTCAATACCTTCATTCTCTAATAATGAGGCTTCTTTAACAAATGGTGTTAGTAAAGTTAACATGGATGGAGTGTTATGGTTTAAACCATAACGCTGACATCTAAATGTGCTTTTTCTTAACTTCTGGTTCCAGTTCTATTACCTGATACTTAATTGGCCAAATGCTGCATTAAGAACTTTTTAAACACTGGTGGACCATCATAATTCCAAATTAAAGTAATCTTTTCCAAGAACTCTACTTTCACTTAACTTGTGATACTCTTCACGTATGTAAGAGGAACCCCAAATGTTCTCAATTTTTTTCACCACCATGTTCTTGCAGAAGTTGCTTTAATCTGTGCATACAGGGGCATTCTTTAGGTTGGCATTGGCATCAAATACTGTGTTCCAAGAGTCACACTAAGAGGGACACTATGCTAATGCCAAGGTATTTTAAACAGCTTTCACAATAAAAGTACAGTTTAAATTTAGATGAACTGCCAAATTCTTTGTGGAAAAAGGTAATATGAAGATGGGATCAGACCAGGAAACATTATGTTAAATATTTCCAGTAAGTGAGTAAGTGCTTCGCCGGACCTCACCATCATTACACTTTCTCCTTTTGAAAGAGGTGCACCAGTTTACAAGGGCTTGTCACCAATATCTGCTCTATCTTCACTGCCCTAGAGAGAGAGAAGCTGTAAAGATGTGACGTATCAGGAATATCAGTTCATCATTTTGCTGACAAATGCACTCTTGTGCTAGTTTTACACTAACTACTAATATGTCATTGTGAAGGGACAAACCACAGAAAAGTCAGATGTGTTTTCTTCACTAATCTTGCCCACCATCAAGTCTTCACTGTCCACATCTTTTTCATTTTCACTCCTGACAGTATCAAGCATGTTCACTTTGTAATTTTATAGGTCTATATCATTCTACAGATTAACAAGGGAAAAGATGACTTGAAACAATATCAATGGATTAAAAGGGTAGGCATTTTTAACGAAAAGGACAAACTGTGATGTATATTTGCATATTTACCTCTTCAATGTCAGTACCCAACAGGCTAGTTTATTTATCATCTTAGTCTTCACTGTCAGAAGCAAAACTCATGACATCTTCTGTGTTTATTTGGCCATCCTCACTGTCATTCTAAAGGTTATCAAGAAAGAGAAGAAAAAGAATCATTTAATTTGTGCAGGTCTGCCACTGGCTTAGTGCATGCTGGGACAATGAAAGTAGTGGAAGAATGGAGTTGGGGTGACACCGGATGAAAAGTCATAGGGTCAATACAGTCGACAGGGTTCATCCTCTGAGAAGCATGAATGTGTTGACCAAATTGGCAATTGTCCCTGCATATTTTGATATTTGCAGAGATGGCAAAAGTACTCATTTTCCGTACTTAAGTAGAAGTACAAATACTTGAGTTAAAAAATACTCTGGTAAAAGTGGAAGTACTGATTAAACTTCTTTACTCAAGTAAAAGTAACAAAGTACAGGCTTGGAAATTTACTTAAAGTATAAAAGTAAAAGTAGCCTTGCGAATGACAACCATTTTCTATGCAAAGCTACCTGGAGCACACAAATGTTACTAGAGAGATGCTGAGGAACTTCAGTGGACATGGAAAACACATATATGTCTTTATATGGCAATGGCTACATTTTAAATGGATGTCTGCCAATAGGCCTAAAACATCACATATATGATTATTATGACAGAAACTGGGACTCCAGGTTAATAAGATTCTGACTCATTAGCAAGATATGAATTCAGTTGTGATTCTGTGAGAATTCACAGATCCAGTTTATATTTTTAATCTTCCCTTAACATACATGTATGTGTGTGTGCTCAGATATGGCTTCTGGAAATAAAATAAAGGATTAAAATATGAATGACTAAACAGACATTAATGAAGAAGTTCCCCAGCACATTGGCCAGGAGTCCTTCTTGATGCCTACTGTCTCAAACATCTCTCTCTGATAAGGCTGAGGATGATGTCTTGCTGCTTGTCTGCCAAATCTCCGTTTTCTTCATTTTCAATCATGTCTATGTGTAAGTAAGTAATGTTTATTTGTATAGCACCTTTCACAGATAAAAATCACAAAGTGCTTCACAGTAAAATGTAATACAATACCAACAAAGTACAATACAATGCATATGACACTTAAAAACAAATGGAAAACATAAAAACAAAACCATAAAAAAACCACACGTCTAACTAAATGTGCTAACGTTAGCGCCATCAAGCCGCAATGATTTGCTGTGAATTAATGTAGAATGCTGAATCTGTTGAGTTGCGTCAAATGCAACGTACAGTAGATATTCCCATCTATTTAGATTGAATATGGTATTGATGATGTAAACAATGATAACGATAACTCCAGTGAAATTATGTGAAAGTTGAGGACTAGATTAGGACTGGATTAAAAGATGATTCTGGTTTCCAACGTCCCCCCAGGTGTGTCTGTTAAAACAGACGGAGACAACTTCTGTCTAGCTAAGTTTTCATCCACTTGTCAATTGAATTACAGTATCTGAAGTTGGTGAACAGGTGAAGACCACACCAAAACCACTAGCTAACTTACTTTAAATGTGAAGAACTATATACTAATAACGGCCTTAAGTGAACTGACAACATGAGTTATACGACTTATAGTTCTCAAAGACGCACACACACAATCTCAGCTGATTATCCTCCGGACAGATATTCTCTTTTTCTCCGTGTGGCGCGCGCACCCGCTCGCGGTGTGTGGCGCGCGCACCCACTCGCGGTGTGTGGCGCGTGTCCGCGCTATTCTCCGACATAACAACCTCTTGTACAAAACAAAAGTAACGAGCCGATTTTGTTAAATGTAAGGAGTAGAAAGTACCGATATTTGTGTTAAAATGTAAGGAGTAGAAGTAAAAAATCGCCACAAAAATAAATAGTAAAGTAAAGTAAAAATATCAGAAAAATCTACTTGAGTACAGTAACGGAGTATTTGTACTTCGTTACTTCCCATCTGTGGATATTTGTTACCTTAGAGCAATACTTTTTAAGGTAAGACATAACAATGCCAGTGGGACTAATACTGTGTCATTGTGTATTTACCTATTTATCTAGTTGTGGAAAAGTTTTCATTGTCAACTTCATCCTCACTGTTCGATGCATGTCTCATGTCATCTCCTATGTTTATTTGATCATCCTTATTGTCATTCTAAAGGTTGACAAGAGAAAAACGTGAAGGGTAAAATGTCTAAGAAATCTGATAACTGTAATTATAAATTAGGTTTCGTCATTTACCAAGTAAAAATACTAAACATTTGCTGGTTATAGCTTTATGAATACTTAGAATTATTTGCTTTACCTCCTTTCCTATCAATAGAAAATTAAAATAACTATTAGTTGCATCCCGTCATGCAGACCACATTTAGCAAACTGTCAACACCATCTTTATTATTTGCATTTAAACTGCCATCTTCTTGGTTCTGCATTTTAAGAGAGATACAAAGCTCATATAGCTATTTGTAGACACTTCTTGTGAAACAAAACAGAACTAAAATATTGTTGATCATACATACTAAAATAATCAACATGCTTTTCAACATACGTATGTAGGTTGCTAGGCCTGTGTTGTTGTGTGTCCAAGTCCTGTGCACTAGTAAAGTAAGGCCCCATTGCAAATTTGTCTGTCTGCTGGTATTTGTAGTTTGGAGACAATAGTAACAGCTGAATGTTAGTTACAGAATAAATTACTAGTTTTAGGTTTTAGTTAGTTAGTTTTATATCCTGTGCATGCCCTAAATTTTTTTTAGGAGATATTCAGAACTAATATCCCTTTCAGATTTGATGTTCTCTACCTGTTTATTGTGCCTCAACAGATGCACTCTTGGATGGAACACTTAAGGTAATCCTGCAAGCTGCATGTAAAAAAACAATTTGTAAATGGTTAATGCCCCAGTAATTGAGGACTGATAGACAGTATCAATCAAATCTATACAAAAAAGTACCATCATACAGAATACAGAACAGAGAAATAGAAGTTCTGTATAGGATAGCATCTTGAGGCAGACTGCAAATGGCTCAGGAAAACTTTAAGAAACTATTTGTATCCAGCCTGCAGGTTCTCATTGTTGTCTGTAATATTTTCTTGGCAAGTGGTCAACCTCTGTGTACGCATCCTCCACCACATTTTTAAACTGCCTATAAATCATCAGGTTAAAGACCACATAACAAATTCATACTGAAGACAGAACATCTTTGTTGCAAAGCTCTCTGTGGGTTACCTCAGCAGTAATATATCTGCTTTGACACACTGACCTTTACTACAATCAAATGAGCTTTACACATGGGTCCAGCAATGGTACAGCTGTTGTGTAGCCCTTAATAAAATAAGCACTTTGAAACAGGTCTGTGTGCATCTTCAAACAGCAACCAGTAGCACTTGAGCTAAAAAGTAACATGTCAGTGATGGGAAGCATTACAAAGTGGCATGGTGTGTGTAATGCCCAGGGCAGGAGGACGCTGCACTGGGTGATGGATACTGCCCAGAACACCATTGGTACCAATCTACTGAGCATCAGTATTATCAGTGAGACAATACCCACCAGCCAAACCATTTATAACCATCTGCTGCTGTACCACCAGACTACAGAGCAGCTGCTTTTATCCTGTTGTAAGACTCCTCACCGGTGTTTTAAAATGACAATAAATTAACCTAAATCTTTAAAATTACGTAGATTTGGATTTCCCCCCCATTAGAATTGACTAGGGGTGGCGTGGTTCTTGAACATCTGAATCGTCCCACTAGCACTAGCTGATACTAATTATTTCTAGCTGGCAACATATTTTGGGCTTCATTTAATAAACATAACCTGTAGTAGTACAGAAACGTGTATTGTTTTGATTACAATGTGCAGAATTACTTCACGTTCCTATTTATTTCTATTTCTCACTGTTAATCACCGGCGTCTGTACAGCATCAACAGGGGTCGACATTGTCGTTAATGTGTGTGTGATGTCAGAACTGTAACTGGGAGTACAACAATATGGTATAATATGGAACGAATAGTAAGTCATGGGTTTGACTGCCGTTCCAGGGCACTTTCACGGGTAGAAGGTTGTGAAAACACCAGTTACCTGGAACGCAGCATGATATTCCGTCCTGCCAACACATAACTGTATGAAGAGACACAAGGATAAATTGACAATGAATTGTTCGACACAGCCCACGTAGCTCTCACTACAGATGAATAGACCTGCGGGGCCACTGAAAGTTTCCTCACGGTGACCACTCCATACATTACCGGAGTGGGTAATGGGGTTTTGCAAACGTAGCCCCATTTATAAAAGTCATACCAGTGAGTATCTCTCTGAAATGCTTTATTCAAAATATAGAGCTTTAAGAGTTCCTCTATCTTTTAAAGGATTTTGTAAGAACTACACTGAAGTTGGCAGTTTGAAGAATGAAAGTTATTTCAATTGATATTCTGTAATATTTCAACTTTGTGTGCTAAAAGGGCACACAATTTCCTGTAGATGGCAATACACACTCCTTTTTTTGCCAAATAAATGAAAAGCATGTTGAAATCATCAATGTCTTCCCTCTTGCTGTATCAAAATCTCACCTAGCTTTCATCAGAGATGGTCCCAATAATGTGCCTAGAACTGAGTATTGAGAACTGGTGGGAATTAGTTTACTTAATTTAGTTTCAGTTCCTGGCAGAGTGATCAGGTTTAAAAATGAAATTTACCTATCAGATATTAACCCTCTGAACCCTAAGGCCATTTTTACAGTTCATTGTCCATCTGAATTTATTTTATAAAAAATCTTGTAAAACATCAACCCTGTTGTCTACAGTCAAGATATGAACATCATTTTTTGAAGGACAAACTGGGTTATTAGAATATTTAAAACCTAAGCCATTTTACTCTCTAAAACACTTCTCATATGTCTTGGGAGTCACACTGTGAAAAAAATAATCATTACAATTTATACAGCTGACAAAATACATAAATTTTTTCAAAGAAAGTCCACACGCTTTTGCCCTCATGACATTTACTTATGCCAATAATCAATGTAATAATGTCATATTTATTGATATTACACCCACAGCAAGGAGACACAAGCATTTGTGTGTCTAAAACAGTTCTCCTATATGCAAAAATAAACATAATAAACATTATAACTCATATAAAGCACATGCTATTTACATTTCTTCAAAAAAGGCCCAAATATATGCCAAATCTCAAACCAGTGGGACCATTTTCCTCTATAAAACGGTAGATGTCTATCATTTTCCTCTATAGCATCTTTGATCGCATACTAGACTCTTAGACTGGGAAGATTGACCTCTTTAGGACTCCATACTCTTTGGGTGACGTTGTCTCCCATATATGGGCATACTACTGCCTTTACTTCCCTAAATACAGGGAGCAGACACGGAGCAGCGGGAGCTAGCAGCATAAATGAGCGAAAACGCAATGAATTATGGACATAAAGTGGATAAATGTTGGATGTAACGGTTTGGATTTAATGCTCAACGTCCCCAAAAAAGGCACAAGTTCCAAGCTGGATGGAAAATCACCTGTAGAGGCTAGAAAGACCCGGAAGAGACCTCTGTAACCGCTAACTCGTTAGCTTTTAGCTGCAACTTTCGGTGAGTTTCTATCTTTTATGGTTATTAAATGATTAAACTATGAATCAGAGGTGCTGTTTTTGCTCGTGGGCGAGTCTCTCGGTTTCAGAGGGTTTAAGTATCTGGGAATTCGAATACCTATATTTCCAAAATATAAAAAATTAATTGTGGCCCCTTTAAGTAAAAGCAAGCAAGTCAGATATTGGCTGGCGGTCTTAATTGCCCATAGACATGCACAATAGGATAGAAACAATAAATATGAACGTACTTCCCAGACTTATATTTTTCCAAACCTTACCTTAATAAATACCGTAGCGTAAAGGCCAACAATTCAATTCAAATTCAAACACTGCACCTGCCTAAAGAAAAACGTTTTGTTTAAAAGCATAATTAAGACAGAAACGCCACTTTTAAGATTTATCATATTCTCGTTTAAGTCAAGTGGCCTTCTGAATAGAAGTGCTAGGGGAACTTCTATGAAATTTGCTTGACACAACATGAAACTTTGCTCCAAGTATCACCAGGGGCTCTACACATGAACTCGAGCATTGAGAACATTGTTTGTGTACACAGAGTTTACTAAAAAGAGGTTTTGAACAACTCACTTAGCTGTTGTTTCCGGTTGCTGCCAAGTTGTTCTGCCAAGAAAGGAGATTCCACTCTGACTCAGCAAGGAATCCAATTGTGGCCGACAAGGACACAGCGCCGTTGAGCTGGTTGCACAGCAGGTACAGCAGAGAACACAGGACAGCAGGTAACAGCGCAGTTGGCAGACTAGAGCGGAATCTAGACACAGGAACAAAGTGTTAACAAGAGCACAAGAAACAAGAATATCACTAGTGATTCAGCAAAGGACACTGAGCCAAGTTACCACATGGGTAGTAGTACGATCTGGTGATCAGACCTGGTATATGTACCACTGGGGTGAATCATGGAATGGGCTGCAGCTGTGCAGGTAACTGCAGGAATGAACGGCCACGTGCGTTGACCAACTTCGTCATAGCCACGCCTCTTGCCACTTCCAGGTGGAGACAAAACAAAACAAGCATAATGGACAGGGAAGAACAGCTGACCCATTACACAAGCTCACGAGGAGCTTTGTACAGTAGTGTATTCCTTTTTGCTGTAACGCAGTAATATAACGCATTACTAATTACATTTCGGTAATATTATACTCGTTACAAACTCAGTAACGACTAATTAGTAACTCAGTAACTCAACGCGAGTTATAACACACAGCACAACGTTCAGTGGTGTTTTGTTTTTTAAGAATTCACCAACACGACAAAACATTTCTTCACAGGAAAAAAAAAATCTGTGAGTGTTATTTCCTGTTGCTGTATTTAATGGTCGAGGTGACTGCAGATACATTTGCGAGATGTAGATTATTATCTGGAGTTAATACGCTGCGTTGAAGCAAGCTGTCCTGTCTCTGTCCCCGTGGTCAGAGACAGAACCAGACAGGTACGGACAACATCTGTGTCCCAACAGGGGACGGTACGTCAGCGCGGACAGCAGACGAGCTGCTGACAGATAGAAACATGTTGGGGATTAATGTTTAGGCTTGCTACACGTAATATTATATTATATCAGTAGTGGAAAGTAACTCAGCCTAGCTTCTCACGTTCATCTCGGTAAGCTAGTGTTGAGTTTAAAAAAGTTAAAATGTCTGAAAGAACCAGGTTTAGGAAAAATGCATTATCTCTGTCCCTCACCTCCCCCCTCATTACCACTGACAGGAAAGGAACACCTTGCCACCCAACAAAAGGTGGCCTACTGTCTCCATCCCCCTGGGGTCTTAGTCTAGGCTAAGACAACACAATGTTGATTCAACTGTATTGATGATAGAATTTCACATTTAGACGACAGAACCTTTTGTTCTGTCACCACAAACGACCCCCAAAGTGACAGAGTCTACCAGCATTTTAACTCTCATTGGACAGCAAAGGTGCGCTCGGCATGATGTCATGACAACAACGGACCAATGAGAAGGGATTTGAATGCACCAGGTGAGGGGGAGCAGCCCCCGGGTGCACGGCATAAATGAGTGCGATTCATGGATATTCGGGACTGCATTCACGTGACTCCGTCAGGGGGAGCGTGGATCAGTCCGCTGTCAGCTGCAGTGTTATTATGTTTCATGTTGTCCTTGTCTTTGTCTATGTCTTTGTCTTATCATCCTCATCATTCTGTTGCATTAAACCTTTTTCTTAAATTCTCAATTCGACCCTCGAGCCTCCTTCCTCAGAGATCCAACAGAACACGACGTTAGTCTGAAAAAATTCTAACAGATGGTGACCCCAGACGTGATCTCTGAGGAAAAGGACGGACAAATTCAAAAGACTGGATCATGGTGAGTTGCTGAATCTACACATGGGCCCGAAGAACTGAGAGGTGAGCAGAAACCCTGTTTTATCAAAACACTGCATAGCTTAGGTAGATGTGAAAACATTTAGACGTGTAGATTCAGTAGACATCACCGCCGTAAGTCTGTAAAAGTAATGCCAAACTGAAACTGAAGCAGTGATGAGGATGTGCTTAAGCAATGGTGTGTGTGACTGTTTGTCAAGTAGTGAGTATGATTGAGTTAAGCTTAAAAGCCTGAAAAAGGGTCTCGAGGATCTAAGCGTTTGAGTCGCGTGCACTGTTTTAGAAAGTCCGTTTGAGTCGGCCAGTGAAGCCTGTTAAATCTTAAATTTAAAGTGATCGTGATAGTCGACCTGGTGAACTTGTGTAAATGTTTGATTTACGTGATCGTATTAAGCCGACCTAGTTTAACCTGTTAAATTTAAGATTTAAAGTGATCGTGAAAAAGTCGACCGGGTCACAAGAAAAATTTGTAAAATGTTCATGGAAAAGTTGACCAGGTAAGAACCGTGATAAATTTTAAATAAAAAGACCGAAGGGACGGCGACAGAGTTTTAGTCTCTGTGGGGCACGGAGGAAGAACAAAGTCTCTAGAAGCCAGTCGAATGACTGTGAGGGATCAGGCCTGGTGCGCTTTCGGCGACGGCGGAAGTAAGACCCAGAACAGGGTTCATCAGTTGTTTCCTCGTGACCATAGTAAGAATAGGAAATAATTTGATCTATATAGTTGAATTGTGTTAAAGATACACTTAGGAATTGTACAGAGGCGCCTAATGTAAATACATTTAAGTGGTGTAATTTGAGTGTTTTGTGATAAAACGTAGCCTGGTGCAAAGGTTGGCTGTGTTGCTGGGAGCTGGTAGAAGGCGGCTCCAGCTGTGCTGATGATGACTGTAAATAACTCATGGTATGGATATTTGATTTGTTGAATTGGGAACGTGCATGCTCAAGCAGTAGAAACTTGGCTCATAAAGAGGAGAATTAAATTGGAAACAAAGAAATTTGAGTTTTACTCTGCGGCAAAGGGGAGGGGAAAAGATTTTCAATCACATTTTGATCTGGTTTAACTTTAAAATCTTTTTTCCTGCTCCCTGATTAAGTGTTAATTTGCTCTTTCAAAACCTCCCTTGTTGTCTCCTGTGTTAATTAAGGACTGCCAGGGAGGGACTGGGGGTTTTCACACCTCGATGCAGACAGATTAAATCATCCATATATATACTCAGACAGTCTTAATAGTGAATGCTCATCAAAGAATCATGGTGACATTCAGCATTGTGTAATGTTCTCAAATGTTTGTAATTGATAAGTGCGTTTGAATTTTGGATTAATCTGTTTTTCTTTTTCCGTTCTCTTTTATTCTTTTGGGTTGGTGTTTTGAGTAACATTGTGTCAGAGTGATTTGATAGAGGTCATTACAAGTCAAATTAAACATTCCAGTAAAGTCAACTGAAAAGTGGTGGGAATAGTTTGAGCTGCCTTAAGCAACTTGACATTAGAAGAAAAGTTCCAGAGAGGAATTATAGCTTATAAGGGTTTTAAATGGACACATTAGTAAATGCATATTTGGCATTTTGACTCAAAATTGGTTTGTTTTTTGACTTGAAATGATAAATAAGAGGTTTTCCACATTTGAGTTGATTGCATTTATATTCATTCTGAAATTTGTTTTTCATGACTTTTGTTTGAGTTTATTCTTTCTTTCACTCAACCTTTTGATTTTCTGTAGGGGTGGGGATGCACGTTTTTAGTCAAGACGGTAGCTTTTCTGCTGTTGTTTCTCTTTGGTTTGATTTTTATTTTTCTCCCTAGTTTGTAAAAATGTTTTTAAAAAAAAGTGAGAATGAAAATTTGCTAAACTTCTGTGCTGGCCACACAGAACGTTGAAACAAACTTCTTCTGAGAGTGTTGTGGCACAGAACGTGATACAAGACTGATATTGACATTAATTTGCTCCAAAAAATAGCAATCTGTTGGAAAATTTGTCAAAATTTTGAATTTTAAATTGAAAGGATCAATCAGCAGCCCAGCCTCCTTGAGAGATATTGGGAATTTTATATAGTGAAGAATTGCGGTGGTTTTATTCTTTGAATATGTGTATTTGGGATTGGTGATATGTACGTATATTTTCAATGGACTGATGATTTTGGATGGGTAATTTCATATTTTTTTTGTGTTTTGGACTGAAGTTTTGCCCATTGTGTTAAGGACTTTGGAAAACACAGAGATCAAGGAAAGCATTTCTCCCTCCAAGAGAAATGAATGGACAGATCAAAGACAAACTCATATCACAGTTCTTTCCTCCCAGATTGAAACACTAATATGACTTCTGAAAAGCAGAAAGTCTGTCAAAACCATTTATTCACAGGTGAAAGCAGAGACTGATGGCTTCAGCTGTTCAAGAAATCCAGATCCAGGTGGAGCAAGTTTTATTCTGGGTGCTGTTGACTAGGCTACCAGCCCTGCAGTAAAGGACACCCCACACAGCATGGGACCAACAGCCCAGCAGGGGCCAACAAACATCTGACCAGACGCCGACAGAGAGCTTGGAGCGTCGCTGTTGCTGACTTCCTGTGGTGGCTCCTGACACTGTCAGCAAAGAGGAGGGAGACTGGAGTCCCCTTCCTGATGCGGATTTCTGCTGACCAGATCAACTCCAGGTGCTGGAGTGGAGGCACACCCAGCTGGTCCATCCCAATGTTTCCCAGTTAGACCCGCGATGACATCCACACCAGGTGTCGGACGTGAGGGGAGTGTCCTGATTCCATGATGCGTTCCACTCAGGGGCACATTAAGCATAGCGTCATCATCTTTCCTCTTGATGTTTCTGAAACAAACGATGTTTCAGAAAAGGAGGGAAAAGGAAGGTGTTGATAAAAGGAGGGTGCATTCAGTCACCTTTCCATCCAACCGGTAAAGAACCTGAACATCCAGCAGCGGCAGCTGAACGGGCGCACAAATGTGACATGGAAAGTGCCGTGGCCAGCTGCGGTGACATCATGCAGCCTAATGAACCAGAACTGATCTGAGATTTTTTATTTTTTTCCCAAAGACTTTGTTTCCAGATTAGACGAAAGTGAACAAGGAACTTTCAAAAAGCTGGACTTCAAACAGAGTTGAGATTAAGTATAAGGTTAATTGTGCAGATTTGGATTAGAAAGTTACATTTAGTTAGGAGTTTATCTGTTTTCTTCTGATTATACATGTTTATGTTGATATGCTATTCTTTTGATTTAGAGATTTTAAGATTTTTTTTTCCTTCCTAGATTTTTTGTTTTTGTTCTCCTTCCTGTTAAATAATTTAAGTTCCCATTGCTTTTTAACCTGGTCAAAGACTTCTAGTATCTTCTGATTTGTTTTTGTTTCAAAAGTTAGTCACTAATCACTGAGTAATATCAGCTATAGGAGCAACAGTTGTGTTAAAGAACATTGCATTGTTTACAAGAAAAGGAGTCAGATGAGGTCAAAAGAAAATGAATCGTTTGTAAAATCATGTTTGTTTCTTACAACTTTTGCAGCTGATGTTTACATTTTTGGTTATATATATTTTATGTTCATATAAGACAAGACATTGTTTTCAGTTACATTTATAGTATTTTCACACCAAAGGTGTGAAAAAGGAGGGATTGTTGAGTTTAAAAAGTTAAAATGTCTGAAAGAACCAGGTTTAGGAAAAATGCATTATCTCTGTCCCTCACCTCCCCCCTCATTACCACTGACAGGAAAGGAACACCTTGCCACCCAACAAAAGGTGGCCTACTGTCTCCAGCCCCCTGGGGTCTTAGTCTAGGCTAAGACAACACAATGTTGATTCAACTGTATTGATGATAGAATTTCACATTTAGACGACAGAACCTTTTGTTCTGTCACCACAAACGACCCCCAAAGTGACAGAGTCTACCAGCATTTTAACTCTCATTGGACAGCAAAGGTGCGCTCGGCATGATGTCATGACAACAACGGACCAATGAGAAGGGATTTGAATGCACCAGGTGAGGGGGAGCAGCCCCCGGGTGCACGGCATAAATGAGTGCGATTCATGGATATTCGGGACTGCATTCACGTGACTCTGTCAGGGGGAGCGTGGATCAGTCCGCTGTCAGCTGCAGTGTTATTATGTTTCATGTTGTCCTTGTCTTTGTCTATGTCTTTGTCTTATCATCCTCATCATTCTGTTGCATTAAACCTTTTTCTTAAATTCTCAATTCGACCCTCGAGCCTCCTTCCTCAGAGATCCAACAGAACACGACGTTAGTCTGAAAAAATTCTAACACTAGCAAGAGTATACAACAGACAACTTCCGTGTAGGCTACTCTCAAACACATGGTTTAGACACATTGAATTTAGTTTTAGATATTTACAAACCGGGGATTATTTCAACGATGAGATAAAACCTATGGAGAAATGTCATACCAGCTTAGTTGACATTTATTGACATGTAAAAAATAAATATGATAGGGATGTATTATACTCAACTAGTCAATCCATTAATAAAGATTCAACAAATAAGGCTAGATTTAAATGGGAGAACGAGTCTGGAATTGGCATCTCTGAGGAAGAATTGTCTGCATTGTACAGTCTACTTCCACCGGTTAGGGTCTTTGGAGATAACTCTGTTGGAAGAATTTTATTAGATAATTGATAACAAGTGGCAAGGGGCCTATGTTGGATGAAATGTGGAGCAGCTAGCAGATGTTTGGTCATAGTGGTAGGAGGTAATCTGCAGGTTAATAAATGCTGGCAAAATGGAGAAAATGGATTGTATTTGTGAACTCATGAGAGTATATATGAACCTTTACTGTATGAACTGGCATCTATCTCCATCAATATAATGTTTGTATGAGTACATAGGTGACCAACTGTGTGGTTCTGTTTTGTTTTATTTCTGTTACTTTAAGAAAAATAAAGTATATTAAAAAAAGAAACTCAGTTATCATCATCCTGCACTTTGTTGTATGTACACACCAAGTGAAGTACATGTTTAGGGGTCTTTTACTACTTTAATAAAGAAAGAAATACCATTGGTATCACAAAAACTGTAGTTGTGGTACTTTGAAAGAACTGACATACTGTTACATATCTTTTATGTCTTTTTGAGCTGCCCTGTCTACTAGACGAGTACTGACTGCATTAAATGATTCAGAAAGTGCTGAAGGATAATCTGGACGTGTAAAATTATCTGCGAATATTATTGCAGCCCCCATTACTAGTCTTTTCAACCTCTCTCTTTCATCTTCAGAAGTCCCTAGAGATTGGAAATCCGCCACGGTCATTCCCCCTTCAAAGGGGGAGACACCCTTGATCCAAACTGCTACAGACCTATATCCATCCTACCCTGTCTTTCCAAAGTCTTTATTGCCTTAAAAACCTTCGATTAAAAACCATCTTGCATCTCACTGCAGCCTTTCTGTAATGCAATTTGGCTTCCGTGCTGGTCATGGTTGTACCACAGCCACACTCAACATCTTAAATGACATAGCTGCCACTGATAAAGCATTACTGTCCAGCCATATTTATTGATCTGTCAAAGGCCTCTGACTCTGTCAACCATTGAATCCTTATTGGCAGACTCAATATCTTTGGGTTCTCTCATGACTGTCTTGCCTGATTCACTACTACTCCTCTAATAGGGTCCAATATGTTAAACCAGAGGGCCTGTTGTCTGGACCTACAGCTGTCTCCATGGGGGTGCCACTGGGTTTAATTCTCGGGCCGACTTAGTTCTCCCTATATATCAGTGATGTTGCTCTTGTTTCTTATCTCTTGATGTTTAGTGACTCTCATATCCACCTCTATGCTGTTGGCACCATCATGTATACATCTGGCCCCTCAGCGGATACTGTGCTATTTAACTTCCAGGAGAGCTTCAATGCAATTCAGCACTCTTTCCAAAACTTTCAGTTCCTTTTAAACTCTGGTAAAACTAAGTGCGTGCTTTTAAATCGATCGCTGCCAACATCTGCTTGTCTGACCAGCATCCCTTTGCTAGATGGGTCAGAATTAGAATACGTGGCAAATTATACATACTTACGTGTCCGGTCAGACAGTTCCCTCTCCTTTCAGCCCCACATAAACCACCTCCAATCTAAAATCAAGTCTTGAATCTGCTTCCTATTCCGCAAATTGTACCAATTCTAGATTTCAGTGATGTCATCTATAAAATGCCTCAAACTCTATCCTAAAATACTGGATGTGGTCCACCACAGTACCATATGATTTGTCACCAGAGCCCCCATACATACCCACCATTGCAACCTCTATAGATTAGTCGGCAAGCCTTTGTTCCATACCCAGCACTCACTAGTACCAACTTATTAAAGTAAATAAGAATTTGTACTTCAGCTCACTTATCACCACAGCTCTACTTACCTACCTGTGCTCAAGCAAATACAGTGAACCCTCGCTATATCACGGTTCACCTTTCACGGTCTCGCTGCTTCACGGATTTGCATCGTGCATTGTGTTCTGCATTCTGCAAACATAATCAATGGTGGCATGTCGGTTTATAAGAATCTTTTTGCCCAGAAGAAAAAAGAGCGACAACAACTACCGATAACTATGTTCTTCTCTCAAAAAAACACACCTGCACCGCGGGCTTTAGAAGAAAAAAACGCTACAGAGCAGAGTCAGGATGCAGCGGCTCAGTCAGAAGAGCAGGGAAATACACGAGTCACTATTTTTCCTACTGTACTTTGTATTTTTTTCATAATCATTCTTCATTTTCTCCCGTTCCAATGACTCGGGTCGCGGTGCTGATCTCCGTAATTTGAAGCCTTATTAAGCCAGTATTGATGATTAAAATTATTATTTTACAGTACAGTAGTTATTTGTAAAAAAACGTTTGTACAGTACTTTTATTTGTTAAACAAATACTTGGGCCTGTAAAAAGGTTTTGTTCTTTGGTTTCAATGTATTATGGAGTATTTCATCGTATAATAATTGTAAAAAAAATAAAGGTTACTACTTCACGGATTTCGCCTATCACGGGTTCTTTTTGGAACGTAACCCCCGTGAAAAACGAGGGTTCACTGTACATCTCTTTAGTGACCCCAAAAGCCCCCCTCCCTTGGTCTCATTCGCTGACTTTAAAGTACTGCTTTTGTCCAATCCCTATATTAACTCTGCTCCATCAGTCATGCAGTATTGCATACCTTACTGTTTTGTCTCTTATGCTCAATTGTAAAGTGGCACATTCTCTCCTGCCCTCCTGTCATATTTGTTTAATGGTCTTCAGAATCAGAATCAGCTTTATAGGCCAGGTATGAGGACACATACAAGGAATTTTTCTTTGGAGCATTGTTACTCACACTGTGCTTACACATACAAAACAACCAAAACAAAATATACACACTAATATATACACAATATATACATATATACATACTTTTATACATACTTTTGGACTATTCCATTTGTACAAACTGTACATAGACTCTGTACTACATTCAGTATTTTTACTTGGACTATTGTAATTGTAACGTGTTACTGCCATATCATGCACAAACTGGATGTTTACTCTTTATTTTATCTGTCATCGTCGTTTTGCAATTACCTGTTTGAATAAAGGTTGAATAAAAAAAGAATACAGTTACACTGTACAAAAGGATAAAGTTATACTGTACATTTAATTTGCATTACTTGTGATTTTTACTCAACAAGCTTTAATTTAATTAATTTTAATTTATACTCTTTTGGGGAAATACAATTAAAGTCTGATTGATGTGTTTATCTGTTATTATCGTTACAGTGAATAAAGGTTGATGTCAAAGCTTCTCTCCGCCCCTTATTTCAACTGCTATAATTTAGAATGGTCCAAATGAAGCTTCATGAAGCATTTTCCTTATTTTTTGAGCCCAATAGATTGGCTAAAAAGGTATGAGGGTCTCGTACAATGGAAATTTAACTGGTCCAAACAAATGTCAATCTCCCGCACGTGGGTCTGACATGGCGTCACAGATTTGATTGGCTTCCCACAGGGCTCTTCCAGGCTCCCGTGAAGGAAGTGGCTCATGTGAGGTCTCATTGGAATCCGTAGACCTCAGAGACTGCAGTGACACCCACATTGAGCATGTATGCCTCGGGTGAAGGGCGCCAAGTCAGAAAGCCACCATGGGCTTAGCGAATAAGGGTGGTACTGCACCCTATGGCCCAGAAAGACTTTTCTCATGACAAAAGAAACTAAGGTGCTTTTTTAAAACGTTGTTTTTTAACATTTTAACAATCACTAGTATTAGTATCCAAAGTTATTAAACTAGGCATGATGAATGCGCATTATGGACGCGAGCAGACCCGCGAGACTGCGCTCCGCCCATGTCGCCCTGCACAGGGCACGCTCTTATGACGGTCCTCCTAAGGTAAGGTGACCAGATTTCTCAGACAAAATCCGGGGACATTTTCAGCTCAGAAGCGTATATACCTCCAAAACACGTCATGTTTATATTTTTGTAAAATATAAACAACACAAAAGGTCTGATCCTAGACTCACCCCTGCTGCTACTTCATACTCCACTCCACTACACCTCAGAGGGGAATATTTCAAGATAAAGTCTTAATATTTCAAGATAGAAAGTCCTAATATTTCAAGATAAAAAAGTCCTAATATTTCAAGATAGAAAATCCTAATATTTCAAGATAAAAATTCCTAATGTTTCATAATGTTGTAATGTTTACTGAACTACATTTATCTGACAGCTTTTGCTTTATTGTTTCAGGCTTGTTTCTGCAACAGCTCATTGAGTATCAGATACAATAAAAACTATTGACATTAACGCAGCATTAAACAAGATCGCTGCAGTCAGCAGCAGAGAAACAAGTTACAATGTAAGTTAATAGGAAAATTGTCCAGCTTGTATTTACGTTCATAAAAGTGCTCATTTTGCTAATGACAGGCTGAGATTAGTGTGTCTGACAACATTATGGAAAGGATTTCTAAGGAGGTCGACTTTCCTGTTAAAGATTAAGACATAAAAAAATTAAAACATAAAAGTCCGCGAAATTGCGTTTGCTAAACCCACCAGACTCCATGTAAATAATCAGTAATTGTAGCAAGGGTGTGCAATTATCGGCTACGTTTGGTCAGTGTTTTCTTTCTTTCATTCCATTATCGGGTCTGTCAGTCACAGTGAAAACCGGGGACATTTCGGGGGACAGATCCAGCCGGGGACAGGTCACCAAAACCAGGGACTGTCCCCGGAAACCGGGGACTGTCCCCGGAAACCGGGGACGTCTGGTCACCCTATCCTAAGGTCCTGTAGCTGTAATGGATAATGGTTGTAATTCACCATGTGTTCTATTAATATATCCATTATGATACATCCAAGGGATGTATGTAAGCTGTAAAGCCGGTTACGTGGATATAACAATATTAGCATTTCCCAAACTGCTGGGGCTATCACCTAGCTAGTAGCTAACATCAGCGATAGCTAGCATAAATGTATTAAGAGAACGGTAACACAGCTAACATAGCTATATAACTACATAACGTTACTACAGATATAATAGGACTGTATGCTGTAAGAACTAACATGGATGTATTAACAGAATCTCTATTTTCAAAACTGCAGGATAACCTTAGTAGCTAGTGCTAGCTAATAGCTAGCTAGTAGCACATAATGATTAGCTACATCTTGTTGGTTGTCTAGCTAAATAAATCTATTGTTTATTTAGCTACATAAGCATGTAAACGATCAGGAGCAAAGAAAACACAATGTTTAACTTTATTTTAGACAATAAACGGCAAGTTCGCTATGTACACCAACGAACTTGTAAGAGACACGAGAGAAGAGCTCATGGACAAGCATGTTGCTACTGGTTGCTACGACAACACAAACTGTTGCTAGTACACATGCCCATCATGATGTCATCGGCCAGTCAACGCAGAAGATCCGA
The DNA here is from genome assembly GCA_013375575.1 of Percina caprodes. Taxonomy (NCBI): domain Eukaryota; kingdom Metazoa; phylum Chordata; class Actinopteri; order Perciformes; family Percidae; genus Percina; species Percina caprodes. The sequence goes on from JABXJD010000058.1 coordinate 793,134, forward strand.
GCTCCATGATTGCTTTATGCGCTTTTAAGCAGTCTCATTGGAATGAACGGTGTTTTCCGACTAACAGTGTATCCAGTTCTTAATCCATGCATGGTGAGAAGGGAGACGAGATTCGAAGTCCGGAAAGGAAAAACGGTTTAGCTTTTTTCCATTGAAATTCAGCCAGAACTTCAAGATTGTGAGGCGAACAGCTCGTTTTGGATATTATGGTTTGGATATTCCACTTTGGATTGTTGGCGAGGTATAAAAAAGAGGTTTTTGGCTCTAGATACTATCTGTGCAGTATCTTTCTTTATTTCCTTATAACAGTTGTATAACTGCCGTAAATCATCTTGTGCTTTGAGTGTGGGATTATTTGAATCATGAGAGGCTAATCTTTCAATTGTTGTGCCACATGAGCGTATAGTTATATAGATTCAGTGCTTTAAAAATATAAAAACATTAATAAGTGGAGAGGCAGCTACGCCACAGCGACGAAGTGTGCCGTCCACGGTACAGTGCACGTTAAGAGATGTCTACACATCCAGCTCAGCCTCTGGAGAATGTCAATGTGGTTAATTGAGAGTGTTTATATCATTAAATATTGATAAAATAATAAAACTCTACCTCAGTCTGAGCAATGTGCATGATACCACTTTAGCGTTATGAGTCCAGCCACGCTCCCTCATATGGGGATTGAGCTGAGTCAGGCTGCTCTCAGCCACATGGTAATCCTTTGCTATTGTCCAAATCAAGGTTGCTCTTCCCCGTCCTAATGTGTGGGCATAGGGGGGATTTCCCCATAAGAGTCATTTCCTGCAGGAAAGACACCTAAATCACATAAATCATTGCCTGGATGGCTTAGAATCTTTCCATTATGTGTATCGATTGAGGTACACAGAAAAAGGTGGGGGATTCATTTAATTCCGTTCAGATAGCTTTATTGCATGTCATCCCCCTCTCACTTTCCCCATGTTTCCTGTTTGCATCTTGAATATAAAAGTATTAAATGAAGGCACAATGTCAAAACAATTACAAAGACAAAATGGTATTGTGCAGTATTAACAAGTCTTTCAACAGGATTTCTGTAATTTCCTTTGGCCAAGTACTAAACTTCCAGATCCTCCAGTGGAGGAGTACGGTGTACAGCCAACACATCATACTGTAATGCTAAGCTCCGCTGATCAAATATGAATCAAGATAATGTTACTGCATTGCCTATTTCTAGCCTCTAATGTTTTCAGAAACATTTTAATATACTTTTTAGCTCCAGCTTTTATTGGTTGTTTATCTGTGGGCGTAGTGGGAACTTCAAAAGCCATTAGGAGCACTATAGGGTGGCAGACAAACATATTTAATACAGATTATCAGTCCCATGTGCTAGTCTCAGTATACTGTGACAGTTTAAGCAAGTATGTTATTTTTATAAAGTTGCCTTCTAAACCTTTAACAGATAAAATAGACTTGAAATAGTATTAGGATGATACAAGTGATTGAACAAGCTACATGTTATACTTTTCTAGTAATATGAGTGACATGAGGCAACTCCCCAAAATTGCACACTGCAGGGAGGGGTGCTTGATGTAAAACTGTTTCACTAGAATAACATTGTTAGACAAAATTTTGACATCACAGACAATCCTGTAGAGCCTCAGCACGGAGGTACTAGCGGGTTTCATCGGTGTAACAGTTAAAAAAAACTTTCATGAAACTGTACTGTACATGAGAAAACGTAAAGACAGAAAAAACTGTTCTTTTGAGTGGCGCTGGTCAGCTAAAATTCAATTGGTAACAAATCCTTCCACATGTGACGAGTGTTCGCTTCTCAAACAAGAATAATCCGTTTCTCCACAGCTCATCCAAACACTCAGTTTGTTCCAAATACTCAGCTTTGCCACAATACACAATAAAGTATAATCTAGTTTTATTCATAGGGGGATTAGGGGGAAATGTTACTCGTACACTGAAGCCTATTGGAACCAGTTTACCACAATTGTATATTATTACTGTCCACTCAGCATCATGATTTATGTGTCTGAAGGTCATTTAACAGCATGTATTTCATTAAATTGTTTGCTTATTAGACTCCCTTTTTTCATATCTTCACTTTCTGTTAAATCCAGTAACTAATGTGCTAAATTTTAATGGGTGGCCTGCAAAACTGTCACCATATTAAATCACCTTAAGATGAGTTAAGATAAAACTTTATTTATATATATATATATATATATATATATATATATATATATATATATATATATATATATATTTCCTCCCTACGGAAATTGCAGTGCAAAAAAATCTAAATGAAGTTTGAATAGTGCAATTATATAAGACTAAGACGACATAACAGTAGGTATGCAAAAAAAAGTATGCAAAAATAATGTAACTTAATATATATGACTCTTTTAAGAAGTTGGTTGGGTAGTCCTTTGCACGGTCAGTTGGACTTTTCTGAGTAAAAATACTGTCAGAATAAATGCAGTGGAAATATTTGGTCCTCAGAGGATTTCAATTCAATTTTATTTATAGTATCAATTCATAACAAGAGTTATCTCGAGACACTTTACAGATAGAGTAGGTCTAGACCAGATAGAGTAGGTCTAGACTACACTCCAGAATTTACAAGGACCCAACAGTTCTAGTAGTTTCCTCCAGAGCAAGCAACAGTGCGACAGTGGCGAGGAAAAACTTCCTTTTAGGCAGAAACCTCGGACAGACCCAGGCTCTTGGTAGGGGGTGTCTGACGGGCCCGTTGGGGTTAGAATGAAGAGTGGCAATAACAAAAATAGAAAAAATAGTAGTTTGTAGTAGTTCTTTGTAGTAGTTCATGGCATAGCAGGGCACTGTGCGGCATTACAAGGCACAGCAGAGCGTAGCAGGATGAACATGGCATCGCAGGACGTGTAGCGGGACCATGGCGACAGCTGCTACCATGATTTTGGAGCCTCCCTGATCTGAGGGAACATGCTGGGGAAAAAAGAACATAAGGACTCCGGGGAATGACTCCCCAGAGCTAGGTTAGTAACAAGCATTTCTGGGACATGGATGCACGTAAAGAATGATTCTTTACTGCCAGTAGACAGCTTCTCATAAAACTTACTGAGCACCTTCATTCTTCCTAAAGGATCCCTGTTCATTTTAGTCGACCAGAATGGCCAGTGCTTCTGTAGTCTCGCATTGCAGACCTTCATCCACAGCGCTGTGGAGGAGGGTCTGGCGAGTCCACACAGCATTCCAGGATGGGAGAAAAACACGTTTACGTACGTTCAAAAGTTGTTTTAATCGTGTAACAGACAACTCCGGACAGATAGTGCAGAGATCTGAGGAGCAGGTAACCAGAGTCCTCAGAAATCCACTGGAGTTTAAAATCCAACACAAAGAAAGTGGAAGGTAACAGACATCCGGCCAAAAAGGACATCTGGCAACATTTCTGGAAGGTTGTGGATATAGGCTCTTACTTCTGTAATGCAGCTCTTCACCAAAAGGATCAAGTTTGTGTACAAGATTAATTCTTTTGTGGATATATTGTCATGAATCATTTGTGTGGCGATCCCTTGGTCTTTCCTGAGGGTTATTACTCATTATTCAAAATACGACAATTCCAAACAAAATCTAGTTTTTAATCCAGAATTTATCTGTAATTACTTCCTTCACATGTTTTTATTTCATCTTAAAGACTAGTCCTGGTAGGCTGTGACTGTGACACACTACAGGAAGCATTGACTTTAATTGGCATGAGCTTTGCGCCAAACGACAGAGCAGCAAACGAGGGTAAATGCAAATACAGGTCATTTCTCCGTCCTCCAAATGTTTTTCATCGGTTGGCATAATTTTTGGGCTGGGCCTGCTGCTAGCTACAAACTGAGAACCATTCATTATTTGAATACAAACATTTACATGAGAAATACAGTTTTTGTTTGTTCTCATACTGTGTATGCTATACTGTAATGACTATTGCAGCCTTTCGGGGCAAGTAGCGCTTTAGACTGTTGAGTCTCGTCTCGAAATTGTGCATTTTCTTTGTCACTAGGATTTTTTTTGTGTGTGTGGGGGAGTCAGGCCTTTTGAAAAAGACAGCTTGATCGTTGTGAGGCTATATGATTAAATATGGAATAGAAGATAGAAGAGAGGGAAAGAATGAAGTCTCAGAGGACAGGTTTTAAGTTCACCTGCCAGTGGAAGAAGGCCCTGTCTAGGTCTGTCAAGATGTACCTGCTGTCAGGTGGGTGAGCTAAGAAAACGCTACAGACTTTTAACTCATTTGGAGCCTTTTCCACTAGTACCTGTCAAGAGAGAGTGAGTAGTTATTTTAATGGAAAAAAACATGCAGACAAAGACAATTTTAGAAAGTATGTGTAAAGTGGTTTGATATAGAACCGTAATGATTTCAAACAATTAAATATTTAGGCTTGTTAGGGGCACGTCCAGCCTGCATGGAGTCATTGCTCATTGATTGTGTTCCCCACCCCCCATTGTTTAACGTCTGCCTGGTTAAATAAAGACAAAAGCCCATTTTAGACATGTGTCTCTTTATATAAATGTGAATACCAATTACACATGTCTGGTTCCCGTCTGAACTGTACTAGGTCAGACCCTATGACATTAACATTTCATTCCAACACAGCAGCTCAATGTTAAATACACAGAGAGGGAGATTAAATGAAATGGTTCTCTCTACTCAGAGCACTGTGAAAAATGCATCACTTAATTTTTTTAATTTCTTATCCATTCAGAAAATCTCAGGTCATAGATCAATCTCTAAAAGGAAAATAACTAAAAAATAACTGTATCAACCACAATGCCAATCAAGACCTGGGCCTGTATTTATCAGGCTTCTCAAAGTGTCATTTTAGTTCCTACTTTCAAACTTAAGTAAAATGCCAAGTTATCAAACTTCTTAAAGCTAAGAATCACTCCTACTCTCCCAGTTATTTAAGACAGCTCGAGCAGTCTCTCGAGTGGTTAGGAGTTGCTTGTGATGGCACTGAGGAGACAGAGACATGCATGAATCTTTCACAAGAGGAAAATGTTTTTGAAATGTTGACGACGAGCGGTTGATCAAACAGTATCGTTTTTAACAGAGCAGGTACAAATATAAAATCTAGGCTATTTATAAGAATATAACATTTTTAATTAAGACATGGGGGAAATCACAGTTATCTTTCATTTCCAATGTTAATATCATAATGTGTTATCTTGGGAATTCTTACAGTAATGTAAAATGTGTGTTGAATGTAAACTCATCTTATTGACCAGTGTTAATTTGTCTGACAATATTCCCAAATAAGGAAATCCAAAATCTTGTTTGTGGCACATAGTTGTAAATCATCTCTAAGACTGACACTTAAGATTTAGTCCTGCACTTCACTTAAATTACAACTGAGGTGCTTGAAGAATGTTTTTACTTTCAATTCGGTCGAAAGTTGGTGTTTTGAGGTGAAAAAGACATGCTAGTTGTTGTGCGATTGGATATACTAAACGTAAATGTAACTAACAGACTCAGACACGCACACATACTCTACAGACACAAAGACACACACACACACACACACACACACACACACACACACACACACACACACACACACACAGCAGGCCCAGTAGGAGGAGGATACAGTTATGTTTCATAGCAATGAGTTAGAAGAAATAATAAAAAGCATAATTTTTCTTTTAGCAAACCTTGTAAATGGGTCCCACAGACCTCCACACAAGGGTTAAGGTGGGAGTGGTCTTGTGGTTCGTCTTGTCAGTCCACAAACATACAAAAGACATCACAACTTCAATCTCAATTTTTTACAAAATATCCCACAAAATCAGGCATTTTGGGCTGCAACAGTTTAAAAAAAGCAACGAAATCCTGGAGGGACTGGTTAAAATGAGACAGATAACAATGTCTATAAATATAGGCTACATGGAAACTAAGCTCATTTGATGTAATTAAGGACGTGCTAGTCACATTCTACTAATCATTTATTGAAAGTGTGATAACCTTTTCCTTCACTTGTTGGTTTTATTCCATTAGTTTCCAAAACAGGAACTGCCTACAACAAACTGTTAAAGTCTGTTCCAGAATTATTGGACACCCCCTGAGAGCTCTGTCCACCCTATGCGAACAACAGACCCTGAAGACTGCTGGTGGGATCCTTCGTGATCCATCACATGTCATGTTTTCAATGTTTGAGTGGCTACCCTCAAGGCGCAGACTGCACTGTCAAGGCTGTAAGACCCAGAGGAGGAAGGTGACCTTTGTCCCCAGGGCTGTCCTGCTCCAAAATCTCTGGACTGCACTACATTCCGTAGACTTACGCACTCATCCCATTCCCTTTTCTCCTTTTTTTCTTTTACATACTATTATTTATGTATTTATTGGATTTTTATTGCTGATGTATGATCCTGTATGTTGTGGGTAATGCTGCTCTTTGTGTCATTTAATTTCCCCCTGGGGATGAATAAAGTGATTTAAATTGAATTGAACACTCAGAAGATATCATGAAGCCACTGACTGTCCTTGTCTGAAGCACGAAATGGTCTTGGGGGCAGAACATGCCCTCCCTGACTGAGATAAAGAAGACAACATCAACTTTATTATGACAATATTTTACTGTTAAAAGAAGCTACTGTTGGAGGCTTTCGTTAGTTATATTTCGGTACTCAAGCTGAAGTGCAGTAAATTGACTCTACTTACAAGTAAATTAACTTTGAAGTAACTTCAGTGTTTCTGTCCATTCCTTGATACATAATTATCCTAACAAGGACCATGTCTAAATGACAAAAAAGCCATCACTTTAGCCCTCATGTTGTCTTTGGGTCAACTTATGGTTGTCAAAATAAGCAACACAAAAAACGCCAAAACGTTTCCTGAAAAACATCGGTAAAAAAGCACCAAAAACAATGAAAAAGTGACCAAAATGTCAGTCAAAGTGACAAAAACGTTGAAAAACAATCTTGACAATAGTGACCAAAAAAGTTACAAAAAAAGCGACTAAAAAGATTGAGATAGGGACAACAAATTATTTTTTTCATGGTTGATGGGGGGACAACACAAGGGTTAGGCAATTTAACCCAGACAGCTAGCTGAATGCTGCTTACTCCTGCGGACAGAACAGCTGTTGACTCTGGAGGTGGCGGTTTGGACATTTATGTTAACAAAACATGGATCTTTCTATCTGCCCAGAGAGTTTACATCAACCGTAGTGTGACAGGATGATGTTTTCACCTCTTACCTGTGCACTTTAGTGCGCACCAGCACACCTGGGGCTTGTCCTCTTTGATTGGGAGAGGTGGAGGGGCTTTATTTAAGCCTGTGTGTAGACTCGTTTCTGTCTTGTGTCAGGGCTGGCGTGCTGCACGCTTTTTGCCACTGCCAGAGCTGGTCAGTCTGCTGCAGAGTGGTAAGGACACTCTTTCATCCTTCGTCCTTTCATTGTTTGTATTGCCGTGCGGGTGGCATTAACGAGCGTTCTCTCATAGAGCCCACTTTGTTGCGGCCGTGGATAGGTGAACACCTGGACTGCTGGCGTTGGGTGCCTCAGTGAGCTGCATGCCTCCCTGTTTCAACCCATTTTGTGTTTATCAAGATATGACATAGTCTTATTTCTTATAGGTGGGTGCTGTGTGGTTGTGCGGACTGCGTGCCCCCCTGCTGGGGTCTGAGGGCGGCGAGTGCTTTGTCTGCCTGTTTGCTTATAATGTAATGCAATCCTGTTTTAATGGCGTGATTCCACATCACAGCTGCACCGAGCTACAGCCTTGTGCATGCCGTTGCGGAGGTGTCCGGGTGCCATAGCTATCTAAGGGGCCAACACTCCCTGGCAAGTTTCTCCTCCCATACGGGTACAGAGTGTTCTGGATACGGGTACAGACTGTTCTGGATACTGGTACAGATTATTCTGGATACGGGTACAGAGTGTTCTGGATATGGGTACAGACTGTTCTGAATACGGGTACAGATTGTTTTGGGACTGGTATAAAAAGTGTCTGGATGTATGGGACTGTTCTGGACACACAGAGCTGATTTGGATCAACATGGCTAAGTGTTTGAACACCCAAACATTGGCTTGTAAATATTGGTATTAAGTCAGTAGTATGTGGGTTTGATTTTGTTCTTTTCATTTTGATTTTGGTTCTCTAATTATACATTTGAAATTCTTTGAAATTCTTTTATTAGAATAACCCCTTGAGATGTACCATCTCGTTTTTTGAGGGGGTCCTGGACAAGATACCACACAAACAAACAAAAAACAACATTGCACATATACAAACAAGACACACACACAAAAAACACAGAGCTTACAATTACAACAAAATAAGTAATAGATCATAACATGATCATTTTAGAATATAGCCAAAGTTAATGTAAAATGTCAGGGAGATTAAGTGGTTCAGTAAAGAGAGAAGAGTGAGGACTGAGATAAAATTAGAAGGGTGTTAAAGTCTGCATGTACAGTTAGTATGAAAGTGAGTTGCCAAGGCATGTTTACAGTCTGAAAGATGAAATGGAGCAAATATTTACTGGTAAGTTATTCCAGTCATAAGGTGCTTTAAACATAAAAGCTTTTTTTGATATGGACTTAGAAACATTAGGTACTGAAACAAAGAGCTGTCCAGTATGTCTTACATGATGAGTGGAGGAAAAAGGAACCAAAAATTGTTATAAATAAAAATATCAAATAGTTGAAATGAACACACTTAAAGACAAATTGCAACCAATGAATCTTTCTTCTTATATATGGTGTAGGCAAGTCAAGTTCATACATTGTGTAATGAAGAGTTGTAAATGAGCAGTTCATGAGCAAGAATAAATCTATAAACTCTATTATACACTCCGATAAGAGGAGCAAGAGCGGTATTGGAAGCAATGCAGTACACAGAATCAGCATAATCCTTAAGTGGGAAACAGTCAAGGAGACTAAGACTATAATTCTATGTATGTACAATATGATTAATATGGTATTTAAATGAAAGCTCAGAGTCAAAGTATAGGCCCAGGTATTTGATATGGTCAACTGTCTGTAATGTAGTGCCATCCAGACAGAAAATACAACATGAATGTGTTTTGCATTTGAGTTTGATATTCTGTTGAGTGTCAAAAATCATAGTATCTGTTTTAGTTTTATTAAAGAGTAAATTATTAGCTGAAAGCCAGCGCTGTAGGTTGTTTGTATGAGAAGTATATATAACAGTATCATCAGCATAAAGCTGAACAGAACACATACAAATAGATAATAAATATAGAGAAAAGAAGTGGACCAAGTGTCGATCCTTGAGGTACATCATAGTGTTGAGTTAGTGTCAGATTTGTTTCCATTAATAACACATTGTTTTCTATTGTGAATATATGAGTTAAACCAGACGCAGTGCATTAAAGGCCGATAGCATGAAGTTTATCCAGAAGAATGTAAAGTACAAAGCCTTTGTCAAAGCAATGAAAATAGCACCCGTTATTTCAGATGTGTTTGTAGCAGTGAGAATGTCATTGGATAGTTTTAGCAATGCAGTGATTGTAGAGTGTTTTGAACAAAAGCCAGACTGCAAAGCTGACAGAATATTATTTTCATTTAGATAGCATGACAATTGATTATACATTCATTTTTCAAGCACTTTAACAACAGAGCAAATTATATAAATTGGTCTATAGTTGTTTGGATCTAGTACATTGCCTCCTTTATGTAAGGGAGTAATGCGTGAACATTTCCAGATGCTGGGCAATTCATAGGTGGACAGGGACATATTAAAGAGATCACATAGAGGATACATAAGTACGTGAGCTGATAATTTTAAAAATCTGGCTTCAATACCATCCAGCCCAGAACCAATACTCACTTTGAGGTCCTTAATAGCATTCTGTACCTCAACAGGTGTAACAGTCCTAAAAGAAAACATGCTGTTAATAGAAAATGGCTCATTAGGTTGTAAATTACCACAAATAGATGATTCAGGCACTACAGAAGAGCCAGATGAGAAGTGGTTATTAAAGGCTTGGGCCATTAAAAGTGGTTCTTGTAAAATTTCATTATTAACTTTAATTTGCTTAGGTACAGATTTGTCAGATGCATTAGTTATAGTTTTAATCTTAGACTAGAATTATTTAGGATTTTTGTCATCTTCAATGATTCTATGTAAAAATTAGATTTGGCATTTCTCTCATCATTTTGCTTAGATTTCGTAGCCTCCTCTATTCATCCCAATCAGTAGGATTCTTAAACTTATGAAATGTGGCCCAAGCAGCATCTCTCTGCCTGAAAAGTCTAATTAAGTAAGCACTTATCCAGGGAAGATGCCTGCCTTTTACTTTAACAATTCCAGAGGAGCATGTTTATCAATAACTGTATTCAATTCAGAATTGGACACTTGGAATTAACTGATATCTGTCCCAGTTAATTGAAATTATATCATTGATAAAGTAATCTAAATTTAGTTTTTTGTATTGTCTAATAGTAATTAGTTTGGTAGGTAATTTAGGCAGTTTGATTTTCCATATACAGTAGACAATTGCATGGTCACTAAAACAATCAGACATAATTCCTGATTTTAGAAATGTGTTTGGATGAGAGACTAGTATCCAGTCAGGCAGGGACTGGCACGTTGGTGTAACACGGGTTGGTTCACTTATTGGCCAGGTTAGATTAAGATTTGCAAAGCTATTCTTATCATTAGTAGCAGATTTATCAAGCCAATATTTATTGAACTCACGTAATATTATAATTTCGTTATATTACCATTTAATAGAATTGATGGTAAGGATCATGTAATTCATAGATTCAGCAGGTGCAGACGGAGGTCGATATATATATTTGCAATAGGTATATCCTTGTTCTTATGCAGATCTTTTTACAAAGATGCACTCAAAAAGCAGGGGTTCAACATCTGGAGTGATTAACTCTGAGACCAAATTAGAAGACACATATGTGAATACACCGCCTCCTCCTGCACCTCTATCAGCCTTATATAAGACATAATCAGCAAGTTTGATTTTGCTGTTAGATATTTTGTTAGTAAGCCAAGTTTCAGATAAAGTGATAACGGCAGGTTTATACTGTTCAACCCATGCTCGAAGCATATCAATTTTAGGGAGAAGACTTCTTATGTTTAAATGAAATGTTTTCAGACCTTTATCACCGTCCAGTGTGATATTTAAAAGTTAAGAAAGTAAAACCACTGATCAGACAAATTGAAACAGAAAAAGTCAAGAGGTAATTTGTAGTACTCAAAATTACTAAATAATTATATAATTATATAATAATAATAATAATAATAATAATAATTACAATAAAACACAAAAAAACAACAAAATAGATAACATAAAGTACACAGAAAGGCAAGACAAGACAACAAGAAACAAACACAAGACTAGCCTATTAACCCAGGTCACCATACCCAGGTATTTGATGAGTAAACTAAAGAAATGAGAAGAAAAAAAACACTCACTTCTGTTTCTTGATTGGAATTGTGCATTACTCTCCTAATATCCATGTTGTGCTTCCTGTCATATAATATATCCTGTTATTTTAAAAAATAGCATTTAAAACAAATAAATAAAATTGTATATTTTTATGAATCCATTATTGTCTCTGACCCCTAATTTTGGATAAACGGATCTGTGTGCTTTAAAGGTCTTGGGCCTATCCCAGGTGGCGTTGTTGGAAATTTTAGATTCTCGAGTGACATAAGCCGCTCGCACTGCCACAGTAGTAACAGTGGCCTATATACCACCTGATGCTAATGCTAAAGATTGCCATGAAAGACCTGCATCCCATCTAGGACACTCAGATCACCTCTTATTGTTTCTACTGACCAAGTATTCAGCACTCATCAAACATGTGAAACCAACAGTAAGGACAGCCAAAGTGTGGCCAGACTCACACACTGACTGGAGGCCACTCATGACTCCCACACGGACACTGATTCATGTGCCTCCTCCGTTCTGGACTGTATCAACTCAAACATCACCAATGTCACCACCCTCAAACGGATTACTACTTTCCCTAATCAGAAGCCATGGATGAACAGTGAGGTCAGACTCATCAGGAGATGCTCATCCAGGGCTAATCTGAAAAGAAGCATCAAAAAGCCCAAGCACAAGCACAAGCTAAGGATTGAGAATAACTTCAAGCACTCTGACCCTCGACACATGTGGCAAGGCATCCAGGCCATCGCAGATTACCCCCGTCACCGACACCTCTTTGCCTAATGAGCTGAACTACTTCCATGGCCGCTTTGATAAGGACAACAAGGAGGTGGCCATCAAGGCTGTGCAGATCCCCAGCCCCTCACACTGTCCACCACCGTTGTGTGTGTGTGTGTGTGTGTGTGTGTGTGTGTGTGTGTGTGTGTGTGTGTGTGTGTGTTGGCACTGAGCAGGACTAATGCACATAAGGCTGCTGGCAGTTGACTGAGATTTGGACCAACATATTTAAGCTGTCACTAGCCCAGGCAGGTGTCCCTGCGTGCTTTAAAACCACCTCCATTGTGCCGGTGACAAAACACTCCCCTGCAACAAACGACTTACATCCAGTTGCACTCACCCACATCATTATGAAGTGGTTTAAGAGGCTGGTCCTGGCCCATCTCAAATCCTGCTTACCACCCTCACTGGACCCCTTCCAATTCGCCTACTTCAGAACAGGAGCACAGAGGATGCCACCTCTACAGCACTTCACTCTGCCCTGTCCAACCTTGACAATAGCAACACCTACAGTGGCTTGCATAAGTTTACGCACCCATGCTAATGTTGATTAAAAAGAGGAATAAAAAAACATCTTTTGGAAATTGATCATAATACCTTAATTCAAACACTTTAGGTAAATTCAACCTTTTAAGGACACCAATTTTCTTTGTGAATGATTAATGTATTGTAAATAAATAAATATTCTTCCTTAAAATACAGGGGGCATAAGTGTACAAATCTGTATGTTAAATTTCCATAGAGGCAGGCACATTTTTATTTTAAAGACAGTTATTTAATGGATCCAAGATAATATGCATCCTGATAAAGTTCCCTTGGACTTGGGAATTAAAATACCCCCCCACATCATCACATACCCTTCACCATACATAGAGATTGAAATGGTTTTATTTCAGTTAGCTTAATAGCTGGTTTGATTTGCATTGAGAGATGATCTTATGGAAAGTTACCCATGTCTATCTTTAGGTATGTGATGATGTGGGGGGGGTGTCACAGTTTGGTATGGCAACTGCTCTGCCTACGACCGAAAAACACTGCAGAGGGTGGTGAAAACTGCCCAATGCATCATTGGTTGCTCACCCCCCTCCATTGGGGCCATCCAGGGCAAGCGAGGCTTTTGCAAGGCGCGCAGCATCATCAAAGACTTTTCTCACCCCAACCACAGACTGTTGACCTCACTCCCCTCCGGAAGGCGTTACGGGTCTCTCCGCACCCGAACCAGCAAGTTCAGAGGAAGCATCTTTACTGCGGCTGCCACCCTGCTGAACTCTAGCTCTGCATCCAACTAAGCTCCCAACTCCCCAATCCCACCCATAGTGTTATATTTATTTATTTACAAATTTACATACTGTAACTACACTTAGAGAAGTAGAATACATAGCCATTTTCTACTGCTCTTCATATTATTCATTCTGCACATACACTTATTCCTACTACTCTTATAATGTTACTGTTTCTGCACTACAGTGGTACTGTAACAACACTGCACATAGCTGTACATACTGTACATATCTGTCTATATGGTTCATACTGAATATCCATAATCTGTATTTTGTAATCAACTGCAAACATCTATATCATTCTTACTATCAATACAATGTTACTGCTACGACATTGCTCATATCTGTTCATATTACATAGCCAAATTTATTCTGCTACTATATTTCTTGTCCTCTCTATACTTGTATATCACGTTGCATCTTTCACTTCTCCTTGGACACATACTGAATTTCTTTGTCTTTGTACTCTGCACAATGACAATAACGTTAAATCTAATAGCACCACTAACTACAGCCTCACAAATGATAGAGCTGAATCTCCACCCCTATGCCAGCTCCAACAAAAACGAATAAAATAGGCTTAACAGAGGTAGAATTTGTTGGTTGAATTGGATTATATTGTTTTTATTGTGCTCAGCCTGGTACTTTTCTTAAGTGTGTTGCAACAGCAGTCATTACCTACCAACGGTGCTGTAAGAGTAAAATCCTACTTATTGGCCACGCTTTTGTCTCAAATCTCACAGTCAAACTGCTGCAAAATTGCCAATGTCTGTTTTGTCTTGGAGTTCATGTAGGAAAAGTGGACAGGTAATTGCCCAATGATTGCATTTTACTTACATAATTGCACAACAGGGATGGTGTGTGCTGTACTTTGTTTGGAGAATATTGATTTTGCGTTATATGTGCTGAGCACAAACCGAA